>OZ030013.1:37902500-38445000 GCA_964023405.1 Apodemus agrarius
GATCAATATTTTGTTCCTAAGGTTATAATTTTGTAATTTTGACTACATATGTTTCAGAATCAATTGCATGCTTCAAAAATATTATTAACACAAAAGGCTAAAGTGAACTGAAATACAGTGAGATCATTCCTCCATCCCACGTGCCTGACTGCTCTAGGAACCTATGTGTTACTGTGAACCAGACAAAGGGAGGTCTAGTAAAGTGGAAGACGTGCAGCAAATGCAGAATCTGAAGTGGAAATGAATAAAGCCGGACGAATAATTGAAGGACTTTTGGGGAATGAAGTATAAAGAAAGATTGAAATAGAGCAATGGGCAAAGGTTTTCTTCCTATGTGTCCTCAAAAGGGGAGGGCAGAGGTGAAGAAATTGAGAGAGGGATGAAGAAAGTAATTGAGGGAGGAAAGGAGGGAGAAAGGAGAGAGGAGGGAGAATATGTGAAAGCCACAACGATGAAGACTCAAACAAAGAAAGTGGAAAAGAATGACTTTGTCTCCTTTAAGATTGTTCAGGATTGCTTGATATCTGGAAAAGAGGCAGAGACTGTGGCAATGAGCAGCATGAAAAATGCCTCATAAAGCAAGAAGCACAAGAAGGACCCACGTGAAACTGTCAAATTTGATGAATAAATGTGGAAATGTGTGAATTCGTGGCTCAGCCTCTTCGGACTTAACTTACTTGCTACCAACAAAACTTTCAAAATGTACTCTTAGGTGAAAGTCATTAGCTTACAAAAATGAAGAGTGCCAATAGATATTATCCAAGGCCTAGAAACCTCTGTTTTCTCTATCCTGCCTACCTAGTGCCTTTACTAGTGTGCTTTAAATGTTTTGAGTTGAGTTTAGTTTTGGGGGTATACACCTAAAATTGTATACCCGAATTATGTGGTTAGCCACACTGATTTCTAAATTGGATCTACCAGTTCACATTCCTACCAGCAAGGAATAAATGTTGCCCTTTCCCCAGATACATGGCAGCATTTGTCAGCATCAATTATCTTTAACCTTAGTCACGCTGACTGGGGTAAGATAAAATTTAAAGTATTTTAAACTTGTATTTCCTTGAAGCTTAAGGATGCTGAACATGAAAAAAAAATCTCAGCCCCTTATTGTTTATGGTCTGAGAACTCTTGTCAATTTTATGCCCTGATTTTTCTTTCTGGTTTACTAATTATTTTAAATTTACATTTCAACTGTCCCCCTTTCCAGGTCCCCTCTCCATGAACCCATTACCCCATCCTTGCTCCCCTTTGCCTCTAAGAGGGTGCTCCCCCACCCACCCACCCCTGCATCCCTCCTCACCCTTTTAGCATCCCCCTTCTCTAGGGCATTGAGCCTCCTCAGGACCAAGCACCTCCCCTCGCACTGATGCCAGATAAGGCAATCCTCTGCTACATATGTAGTTGGAGTCAGGGTCCTTTCCATGTACACTCTTTGGTTGGTGGTTTAGTCCCTAGGAGCTCTGAGCAATTCAGTTAGTTGATAATGTTGTTCTTCCTATGAGGTTGCAAACCCCTTCATCTCCTGATTCAGTCCTTCTCCTAACTTGTCCATTGGGGTCCCTGGGCTCAATTTGGCTGTGAGTATCTGCATCTGTCTTAGTCAGGTTCTAGCAGAACCTCTCAGAGGATAACCATATCAGACTCTTGTCTGCAATCGCATCTTGGCATCAGCAAGAGTGTTGAGTCTTGATGTCTGCAGATGGGGTTCCGAGGAGGGGAGGTATCTAGATTGGCTTTCCTTCAGTCTAGGCTTCATTTTGTTTTCTTCCTGTATTTCCATTAGACATTATGTTGTTTTATTAATGGAGACTTATATGTGGGTTCTCAGTTCTTTTCCTTTGATTAACATATTTGATTTTATGCAAGTACTAGTTGTTTTATTGCTAGATCTCTGTAATGTATCCTACAAAGTGCACTAGTTATAATCCCAGCCATGTTTTTCTTGTTCAGAACTATTTTGCCATGCCTGTTCTTTATATTTCCTTGAGAAACTGAAGATTATTTTTAAATTACTGTGACTAGATAAATTGGAGTCTTATGTGGACTGTGTTGAATCTATAGATTGCTTTTGGTAGGATTGCCATTTTCACAACATAAATTTATGAACCCATTTTCTGGTACCATGATTGCTGCTGTAATTATAATGTTCAAGAAATGGAAACAGCCTAGATGTTCATCAACTGATGAGTGAATAAGCTACATTTAAGTGTGCTACATTTAATCAGTGGAATACTACTCAGCTATTAAGAAAATGAAATTAAAGTAAAATAGAGAGAGGGAAGAAACACTAATGCTAGAGTAGAAGCTTCTTAAAATATATGCATACATGAAATATAAATAGAATCACCAAATAATGGGAGAGACAAAGTCTCAACATGACATCTCTTCCCACCAAGTGAAACCTCATTGTCAGAAATGGGTTAAATCTAATTGGGTTGTTGGATAAGGAGACCCCAGGTAAAACCCCAAACAATTCAGACTATTGCTAAGGCTATTGGTTGGTTTCCAAATACTAATATATTGTAAAGAAGAGTGAAGAAAATACATATCTCAAAAATACAGGCTGCATGGTTCTCTAATGTATAGGTGTTTTCTTACAAAATTTATGTATGTATATTTTTGATATGGATATGAAATAGCCATAGAAATAAAGAAATCAATAAAGGTACATAGTGTTGTTTGAGAAAGGGGACTGAATATAGTGACATGAAGGAGTTAAGAGAAAGAAAATAATAGAAAGGATTAAATGGGTTGTAGATTGAGAGAGAAGAGTAGAGGAGAGACTATGAATGCATGTACGTATATGTGTACATACACACATATACATATATGTATATATAAAGTGGTAAAATAAAGTTATAGTATAATAAAAACATTATTCCTGTTAGACACTTCAGCCTAACAAATAAACAATGTAGTCCCTAAATGGGCTATTCCTTTTGATATTATTTATCAGTGAGGTTCCACAAACCTCCAAACATTGCAGGCTATTGCAAATTATTTTGGCTACACCCCAGAACTTGACAGTAAAACTTTCTTTCTTTCTTTTTTTATTTTATATTCTTTGTTTACATTCCAAAGATTCCAAATGCTTTCCCCTTTCCCAGTCCCCCCCATATGTCCCATACATCCTCTCCCCCCCACCCAACTATTCCCCAATCACCCCCCCACACACACACACAAGATTTCTCTGTTCTGGTACTCTCCTGCAAAACTGGATCCAATCTTTTCAGGTCCAGGGTCCTCTCCTTTCTTCTTCTTGGGAATCATTTGACTTGCTAATTGTGCCTTGAGTATTCAGGGCTTCTGGGCTCATTAATATCCACTTATCAGTGATTGCATTTCATGTGTATTTTTTTGTGATTGGGTTAACTCGCGTAGGATGATATTTTCCATATCTAGCCATTTGCCTACAAATTATATGAATTCATTATTTTTAATTGCTGAGTAGTATTCCATTGTATAAATATACCACATTTTCTGTATGCATTCCTCCTTTGAGGGATATCTGGGTTCCTTCTAACTTCTGGCTAGACATCACATATTTGAATGGAAAAATATGGAGAAATCAAGCTTAAACTGATTTGGAAGTTTAATCTCCATTATATAGTTTTTCAGAGTACTAGAAGGTGATATCCACATTTCTGGAGGAGAAAAGTTATCATTAATCTTATCCAGCTGTGAACCCTATAAACTACAACAAAAGCCTAATGAGATGTTCATTAGTCAATAGTGGTATGAATGTCATTAGAGTAACCAACTACTTTCTGCTTGGTGCATTCCACAAATGAAATCCACACTTCGTATCTTTATCACATCCAAGAACCTGTGGCTAGATAGGTGGTCATGAGCTCTAAGAGAGAACTTAATTTTATTTTCAAAAATAGACCTACTATTAAACTGACTTATAACAACTTATGATTATACCCATAAATGAATATGTCTTTCAACTCTCTGCACAGAAGATCCTTGTTTTTAGTATATTGAGAGTAACAGAACCACAACTGGCCAAGTTGCAGAAAATAAACTGTAGAACGGTCATCCCTTAATAGAACATCCAAAGCACATAACGTCCAGGTCCTAAGAAATGATTGTAGAGGGAGAAATTAGGGTATGTTCAAATAAATAGTGTTTTCTGGACACAGCAGGGAAGTTACACATATGAACTCACAGTATGGAGAGCATGGATAAAGACCTGGGAAAGTTCAAGCCAGATAAAACTCTCACTTAGGGAGGATGGTGTACACAGAGTCCAACCCCCCCAGTTAAGGAACTGTTGGCAATTGATATTTTCTGGAAGAGAATCAGTTCTCTTTAAAGATGTGGCCTCAGGCAGGTTGACTATGCTCCGGTGGGTCTGCACATTCAAGACTATGTCTATGTAGCACAAACATAAAACAATGACACAAAGTTGAATGGATTGGGAACTGAGATGGGTCTTTGAGTTGCTGGGTGCTGTAAATGTGATCAAAATGCATGGTATGAAATAGGCAAAGCAGTAACTTTAAACGTGGTTTGACTTACAACTTCCTTTGTCTTGTCCACAACCTTTCAATTGTTATCAGATGGGAACATAGAGTTTTGTGTAAATAAAATCGGGACTATTTTAGCATAGTTACCACATTCTGCTCAAGATTAAGCTATCCTTTATTCTCCTTAGGTTGACAGTTCTATTCTTTGCTTCAACACATAATTAACTGATAACTTTGTGAAGCAGGGATATATCAGCTGTTGAAAAGTTAAGTGAAAACAAGAACTTTTAAGTATTTGGCTATGGGGATATTTCAAATAACACCCTTTAAGTAAAGGATAAGAAGGGGTAGGAAGAATGGTAGATCTTGGAGGAGTTAGTGTTAGAGAACAAATATAATCAAAAAAGCTATGTAGAAAATTATCAAAAATCAATAAAATTATGCACATATTCTATTTAGAGAATGTGGGCAAGCGAGTACTATTTAAGGCTGGGGGTTTGCAAGATAATATGATAAACAGAAAAGAAACAGAGTTAACATGCATAATAGAGTTTGAGGTAGATAAAAAGTTATGTTAGGAAGTTAAAAAATATGACAAGAAAGCCTCTGTGAAGAAATTAAGGGAGTAAAATATGTACATTGCAATATGAGTCACTTTTCACTAAATTAAATGAGATTAGAAGGTTATGGTAAGAACAAAACAGCTATTTTTTTTGAAGAGGATCAATTTTGAATCATTATATGGGAAAAGAGAATTTTGATGGTGTAGGATGAGCATGGGGAAATCAAATACCAGAAAACTGACTCCATTTCTTACAGAAAGATGAGAAACCTACGAATGCTTCGGGATTCTAGGATTCCAGATAGGACTTGACCAAGGGCTGTGTCTTCAGACTGAGATGGACTGAAAAGGAACATTGAAACTGATAGTGAGAAAACCTATAGGACAAGAAAAATGTTTCATGCTAAAACCCTACTTGTAATTTAAGAGCATGCAACTTTGCGCATTCTACTGTTCTTTAATAACTTACTATTGAATGCCACATATGATATTTTCCAAATGAAAAATAATCACACTGGCTTTATGAATAATATTATATACTAATTTTTTAAGAACATCAATTTTAATCCAGACATAGTTTGTCAATTCTAAATACCAAGACACTATTTTAAAACAGAAGTCTTTTCTGCTATGACCTTTATACTTGATTCTTCCATATTCTTAAGCTGAGTGTACATTTAAACTTATAAATATTGAAAGCTATCACATTTGCTATCAGATTTGAAAATGGAATCAAACATGTCACACTAAATCACTGTCTATTCTAAAGTTCTATGCCATGAGCACCCTGAATCTTAAAGTAGCAGATGTTTCAAGATGTTACAAGGATAATTGCTGTTTCTAGCATCACAACAGTAACAATACACTTTGTATTCTTGACCCTGAACCATATGTAAGAAGATATGGAAATAAGTGAGCTGTAGAGCAGCAAAGCTCTAAGCAATGAATCTTGTTTCTTTTAGTTCAGGAAGTGAATTCTTCTAGCACAGAAGAGCATGAAGATATTTATATTAGGACATACATCTGAAACATTTATGTTTGGACTTTTTTTCTATTCTCCATTGACCACTAAATTTCAAAGAGTGGGACTCAGGAGTACCAGTTGGGGGTCCTGCTTCATATTTAGACTCACTGAGTACAGCCTGTCTGCACTTCTGTTCCTGACTGCACTTGTGCTAGAAAACAAAGGCTTATACTGTAGAAATATCATATCAATGATGACTCTCACTTCAAAGCTGGTAGTAACCATAAATGTCCACACTAAGGTTTTAAAGAGCAACACATATGAAAATGCTTACTTGCAATCATTGATGTTCAGAAGTTAATTGGCAGGTGATACCTACCAGGGCTCACAGGGCACCATTTGTCTGAGGCAGTATGGCCTTCTCCTTCTCGAGGCTATGGGAACAAAAATCAATACACTAAATACCATCAAATGGAATTGGATAATTTTTATATCACCTATATTATTATGTCTATGTAAAGAACTTCATATAGATTTTATATTCTCAAGACCCAAGAGAGTCCTATCTTCTCAATTAACTCACTTTCCAACAGAAGCAGGTTTTAATCTTGACATGATAAAACTCTAAGACCATATTAAACATAAACAACAAGGTTGGCTCAATTTACTTTAAATGGTCCAGCTAGCTTTTTTTTTTTAACTACAGGGTAAAATGAAGCTTAATATAAATGTTAGATTGAATAATTTGAGTTAAAGTAATACTTCTGTGCAGAGACTCATGAGCTTGTGGTCAGTATCTAAACTGAGCAGGTATTATATCAGGCTAGTTAATGCCAGGGGAGGAGTAAATTGAGAAAAACTGCTTCAAGGAAAATATCGAAACGAGAAGCTAAAACTCAACATAATATACACAGCAAGTGTAGACCAGGAAAACAAAGGATAATGGGATCTGACGGGTGGTCTTAGGTACACAGGAAGACAGCCAAAGTCAGGCAGATCTCTAAGTTACAGTCCAGCCTGGTCTACAGAGCAAGTTCCAGGACAGCCAGAAATACACAAAGAAACCTTGTCTTCAACCAAAAACAACAAAATAGTGAAATTAAAAGAAATAATAAACCACAAGTGTCCATAATGAAGAAAAGGTGAGGACTGTACAGGAGGAGCTGAGGCCACGGACAGTTCAACTGTAGACAAACTCCTCAAGGAATTAAAAAAAAAAAACTATGAATACTCCAATCTTTTTGAAATGTACTAAATTTTGCTTACTGGCATTGAAGAGCTTAACAAAGAAAACAATCCCAATACCAAAGCTCTAAATATTAAACATATATGAAGAACATTTGTTGTAAGCACTTGTATATGTGTAAAAACATGGCATTTTATAATTGGCATAGATTTTACTATCTTAATAGTAGGTATATGATCCATGACACTCAGATTTCAATGACATACAATATGCAGTATGTAGATGTTCATTGACTAAGTCACAATTCTATAGCAAGTCTCCTTAATTTTCAAATGCAAAGAAAAGAAAGAAAAATCATTGGCTTCTTTATTCAAGTTATCAAGTTCTAGTTTCTCATATGAATGCCACGATTGGATAGAATGTGTTTGCAAACGGAGGTATATAAGCATATATCCTTAAAAGGCAAAAGTGAACTCCTGTTAAGTGACTTATCTACTAGGCTTTCACTATGTAAAATCTTGCTTCTAGTAAGTAAAGGAGCACATACCTCAAACATGACATTTTTACATAAGCATTTGAAATCCCTTAGAATATTAAACAATATCAAAATTGAACCCCTTTGAAAGGATTCTAATATATTGGTTGGCCTTGGTGGCTGTCTGGATCAGTATTCCATGTGTCTTTCATTCTTATGTGTGTCATGCCTACAAAATCAGCACATTTGTGGATGGCAATACCAATTTCTACTAACAGATTGTAAGGAAGGACCTTGCACCGCCTTGGACAACAGTTCCAGCAGCCTCCCTTTCTGAGTCCTAGGCTACTGTTTTTAAGGACCAGGGAACCCCCTTCAGCAGCATTCTAAGTTAAGGCTCTCTCATTTTAAGTAAATTTGTATATCACAAGTTGGAACCTTTAATGGGTAAGGTGTTGCTAAATAGCCAGAAGCTGGAAAGAACCCAGATGTCCCTCAACAGAGGAATGGATACAAAAAATGTGGTATATATACACAATGGAGTACTATTCAGCCATTAGAAACAATGAATTCATGAAATTCTTAGAGAAATGGATGGAGCTGGAGAATGTCATACTAAGTGAGGTGACCCAGTCTCAAAAGAATACCCATGGTATACAGTCACTGATAAGTGGATATTAGCCTAGAAGCTTGGAACACCAAAGACACAAATCACATATCAAGTGATGTCTCACAAGAAGAAAGGAGTGGACACTGGTGCTAGAATGGACCAAAACATCATTGTGGGAGAGTACAAGAACAGTAAAGTGGGAGGGGGTGGATGCGGGAGCAGGGGGAGGGAAAAGGACATGTGGGGCCTTTGGGGGTGGGGAACCAGAAAAAGGGAAATGAATTGTAAATATAGAATATATACAATAAAAAAAATCAAAAAAAAAAAAAGAAGCACTTTTCCTATTGTCCCAGTGAAAAGCAGATTTCACTTCAGTCTTTGCAGCCTCCTTTTCAGCATGCATCTTTCCTGCATCTTTGAGCTTGGTTAAGTTCTTTATTATCCACAGACAGGTACATCTTCTGCACCTGTCTATGCTATCTTCTAAATCTATCTTACTTTAGGTCCAGGTGAGAGCATAAGCAATAGCTGGGACACAGTCTAAACCTGTGGTTCTCGACCTTCTTAATGCTGTGATATTTTACGGTAGCTCCTCATGGTGAGGTGATCCCCAACCATAAAGTTATTTTCATCGCTATTTCATAACTGTAATTTCGCTATTATGAATTGTATTGTAAATATTTGGTACTCAGGATATATGATATGCAACCCCTAAAGGAACTGGATTGAGAGCCACAGATAGGGTATTCTGTCTTACAATTGCTAATGTCTGATTAGTCCAGTATCATTCTATTCAAGGTCACCCATTTCTCAGTATATAGGCTGAATATAAAAGGATAGTTTTGTTGTTGCTGTTGTTGTTGTTGTTGTTGTTTTGGTTGTCCGAATATTATATGAATGGCTTCAAGCCCAATTTCCAGTTATGTTTTTGAAGCTTCTAAAATTTTATGAACTGGGAATCCATTGTCCATATTTTTTATTTTTATTTTTTATATTTTTAGTGTTTTTGTCTTCCAAGTTCCCATATAATGGCTCACTAAGTTCTGTTTACAGTATTCAAGAATTTTTCTAACCCAAAGTTCTAAACTTTTATATGCTCCTTCAGAAAAATGTTTTCCAAAGACCAAAGAACTATATGATCAGATTTAGCATGGTAGCACCACACTTACCGGAACAAAATTCCCATATTTGTTATTTGTATTATTGATTTCAGAAAATTCCTTGGTAAAAGCAACTTAAGTATGCCTACACTGTGGCTCCTAGTCCCAATGTACACCTCTTATGGCAAAGGAATGACAGTTGACAAACTGAAGCAGTTGGCCACATTGCACCTTCGGTGTGGAAGCAGAGAGAAGCGAATACTAGTGTTCAGTTCACTTTCTGCATTTCATTCAGTCCACGGGGCCAGCCCAAGTCATGGTACAATAGTTGGTTAGGTCCACCCTCGGCCTTAATGGAACTAGTCTAGACAACCCCTCACAGAAACGCCCAGAGATTTCTTTAGGTAATTCTATATCCTGCAAAGTTGACAACCAAACTGAATGACCACAATCACTAATTTTGAAACTGCTCAATATGACTCAATTTTCTTATCTGCAAGGAGTGAAAACAATCTTTTCTTCTGAGGCTGATTCTCAGAGCTAACAGCATTTCATGCTTCTTCAAAGTACCTGGCACCAAGTAGGCAGTATAAAAATTTTAAAACAAAATGAAATAAAGCTGCTCTGACTCTTCCAGAGAAACTGCCACTGCCAGGAGAATCACTTACAAGGACAAGGCTTTCTTCCTTTACATGGTGATCAAAACTCACAGCGGTGTCTATTGGTTGCTGAGATTTCATTGTGAAGGAGCTTACAGCTGACTCTTCACAGAACCCATGGCCACACAAGCCCTAACAGCCATTAGCTTTTATATAGATGAGCTTGCTTGTTCAGCGTTACAACATCGCAGGCTGGTTATGTTCTAAGACTGATATGATTCTCTAAAACAAATCTCTCAGGATGCCAAATGCTCACATTCTCTTCACACAGATGAAATGTTTGCTATGGAGGCAGACGACCAATCACAATATCCATCACCAGTCTGACCTGTGAACACAGAAAGATTTGCTCTTACTTACTTAGGGTCCTGTTGCTTCTCTGACAGAAACGTGCCCCAGACTTAGGTGCACAGGCAGACTAGTTTCTCTTCATGTCCAGCAAACTCTGCAGAGTACTTTCTACATCTCTGATACTCAATTTGGATTACACTGAGGTCATTGAACATTTCTTCGCCTGTCTCCTAAATATCACAGATTGCATAAACCGTGAGATCCTTCCAATTTCTGATTTAGCAATAGCATTAAATTTCTCTACAAAATATTTCTGGAAATATTTTTGAATAATTATGCAATTTGTCTAAATGAAATGTCACGAAGTCTGAACTGTAACAAAAATTAGTTTCAATTTTGTAACTACTAGAATGTGTGCTTTTTATTAAACTATTATTATAATCATACTTAATGTCTATCAATCTTCAAGTCATTTACTTTACCCTTTAATACAAGGACTAGCCACTTCACTCATGTGGTGATAAGAGGCCAATGGTAACCAATTTAGATAATAAATAAAATTTCAGAAATTTTCATTTTAGTTTTCAAATGTGCAGCTCTTTTCCTGGAAAAGGCAAAATCAAACATTTTCAAAGGACCAGCAGCTTGCGTTTCAAGGTAAAAATCATTCATTTCCTCTGATCCTCTTTAGTACATTGTGTCCTCAATGGGAAAAACAATAGAGTACCTCAGTGGCAAAGAACATCTTCATGTTTTAGAGTGTTTGTTTTTCGAAGAGCTTTTTAATTCTTGGTATTAGTACTGACATTGTAACTGACATTGGACATATTTGAAAAAGTGCCTCTCAGTATTTATAACACAGCATCACAATAAGTACTTGAATAGAATAGCAGCGTATTGTGAAATGAGGATACTTTAATAATCTATGTCATTTATTATTACCTTTGAAAATCAGCTCTCACCGGGCAGTGATGGTGCACACCTTTAATCCCAGTCCTTGGGAGGCAGAGGCAGGGAGATTTCTGAGTTCGAGGCCAGCCTGGTCTACAGAGTGAGTTCTAGGACAGGCAGGGCTATACAGAGAAACCCTGACTCAAAAAATCAGAAAATAAAAATAAAAATAAAAATAAATCAGCTCTCTATTTCATTACTTGATTCATTCTAATTTTTGCTGATTTCTGAAATTTGCTTTTCAGCTATATTCCAATCTTCTTAATATTGTGACTTAACATATTGGAACCCCCTTTTTCCTCATTTTTATAACTGCTTAAAAATATTCAGGTGAAGCTCAGAACACATGGTGTTTAATATGTCAATTTTGAGGCTATCTGCTCCTACTCACTGAGACTAATATCTGAAATAAAATGAATTATTAATTCTGTTTTCTCCTTAAAGGATAAAGTTTATTAGTATTTTCTTAAAAATAAGTCTTTACATTAAACATTTATGCCTAGCTAATTTTTCTGGACCACTAAATAGCATACAAAGTAAATATGAATCATAAAGATTGAAATAGAAATTAATTAAAATATTTGGAAAACAGAGAAATTGCATTTACTGGACAGCTGGTATTTGGTAAATACAATTAAGTTTGAGGCTTATCCAAGTATTCTGAGAAAGAACATGAAAAGCAACATATGCCATATTTAAAAAAAAAACTCATAAGAAGAAGCACAGCTTTGTTGACAATAAAAGCAAATTACATTCAGGAATTTATGCAAATGGTTTATGTAAATCAATCATCAAGCCAATACTGGTTATTGCCTTGAAAGTAAGGCATCTTGTGAAGACCTTATACTGTAAGATAGGTTGCTTTCCCTTTTGTTGTTAGGTACCCGATCACGATATTAATAGTTTGGTCCTATCTATTCTAAAGCTAGCTGTGAAAATATCTCAAACACAAATTAAATGGGACACTAAAATTGTAGATTATTAAACTAAGAAAGTTGGGTATATTTAATGTATTTCTTAAAGAAATATGATAGAAATATTTAAGTTGTTAAGCCCTCCGGAAAGGAAGTGACATAGTTTATCCAACATGAATAAGAAAAAGTTTCTGTAAAGGTGACCTTTGAGATTCCTGACTTAAAAAATATTTATTTTTTAATGTCTTTGAGTATATTTTACATGGGTACCACAAGCATGCCAGGGGCTTATAAGGTTGAGGGGGGGCAATGGGTCTCCTAGAACTGCAATTGCAGATGCTTGTGATCACTTGATCTTGTGTGCTGCAGTACCAACCTGCTTGGTAAAGTATGCCCACTGGTATAATAGTGACATCATTGCTATGGAGTCACTAAATGCATTATTTTATATTTGATGCCTGTTCTCAAAAATGGAGCATCATGTCTGATTGTGTAATTATTGTGAAAAACTATTTCCTAAAGCTTTAGACTTTAGTAAAGACAAAGCAAAACAAAACAAAACAAAAAAAGCTATCATCACTGTGTTGCTAAACAATCACATCATCAAATAACTTTCTAAATGTGTATGTTTAGTCCATAGACCAGGGCGGCTCTCAACCTTTGTCAGAGAAGTTTCTTCTCCCAGAGACCAACAGTCAAGGCAGATACACCTAACTGGTCAAAGTACTGAGAAGAAGAGCTCTGAGTGCTTACCCATAAAGGAGACATCTCTAATACACACTCTTCCACCCCAACCCTGCCAAGGCTCAGGGAACACTGTATGATAGGTACAGGCAGAATGTACAAGTTAGAGAGAGGGGGAGAAGTTCTGTGAAATGCTGTCTTCTGAACATCCTGTGATTATTGAACTCACAAGCTCACACCATCCCTAACTACTTTTGTAAGACCGTTCTATTCAAGCTTACAGACGTCCAATGTAGATGGAGCACTGTTTTCTAGGTCCCTCTCCTTACTGTGAGCTATTGGCAGTTGACGACTGCTGGGAAAGACAGAATCATTCTTATGTGAGGGTGTGGCCATTGGTTGGTTTTTCTAGACACCACAGATAACCCCATAGCAATCCACAAACTAATAATATTAATAAAATTTACTGTTTTTTTTTAAATCAAAGAAAATGTAAAGAAGATGAAAACAAGAAGTTAGAAGAGGGAGGTGTTAGAGACTTTCAGTAGGAGTTGGATGAGAAAGGGGATAAACATGACCCTATTTCACTGTATACATGAATCAAGTTTTCTAAGAAGAAAGTATATAATAAACACATTGAAATCTAGAAAAGCTCGAATGCCTCAGAACCTTGTTTCTAAACCTGGTGTCATGAAGAAATGATAGCTGTGAGGGCAAAAAAAGTCCAATAGCATCATAACATTTGAGGCTCACAGTAGTTGGATGAGACTGAGTTATATGATCCATTGTAAGATTTTAGTCTTTATTATAAGCATGGTTACAAGCAATATGAGAGATTTACTATGAACTATATTAGGATGAGCTTCAATAATATTCACTGTGAAAAGAGAATGTGAAGAACATTTGAAGAATGAAAGTATATATTTTTTACTATTTTTTAAAGTTCTCTTCCAGTCCTCTCTCCCTCAGTCCTTCCCACACTTGATCTCTCTTGTTCCCTCACCTATCCTCTCTCTAACCTAGTTCCCTCCCTCGATCCACTTCCAATATCTGTTTTATTTTCTGATCTGGGTGAGATTCCAGAACCCTCCTTTGGGCCCTCATTATTTAGCTACTTTGAGTCTTTGGATTGTTGCCTGGTTATCCTCTACTTTATGGCTACTATCTGCTTATAAGTGAGAACATATCATGTATGTCTTTTGGGACTTGCATAATCTGTACTCATTTTATAATTCAATCCATTTAACAGCAAATTTCATGATATCCTTGTTTTTAATAGCTGAGTAGTATTCCATTGTGTAAATGTAACACATTTTCTTTAATTGTTCTTCAGTAGAGAGACATTTAGGTTGTTTCCATTTCTGTTTATTACAAATAAAACTGCTATGAAACATAGTTGCGCAAGTGTCTTTGTGGTACTTTCAAGCATCTTTTGGGTCTGTGCCCAGGAGCAGTATAGCTGGATCTTGTGGTAGAACTATTCCCAATTTTCTGAGAAACTACCAGAGTGATTTTCAAAGTGGTGGTACAAGTTTGCCCTAGCACTAGCAAGAGGAATGTTCCTCTTGGTCCACTTCCTCACCAGCACACGCTGTATATTTTTTACAACAGCTCTTCCTTATAGTTTTGCTGTTTGTTCCGAGTCATTTATGGTCATGCACAATCTGAAGATATTAAGTGGGAAATCCTAGAAACAAGCAATAAGTTCAAGTTGCATGAGATTCTATTAATGGAAAAACATTACTTTTCCAAAATAGTCATCGGTAACCTGGAATTGAATTGTAAGCAAATTAACACATTTTCCCCTTTAGGTTGCTTTGTCAGTGTGTTTTATAACAGCAATGAGAAGAACAAATTAGGACAGGCCCCAAGTTAAAAATTTTACATTAATATATTATTATGTATGGATTATTAATATTATTATTATCCTTTTATACCTAATCTATATTCTATTAATAAATATACATTTGAATGTGTAGGCAAAATAAGGCATATCTGATCTTTTCAAGAGTTCCTGAATTTCATTCCTTGAAGACAAGTGAACACTGCTTGATGGTAAAATTTCAGATAAGCGAACACAACTTTCTCAAAAATGAAAAGATAGGTTCAGGTTCAATTTTTTAAACTTGAAATATTCTCTTTTCTCACCCACCCCATATAGATCCCTACCCAAACCTTTCTATCTTTACACTTCCAAAATAAATAAACACTTCTCAAGTGCCCTATGCCCCTGTTGCTTACCTTTCTAAAACCTAACTCAAAAAATCCATATGTGTACTCTTGACAGCCTCTCTGCTCATCACTAAATCTAATAAAATCTGGGATCCTGTCTTACAATTCATTCTCATTACTCTTGTCCTCAACTCACAACTTACCAAGGACTACACCACCTCTTCCTGCATCTTAGATTCTATCCCTACAAATTTCTCTTATCAAAAACTCATCGCCTCCATTACTTACCTTCCCTCAACCTATGCACACTTACCTCTTAGGCTGAACATTCTCCAAGTCTCCCTCACTCCTGTCCAGTTCTCTTAAAGACATATTCGTCCAGCCTTCTCATACACAAGAGGGTCCCCTTCCTCCCTCTAATTACACTTTTTATATGGATGATAGTTCCTTCCTCTCAGACAGATACATCAGACTGGGACCTCTGCTATCTGTAAAGACAATGCTGCTGCTGACATGACACCCCATCACACCACCCTTTCACCTCACTTTTACCACTTATCCCACCTTCCCAACATATATTCCTTTCCTCCAGGCCACCCTGCTACATAACACAGATAATAACCCCCCTTCAACGCAACCCTCCTCATAACCCCTGCTTTAGGTGTTCATCCTCATCCTTTGTTTCCAATTCTCTGATGACCTCTTCCTCACAAATCTCATCTCTCTTCCCACACTCTTACTTTTCCTCTAGCAACCTGATTACCAAACACCCACCAGAATTCAATAACTGTCTACCTGCCTTCAGACATCAAACACTGAATAAATCCTATACTACCAATGATAAGACAAAACGGAGCCTTCCTCTATAACACAAACATAATCTTATGACCCTTACTTGAGTCCATGCAACAAACTCTCTCTTCTAAAGCTCACTGATACCTCCTTCAGTGTCTCTCACTACATTTTTTATACCTTTCTTCAACACCATGTGTGAGTAGCAGACCCTCTCACAGCTGATACTCTAGTTGCCAAAGATCTACTCTTATGACTTCTGGCTTGTCCCTTGAAAATCCAAGTTTCCATTTGGGAACCAAAAGGAAGTTCTCACCCATACAACATGTCATAGACCCCTTACAATTTGCCACAAGCCTCTCCAATCATCCATGTTCCTAAAACACTGCAATTTCAGATCCCATCCATATACCCCAGGAAAGACTATTCTAATGTTCCAAAGTCTCTCAAATGATATTCATCCCAATACAACCAGATCCTACTTTCAGAAAATAATTGTTACACAATTAGCCTGAGATATTCAACCTAAATTTTCTGGCTCCTCCAAGAAACCTCAAATCCTACTATAAAAGCCTATACTCAACAAAACTGGAAAATCTAGATGAAATGGATGGTTTTCTACACAGGTACGACATACCAAAGTTAAATCAAGGGAAGATCTATCTAAACAGGCCCATATCTCATAAGGAAATAGAAGTCATTATAAACCTCCCAATCAAAATAGCCCAGGGCGAGGTAGATTTAGCCCAGAATTTTACCAGACCTTCAAAGAAGCACAAATACCAATATTCCTCAAACTATTCCATAAAATAGAAACAGAAGGAATATTACCTAACTCATTTTATGAAGCCACAATTACTCTGATACCTAAACAGCATAAGGACCCAACCAAAATATAGAACCACAGACAAATCTTACTTATGAATATCGATGTAAATATACTCAATAAAATTCTTGCAAACCAAATCTATAAACACGTCAATACCACCATTCACCATTAAGTAGGCCTCATCCAAGGGATACAAGTTGGGTTCAATATCTGGAAATCCATTAACATAATTCAATAGATGCAGAAAAACATTTGAAAAAATACAGAATCTCTTCATATTAAAAATATAAGAGAGATCAGGAATGCAAGGCCCATACCTAAACATAATAAAAATCAATTTATTGCAAACTAAGAGCTAATGCCAAATTAAATGGAAACATACTTGAAGCAATCCTACTAAAATTGGGGACAAAAATGACCACTCTCCCCATATCTATTCAATATAGTACATAAAATGTTAGCTAGAACAATAAGACAATAAAAAGAGTTCAATAGGATACAAATTGACAGGGAAGAAATAAAGGTATCAGAGGCTTTGGAAGGCTCACAAAAACAGACCTATCATGATTGCCCTCTGAAAGACACAACAAGCAACTGAAAGAATCACATGCAGGCATGTGCACCCAACCAATGGACAAAAGCTGTTGATTCCTGTGGTTGAATTTAAGGAAAAACTGGAAGAAGCTGAGGAGGAGATTGATCCTGTAGTCTCAATTAACCTTGACCCCTGAGACCTCTCTGACACTGGACCACCAACCAGGCACCATGCACCAGCTGATACGAGTCCCCCAACAGAGATACAGCAGAGTACTTCTGGGTCTGGTTTCAACCAGACAAGATGCATCTAAACCTCAAGACTGGAGGCTCCAGGGAGTTTAGAGTTCTGGTGGGTTGGCGGGATGGGAACATCCTTCTGGAGACAGGCTAGGGAGAAGTTAAGAGAGTTGGAATGGTCGGAGGGTGGACTGTGAGGGGAATTAAAATCTAGAGTGTAAAACAAAATAAATAAACAAATAAATAAATAAATAAATGATTAAATTTAAAATAAAAACATATTTTCCCTGGGCTGAAGTCCCAGGCTCCCTTTTCCCACTTTTCTACTTCATACCTATAGTATCAGATCTACAGCTACTGCAGTGGCCCTGGGTGATTATGCTGATTAAAATTCTGACTTTTGCAGAAATGAGTGTCCATAAAGGTTTAGGAAAAGAAATAAATTGCACAACCACCATTCTAAGCAAGTAGAAGAAGTGAGAACATGACATCAATGAATTTTAATTTAAAAACTAAAAATAAAAACAGTTTTAAAAGTACTAATATGTAAAAAAAAATGTATGTTTGCTTTTGTTGTGAAAATGATTGAGAAGAAAATAGGAAGCAAGTTTAAAATCTTTACATTTCTTAGTATCTGATACAGTTTGAAGCCAATAGACTAAAATGTAGCTGGATACATGAGATTGAGCAAAGTATGTAGATATTTTTATTAATGAATAACAATTCTTTCCTGTCTTTTAAGCAAAATGTTTGCAAGGATATGTTATAAAAACTACTGATAATTACATTATTTCTTTGGTCAAGTAACCTGTAACATCACAAACCTTATGTGCTTTGAATAGAAAGAGCACACATGTTTATTATGCGATACATTATGATACACCAAGTTTTTAATTAGATATTTCCTTTATTTACTTTTCAAATGGTATCCCATTTCCTGGTTTTCCCTCCATAAACCACTTATTCCCCCTCCCCGCTCCCCTCCTCCTTCTTACCAACCCACCCACCCCAGCTTCCCTGTCCTGGCATTTCCCTATACTGAGGCACTGAGCCTTCTCAGTACCAAGAGCCTCTTCTCCCTTTGATGTCCAACAAGGCCATCCTCTGCTACAAATGCAGCTAGAGCCATGAATCCTTCCATGTGTACTCCTTGGTTGGTGGTTTAGTCCCTGGGAGCTCTGGGAGTACTGGTTGGTTCATATTGTTGTTCCTTCTATGGGGTTGCAAGTTCCTTCAACTCATTCAGTCCTATCTCTAGTCCTCCACTGGGGACCTTGTGCTCAGTCCACTGTTTGGCTGAGGGCATCCACCTCTGTATTTATCAGGTACTGGCAGAGCCTCTCAGGCTCCTGTCAACAAGTACTTGTTGACATCCACAATAGTGTCTGGTTTTGGTGACTGTATATGGGATGGATCCCCAGGTGGGGCAGTCTCAGTATGGTGTTCCCTTTAGACTCTGCTCCACATTTTATCTCTTTAGCTCCTCCCAGGGGCGTTTTGTTCCCCCTTCTAAGAAGAACTAAAATATCCATACTTTTGTCTTCCTTCTTTTGGAGCTTCTTTAGTTTGTGAATTGTGTCTAGAGAATTCTGAGCTTCTGAGCAAGTATCCACTTCTCAGTGAGTGCACCATTGTTATCCACAGCTAGAACTATGCAATTTAGTTCCTAAAAGGGAAACATCACAAATTAAAATTCCTATGTCTGGTGCCACTCAGACATAAATAACCACCTGGGATGCCTGAGTCTCTTGCACTGTAGATTGAAAAACTGTGGTTTCGAGTATGATTTAAAACACAGAAATATGACATATTAAACTTTGTTGTTTTTAAAGATTGACTATTAGAGAGCCTTAACAATTTTCATACTCCTTCTAGAAACAAAAAATGAAATTTTCTGCAAGGAATTCAGTTAGCTCTAGAGAAAAGGCCGTCCTTTAATCACTACCTTTTGGTTTTTTGAATATGCAGTATGTTCTTTCATTTACTTTTATGTTCCTTTATTCTAAAATGTTTACGATTACAGCATGTATATAATTGTGTAATTTTTATTAAAATAACATTTGTATAATTCATTCTTTTAATATTCTTTCATGTAAATTGCTTTATTTATTTTCTTATTATATTACTCACTGCCCATGAATAGAAATCCAACCAATTTTTGTATATTGGTCTTTAGAACATAGCTAAGCTCCTTTACAATTCTGAATCTGGAATATAATTGGAATACTGTTTATCAGATAGTTATAGTAGGATAGCTGAAGTCTACCTAGCACATAAATGGATTTTAGGGTCAATCAGTTGAAGAGAATAGAATTACCAGAGAAAAGGTTCCACTCCACTAGAATTCAGTTGTTTAGAGAGCATTAAGAAAGTATGCTAAATGTGTGATGGACCAAATGAACACAGAAAAGTATAGGAAAAAACACCTTTAGAGTCAATGAAAGAAAAAAGTCAAATATATCAGAACCACAAAGAATTAAAAAGAGATTGCTTTTCTCTTATAATGACTTATGAAACAATCTCTGAGCAATAATTGAAACCCAAGTAGAAGAATCATTTTACTTTCCTGTCTGTAAGGTCTTGGAGGATAAATCCCAAACATTTATCACAAATTGTCAACATTATACAAAACACACACCTGTCAGCATGCATTCTATAAATGTATATTTAATGAATAATGAATGAATGAACTGTGAGTTTGTCAGAATAAATTAAATAAAATTGCGCTTGAATGCAGGCACTGCTTGAATGATGCAATTAAGTATTGTTCATTTAAAGAGTTTCAGAATAATTCCTAAGACTATAAAATAGTTAACTGAGAATTTGAGAAAGACCAGTGCTCAGTACTCCGCAGGGGATTTTGATTCATTCTGTAGCATTTTCAAAGTCTCATAATCACTATAGTTTTGCCATAAAATGTGTGGTGATCTTTACTGTTTGCCAACTCGTGTGGTTTTCACTGAAATATACATAATGTTGATATTGAAAGCTATTTTGATCACTATAGTCATAATGTTTCACTACAGTTAAATGAGAAACCCTTTTCTACAATGAGATCTGTATAGAACAGAAGCCTCAGCAGTTCTGCAGTTTGTTTTTACTTTGTTTGTATATACGGTTAATATTTCAATAGCCATGCAAAGTGTTATATGTGCAAATTAAAACAAATAAGTGACCCTAGAAAAATAAGACCATTTTATATACGTTTCTTCAGAGTCTACTCTATAGTGATTCATGAATAATATTCCCCTGTAGAGTGTTTGTGGCCCATATGGGGGATAATGTTTCTTTAGGCAGCAAAAAAAAGGTATAAAACGGTGATTGTACTTAGGGTTTCTGAGGACCATCTATTTAAAAATCATCTCACATCCATATACCTTGATTAAGAAAATCTGTAATATAAAATATAAATTATATTGCAGGGAGAGTTTCTCCACAAGTCTCAAAAGTATGGCACTCACACAGCATTTTAACTTATTGTTAAATGGAACCCAGGTCTCATGCTCTGCAAGTACTCCACTTAGCTACCCCATCAGTCCAAGTACCAACTTTTAAATGCTGACAATTACTAATTATTTCTTCCCTTTTTCTGTGTTTTTATTTTATTTTTTATTGGTTGTTTTGTTTATTACATTTCAAATATCCCTCTTCACAGTTTTCTCTCTTATAGTCCCCAATCCCATTCCTAATCCTCCCTGTCTCTATGAATGTGCTTCCCCCATCCCCCATGACCCACCCACTCCCACCTGACTGCCCTAGCATAGCCCCTACGCTGGGGCATGGAGACTCCACTGGAACAAGAGCCTCTCTTCCCATTTATGCCAGATAAGGCGATCCTCTGCTACATCTGTGGCTGGGGCTATGGGGTCCTTCTATGTGTACTCTTTGGTTATGGTTTACTCCATGTGGGTTCCAGGAGCACCAGTTCGTTGATACTCTTGTTCTTCCTATGGGGTTGCAATCCCCTTCAGCTCCTTGAGTCCCTCCCCTAACACTTCTTCCCTTGGGATACCCTTACCCAGTCCAGACTCAAGCATCAGCATTTGTATTGGTCAGGCTCTGATAGAGACTCACAGGGGACACTTATACCAGGTTTCTGTCAGCAACTGCTTCTTGGCATCAGCCGCAGAGTCTGGGTTTGGTGTCTGCAGATAGGTTGGATCGCTAGGTGAGGCAGTCTCTGGATGGCCTTTCCTTCAGTCTCTGCTCCACAAAGTCCCTGTATTTTCTTTAAACAGGAAATATTCTGGGTTAAAATTTTTAACACAAAATACCCTGTGTTGGGTATTTTGGCTAATGTCATCGCCATTGGTTGTCGGGAACCACTTGCTTCCCTGGCATCTGGGACTTTCTAGTGGCTACCAACCCTTCCCCCATCCCCCACTGCTACACACCTCCATTCAATTTCCTGACCATTTGGACTTATTCCTTCTTCTTGATACCGTTTCTGTATCTCTAGTCTGATTTATACATAATTATTCTCATTAGAAAGAAAAGAATAGGCTAATATATGTTTAGATCAAACAGAGCAATCTTGGCACTTGTAATTTCCATCTTGTTTCCATAAAAAGCTCAAGTACCCTGTGCTGTAAAATTCAGCAAAACAGCAAAATCCACCATCCAGCAGGTAATTCAGGAAAAATTCCATAGGTGTGTAAAATATCTAATTTTACTAGGATCCCTTTGCGAGTTATTGGTTAGTCATGAATGGAAATGACAGAAGTGTTTTTCATACTGCTGGTTTTAGAGAAATTCTGCTTGATTATCACACTAAATGACTGTTTCCTGGGTTGACTTTAAATCTTTTCTTTTCTTGCTGGATCCAATTTAAGTGTAAAACCCATGGGCTGTATAAAACCTTAACATTGTACTGACATTTCTATAACAGCACAATACAGGCAACTTGCAAGTACCTTCTTTTATGGAACTGGATCAAAAGTAGCAATCCCCCTGGCTTCACTTATATAACTAATATGTGGTTATATTTCCCCGCCCCAAGAGACCATTCCTTGCAATCTTTGCACTATCAGTTTGACAACATTGTCAGATTCCCTGCAAGAAAGAGAAGGACAGATAACAGAGTAAGAGAAACAAATGACAAGATGACTTCTTATTTCTCCTACTGGAGATGGCTTTTCTAAACAGTTTTGTTAGAGAATTTTCTCAAATATAATATGACAGGTTAAATTCATGTGAACTGGTATAACCAATCATAGGAATGTGTCATGTCCTAGAAGATGAATGACCTGCACAGAGTTACACATCTTTTTTCTTCTTTATATCTACTATCAACAGATAGCTTGAGGTATGTGTGGGAATACTATATTGACTCTGATTACTACACAAATGATTCTCATTTTCCAAACCTTGTAAATTGATTCTATATACAGATGTTTTGAGTTGACCAAGATTAGGACTCATCACTCGTTGTGTATGTTACTTTTTAATAAAATGAAGACATTTATTTCTTGATTCATTAAAGATAAACACCACATTTAAAAATATTCAGGTCCTATGTGAGAGTTACAGTAACAAAAATCCATGTAATACAAGACTTGCAACATTGATATGACTTAAGCAGGAATGGAATTTAGAAAGAAATTAAATTCCTCAGTTTCTCTGCAGTGATACACCTTAGTAGAATATATGAAAACAAATAGTGCTATCCCCTAGATCTCATGTCTTAAGTATTTTACAATAAAAAGAAATTGATTATTTTCTTCATATAATCTATTCAGATTGATTTCAGTTGGATAAAGACAAACGATTCTTCAAAGAAAAGAAGCATTGGCACAGTATTCTGATAAGATGTGACACCATGACACTGAGAGATATCTTCACAATGCAGCATTCTCAAGAGTGTATGGCTAAATTCTGAGGAGTCATTAGATAAACTTCTTGTTTGTAGTTCCAGTATGATTGTCATGCATATTAAGAATCAATATGAAAAAAATTATTGATTGTTATCAGCACACTAATTCAGCTTCAAATCAGTTTAACATTTCCCATTGATCACTGGGACTCAGGAAAATACTGTTCATGCAGGACTGGCAGAAAAACAAATACAAATTTTCCTTAAAAGAATTTTATGATGTCATAGCAAAATAGTTCCCCCAAAATGTTCAATAGACATATCATCACAAAGAATATCGAAAATAAACAAAATATTTTAAAAAAAAGTTCAAATTATAAACCAGATAAATAACAGAAATTTTAAGGGATCTAAGGACACTATGGAAGCTCTTATTTATAATTTTATAATTAAAATTGTAAACTGTGAGACCTGACCTAAACATCATTATTTATATATTTGTATATTTATATATTCATATATTTATATAATTGTACAGTGTAACGTTGTATAATTGTATAGCTGTATAGTTATACTACTCTATTCTTGTCATGTCAATAACAATTAGTATGCCAATATTAATATTCTTGAAGGTAAATATGAAATAATATATTTAGAACAAAAGATAAATAAATAGAATACAATGCACAAGAAGACTCGCAGAAAAGAAGAGATAGTGAGAATGTAACCTAAGAAATCAAGTGATACAGAAACTTAAATTCCAACATTTGAGTAACATTTCAAATGTAAACAAATTAAATATACCAATGATAAAAGTACTGTTGTTAAATTGGATTAATGTCCAATTATATTTTATTTACAAGATGCATATATAAGTTGGTGGAAGCAAAGGCAAAAACTTTTTTTCTATATATAATCTAACATAAACCATTAAATATTTCTGTAGTTGTTCTACCAGAGCCAAAGCATCAACACAAAGAATATCCTAGAAATAAAGAATATAAATTAAATTTCCCTGATAACTAATGATGTTGAACATCTCTTAAGGTGTTTCTCGGCCATTCGAATTTCTTCTGGTGAAAATTCTTTGTTTAGCTCTGTACCCCATTTTTGATAGGGTTATTTGGTTCTTTGGATCTAACTTCTTGAGTTCTTTGTATATATTGGATATTAGCCCTCTATTGGATGTGGGGTTGGTGAAGATGTTTTCCCACTTTGTTGGTTGCTGTTTTGTCCCTCTGACAGTGTCCTTTGCCTTACAGAAACTTTGTAATTTTAAGAGGTCCCATTTGTCAATTCTTGATCTTAGAGCATAAGCTATTGGTGTTCTGTTCAGGAACTTTCCCCCTGTGCCCATGTCCTCCAGGGTCAACCCAAGTTCCTTTTTCACCTCATACCAGTCAGAATGGCTAAGATTATGTCATTTCCAGAGGACCCTGGCATACCACTCTGGGCATATACCCAGAGGATTCCCCTGCATACAATAAAGACACATGCTCCACTATGTTTATAGCAGCCTTGATTATAATAGCCAGAAATTGGAAGGAGCCCAAATATCCCTCAAAGGAGGAATGGATACAGAAAATGTGGTATATTTATACAATGGAATACTACTCAGCAATTAAAAATAATGAATACATGCAATTTGTATGTAAATGGTTAGATCTGGAAAATATCATCCTAAGTGAGCTAACCCAATCACAAAAAAATACACATGAAATGCAATCACTGATAAGTGGATATTAATGAGCCCAGAAGCCCTAAATACTCAAGGCACAATTAGCAAGTCAAATGATTCCCAAGAAAAAGAAAGGAGAGGACCCTGGGCCTGAAAAGATTGGATCCAGTTTTGTAGACCCAGAACAGAGAAATTGGGGGGGGATGATTGGGGAATAGTTGGGGGGAGAGGAATTATGGGAGGTATGGTGGGGGGGAACTGGGAAAGGGGAAAGCCTTTGGAATGTAAACCTAGAATATAGAAAATAAAAATTAAAAAAAACTCAAGTGACAACAGGTTCTGGTGAGGATGTGGAGAAAGAGGAACGCTCCTCCATTGTTGATGGGATTGCAAAATGGTAAAACCACTCTGGAAATCAGTTTGGCAGTTCCTCAGAAAATTGGGCATGTTCCTTCCAGAGGACCCTGGCATACCACTCCTGGGCATATACCCAGAGGATTCCCCTGCATACCAAAAAGACACATGCTCCACAATGTTCACAGCAGCCTTGTTTATAATAGCCAGAAGTTGGAAGGAGCCCAGATATCCCTCAAAGGAGGAATGGATACAGAAAATGTGGTATATTTATACAATGGAATACTACTCAGCAATTAAAAATAATGAATTCATGCAATTTGTAGGTAAATGGTTAGATCTGGAAAATATCATCCTAAGTGAGTTAACCCAATCACAAATTAATACACAAGAAATGCAATCACTGATAAGTGGATATTAATGATCCCAGAAGCCCTAAATTCTCAAGGCACAATTTGCAAGTCAAATGATTCCCAAGAAGAAGAAAGGAGAGGACCCTGGGCCTGAAAAGATTGGATCCAGTTTTGTAGATCCAGAACAGAGAAATGGTGTGTGTGTGTGGGGGGGTGATTGGGGAATAGTTGGGGGGAGAGGACTTATGGGACATATGGTGGGGGGGAACTGGGAAAGGAGAAAGCCTTTGGAATGTAAACAAAGAATATAGAAAATAAAAAAATGTATTGAGAAGAAAAAGATCAATTAAAAAAAAAGAATATAAATTACATCTTGCAAAACAATCAATTAAGCATGTGAAACAAATCCTGCTTACAGAGTTTCAAAACATAGAAAAGTAGAAATATCACATGATGAATAAAATTAATTTCTGTATTCAGCTCTGTTGCTATATATGGACATATGCATAATCTTATAGCCAAAGCTCTGTCAGAAAATGTCATATAAATGGCTTTTGAGAATGAAGATTCCAGATTTCTAGTGTATGCTGTTTTGTGGTATAAATTTGGCCAACATGGCTGCCTTTGAATCATCAAGATATCATTAATCTATAGCTGGGAAAGTCACTGCAAGGAGCCCAGAAAAGTCACTTTGAGTTGCTATTTATAATAAGACAGAACAAAAAGATTAGCCAATTGAATAGTAAGCACTAAGAGTACATAGCCTCTTATACTAAGTAAAATATCTCTTCTTATAATAACAAACCTTTACCATTTGTCTATGTTTGGCCATAATTTGTGTTAGATGGAAAGGATACAAGATGTTTTGATAACAATTAAGCAAGATATAATATTCTTAAAAACTCTTTATGCACTTGAAATTTAATAAACCAGAGATGAAGGAAAAATTTAACATGAATGTTTAAATGGTATTATTGTAAGTGTTCATGAAAACAACATGTTAAAGTATACAGAGTATATTACTACCAAACTTTATGTATAAAGCTTATGTCATTAAATATCACTAATTTATCCAAGGTCACAATGTTGATACTCAGTAGATAAAAATCTATCTCAAGAACTTAAAGTAAAGAAAACAAATCAATGACTGTAAAAGTACAACAAAAAGATCAAAGAGTATAATGATTAAAATAGAATAAAATTAAATAGAAGTTAATTTGTACAGCCAGTCAAAGCCCTGGCAAATGGAGGGTTGTTGATCACAGGGAAGTTTATTATTTGAGAGTCTCACAAAAGGAGTGGCCAAAAGCATTATTGTGTAGAATTTTTATTCTGTCAGCTTCTTTGCCAATGCAGTGTGTCACACTGTTGAGCAAATGCCTAATCCATTTGATATAGTCACATGTTCCCTTTAGTGTGAACTAAACATTGGTCAGAAAGCAGCTTGTAAGTGCACAAGTTCCAGAGTTGGGAATCTAGAGAGAGTTAGGCAATTTCAGATGGTCACATAGCAAGTATTGAAAATGGCCTTTCTCATTTCAAGTTAGAGAGTAGCATTTATATTTATTCATCTTCTATATTATTTTTCTTCCTTTATGCCTTTGTTTTCTTCCTTACTTTTCCCAAACAATAAAATTGCACTTTTCAGTGAACTGATTGGCCTACAGATCATTGGGCAAGAGAGTTTAATCATCCGGTGAAGCTGGGCAAACCGGAGAACCCAATACTTATCCTTACATTTTAACCACATCGAAAGCCAGACAAAGAATATGCAGTCCAACATCTGCGATCTCAGAACGTTTATAGAGAGAATAACGGCAAAATAAGAGTAATACCTGCAGTTTGAAGGCCAGGTAGGCTACAGTACACTACCCAGAAGAAACAACTGGGATCCTTTTACAACAAGGCAGAAGGCAAAATACACTCAGGAAAACTGACCTCTTACCCTCCATCGCAGTCTGTGGAGGAAATGCATGAACATGCACAGGGTGCTTGAATGCACACCAGGAAAAATGAAGATGTCTGAACAATGGCAACCCTGGAGATTACTGGTTGACATTCTCTTTTAGGATTTTTAAAGAACAAATATAAAAAATAATCTCTGTACCCCATTTTTTGATAGGGTTATTTGGTTCTTTGGGGGTCTAACTTCTTGAGTTTTTTGTATATATTGGATAGTAGCCCCCTGTCGGACATAGGGTTGGTGAAGATCTTTTCCCAATATGTTGATGGCTGTTTTGTCCTTCTGACCATGTCCTTTGCCTTACAGAAACTTTGTAATTTTATGAGGTCCCATTTGTCAATTCTTGATTTTAGAGCATAAGCTATTGGTGTTCTGTTCAGGAACTTTCCCCCTGTGCCCATGTCCTCCAGGGTCTTCCCCAGTTTCTTTTCTATTAGGTTCAGTATGGGGTACAGAGCTAAACAAAGAATTTTCACCAGAAGAAATTCGGATGGCCGAGAAACACCTTAAGAGATGTTCAACATCATTAGTCTTCAGGGAAATGCAAATCAAAACAACCCTGAGTTTCCACCTCACACCAGTCAGAATGACTAAAATTAAAAACTCAAGAGACAACAGGTGCTGGGAAGGATGTGGAGAAAGAGGAACACTCCTATACTGTTGGTGGGACTGCAAGATGGTACAACAGATCTGGAAATCAGTCTGGTGGTTCCTCAGAAAATTGGGCATGCCATTTCCAGAGGATGCTGTCATACCACTCCTGGGCATATACCCAGAGGTTTCCCCTTCATACAATAAAGACACATGCTCCACTATGTTCATAGCAGCCTTATTTATAATAGTCAGAGGTTGGAAGGAGCCCAGATGTCCCTCAAAGGAAGAATGGATACAGAAAATGTGGTATATTTATACAATGGAATACTACTCGGCAATTAAAAATAATGAATTCATGCAATTCGTAGGCAAATGGTTGGAACTGGAAAATATCATCCTAAGTGAGTTAACCCAATCACAAAAGAATACACATGAAATGCAATCACTGATAAGTGGATATCAATGAGCCCAAAAGTTCTGAATACTCAAGGCACAATTAGCAAATCAAAAGATTCCCAAGAAGAAGGAAGGAGAGGACCCTGGTCCTGAAAGGACTGGATCCAGTTTTGTAGGAGAGTACCAAAACAGAACAGAGAAATGGTGGGGTGGTGATTGGGGAATAGGCAGGGGGGTGGGGAAGAAGACATATGGTGAGGAGGGAACTGGGAAAGGGGAAAGCCTTCGGAATGTAAACAAAGAATATAGAAAATAAAAAATAATAATCTCATATATAATGCTGGCATGAAAAATAACAAAAGCGGGGCAGCTGTCCTCACCTGGCTCTGGAAAGAAACTTAGCTAACGTATTTATAAGAGCAGAGATGTGACTTCAGAAATGGATCTGCGCACATGTGCACTTCACTTAAAGTCTGAGGCACATTTGAAGATCAGCATAAAATTATTACATTATTTTGGCATGACTAGCTCATTGTCTTAGCTGGAATTTTATCCTGTGATAAAAAACATGACCAAAAGCAACTTGGAGGAGGGGCAGGGAGGAGAAAATCTTACAGGCTATGCAGTCCATGATCAAGGGAAGCCAAGACAGAATTCAAAGGGAGGGTATGAAAGTGGGAAGTGAAGTGAAGCAACTCAGTGGCACTTCTTCCTGGATGCTCAGCCTGTTTTCCTTTACAACACAGTACCCCTTCTAGGGGTGAAATTCCCCAACATGAACTGGCTGTCTCACATCAACCACTAAGCAAGAAAATGCCCCCCAAAAATTGGCTTTCAAGGCAAACTGATGAAGACATTTTCTGACTTGAGGTTCCTCTTCCCAGAAAACTCTGTCAAGTTAACACAACAAAACAAAGCAAAACAGCTGGGCAGTAGTGGCGCACACCTTTAATCCCAGCACTTGGGAGGCAGAGGCAGGCAGATTTCTAAGTTCAAGGCCAGCCTGGTCTGCAGAGTGAGTTTCAGGACATCCAGGGCTACACAGAGAAACCCTGCCTCAAAAAAAAGGAAAAAAACAGAAAACAAAAAACAAACAAACAAAAACTTGAAAAGGGCATCCAGCTTCTTTTTTTGGGGGGGGGGGATTTTTTTTATTGTATATATTCTATATTTACAATTCATTTCCCTTTTTCTGGTTCCCCACCCCCAAAGGTCCCACATGTCCTTTTCCCACCCCCTGCTCCCACGTCCACCCCCTCCCACTTTACTGTTCTTGTACTATCCCACAATGATGTTTTGGTCCATTCTAGCACCAGTGTCCACTCCTTTCTTCTTGTGAGACATCACTTGATATGTGATTTGTGTCTTTGGTGTTCCAAGCTTCTAGGCTAATATCCACTTATCAGTGACTGTATACCATGGGTATTCTTTTGAGACTGGGTCACCTCACTTAGTATGACATTCTCCAGCTCCATCCATTTCTCTAAGAATTTCATGAATTCATTGTTTCTAATGGCTGAATAGTACTCCATTGTGTATATATACCACATTTTTTGTATCCATTCCTCTGTTGAGGGACATCTGGGTTCTTTCCAGCTTCTGGCTATTATATATAAGGCTGCTATGAACATAGTGGAGCATGTATCCTTATTGCAAGCTGGAGAATCTTCTGGGTATATTCCCAGGAGTGGTATGGCTGGGTCCTCCGGAAGTATCACACCCAGTTTTCTGAGGAACCGCCATACTGATTTCCAGAGTGGTTGTACCAGCTTGCTTTCCCACCAGCAGTGGAGGAGTGTTCCTCTTTCTCCACATCCTCGCCAACACCTGATGTCTTCTGAGTTTTTAATCTTAGCCAATCTGACTGGTGTGAGGTGAAATCTCAGGGTTGTTTTAATTTGCATTTCCCTAATGACTAGTGATGTTGAACATTTTTTAAGCTGTTTCTCAGCCATCCGAATTTCTTCAGGTGAAAAGTCTCTGTTTAGCTCTGTACCCCATTTTTGGATAGGGTTATTTGGTTTTCTGGGGTCTAACCTCTTGAGTTCTTTGTATACATTGGAGATTAGCCCTCTGTCGGATGTGGGGTTGGTGAAGATTTTTTCCCAATTTGTTGGTTGCCGATTTATCCTTTTGACAGTGTCTTTTGCCTTACAGAAACTTTGTAGTTTTATGAGGTCCCATTTGTCTATTCTTGTTCTTAGAGCATAAGCAATTGGTGTTCTATTCAGGAATTTTTCCCCTGAGCCAATGTCCTCAAGGGTCTTCCCCAGTTTCTTTTCTATTAGTTTTAGTGTGTCTGGTTTTATGTGGAGGTCTTTGATCCACTTGGAGTTGAGCTTAGTGCAAGGAGATAAGAGTGGATCAATTCTCATTCTTCTGCATGTTGACCTCCAGTTGAGCCAGCACCATCTGTTGAAAAGGCTATCTTTTTTCCACTGGATGTTTTCAGCTCCTTTGTTGAAGATCAATTGGCCATAGATGTGTGGGTTCAATTCTGGGTCTTCGATCCTATTCCATTGATCCACTTCCCTGTCACTGAACCAATACCATGCAGTTTTTAATACCACTGCTCTGTAATATTGCTTGAGGTCCGGGATATTGATTCCCCCAGAAGTTCTTTTGCTGTTGATGATAGTTTTAGCTATCCTGGGTTTTTTGTTATTCCAGATGAATTTGAGAATTGCTCTTTCTAGCTCTATGAAGAACTGAGTTGGGATTTTGATGGGAATTGCATTGAATCTGTATATTGCTTTGGGCAAGATTGCCATTTTGACTATATTAGTCCTGCCAACCCACGAGCATGGAAGATTTTCCCATTTTTTGATGTCTTCTTCAATTTCCCTCTTCAGAGACCTGAAGTTTTTGTCGTATAAATCTTTCACATGTTTGGTTAGCGTCACTGCAAGATACTTTATATCATTTGTGGCTATTGTGAAGGGTGTCATTTCCCTAATTTCTTTCTCGGCCTGCTTATCCTTCGCGTATAGGAAGGCTACTGATTTACTTGAGTTGATTTTATAGCCAGCCACTTTGCTGAAGTTGTTTATCAGTTGCAGGAGTTGGTGGAGGTTTTTGGGTCACTTAAGTAAACTATCATATCATCTGCAAATAGTGATAGTTTGACTTCTTCCTTTCCGATTTGTATCCCTTTGACTTCCCTCTGTTGTCGAATTGCTCTAGCTAGTACCTCAAGTACTATATTGAAGAGATATGGCAAGAGGGGACAGCCTTGTCTAGTCCCTGATTTTAGAGGGATTGCTTCGAGTTTTTCTCCGTTTACCTTGATGTTGGCTACTGGTCTGCTGTATATTGCTTTTACTATGTTTAGATATGGGCCTTGAATTCCTGTTCTTTCTAGGACCTTTAGCATGAAAGGATGCTGAATTTTGTCAAATGCTTTTTCAGCATCCAATGAGATGACCATGTGGTTTTTTTCTTTGAGTTTGTTTATGTAGTGGATTACGTTGATGGATTTCCGTATATTGAACCATCCCTGCATCCCTGGGATGAAGCCAACTTGAACATGGTGAATGATCGTTTTGATGTGTTCTTGGATTCGGTTGGCAAGTATTTTGTTTAGTATTTTTCGCATCGATATTCATAAGAGAGATTGGCCTGTAGTTCTCTTTCTTAGTTGGATCTTTGTGTGGTTTTGGTATCAGGGTAATTGTGGCTTCATAGAAGGTGTTGGGTAGTGTTCCTTCTGTTTCTATTTTGTGGAATAATTTGAAGAGTATCAGTATCAGGACTTCTTTGAAGGTCTGATAGAATTCTGCACTAAAACCGTCTGGTCCTGTGCTCTTTTTGGTTGGAAGACTGTCTATGACCCCTTCTATTTCTTTGGAGGTTATGGGTCTGTTTAGACGATCTATTTGATCCTGGTTTAATTTTGGTATTTGGTAACTGTCGAGGAAATTGTCCATTTCCTCCAGATTCTCCAGTTGTGTTGAGTATAGGTTTTTGTAGTAGGATCTGATGATTTTTTGAATTTCCTCAGTTTCTGTTGTTATATCTCCCTTTTCATTTCTAATTTTGTTAATTTGAATACTGTCTCTGTGCCCTTTAGTAAGTCTGGCTAGGGGTTTATCTATCTTGTTGATCTTCTCAAAGAACCAGCTCCTGGTTTTGTTGATTCTTTGTATGGTTCTCTTTGTTTCAACTTGATTGATTTCAGCCCTGAGTTTGATGATTTCCTGTCTTCTACTCCTACTGGGTGAAATTGCTTCTTTTTGTTCCAGAGCTTTCAAGTGTGCCATTAAGTTGCTAGTATATGCTCTCTCCTGTTTCTTTTTGGAGACACTCAGGGCTATGAGTTTTCCTCTTAGCACTGCTTTCATTGTGTCCCATAGATTTGGGTATGTTGTGCCTTCATTTTCATTAAGTTCTAAGAATTCTTTGATTTCTTTCTTTATTTCTTCCTGGACTAAGGTATCATTGAGTAGAATATTGTTCAGCCTCCAAGCGTATGGGGATTTTCTGTTGTTTTTGTTGCTATTGAAGAACACTCTTACTCCCTGGTGATCTGATAAGAGGCATGGGATTAGTTCGATCTTTTTATATTTGTTGAGATCTGTCTTGTGTCCAATTATATGGTTGATTTTGGAGAAGGTACCATGAGGGGCTGAGAAAAAGGTATAGTCTTTTGCTTTAGGGTGAAATGTTCTATATATATATATATCTGTTAAATCCAATTGCTCCAAAGTTTCCATGAGTTTCTCCATGTCTCTGTTTAGTTTCTGTTTTCCTGGTCGGTCCACTGTAGATAGTGGAGTATTGAGGTCCCCCACAATCATTGTGTTAGGTGCAATGTGTGCTTTGAGCTTTAGTAAGGTTTCTTTTACAAATGAGGGTGCTCTTACATTTGGAGCATAGATGTTTAGAATTGTGAGTTCCTCTTGGTGGATTCTTCCTTTGACTAGGAGGAAGTGACCTTCTGTGTCTCTTTTGATGACTTTGGGTTGAAAGTCAATTTTATCTGATATTAAAATGGCTACTCCAGCTTGCATCCTGTGACCATTTGCTTGCAAAATTGTCTTCCATCCTTTTACTCTAAGGTAGTGTTTGTCTTTGACTCTGAGGTGTGTTTCCTGTAAGCAGCAAAATGTAGGGTCCTGTTTCCGTATCCAGTCTGTTAGTCTATGTCTTTTTATTGGGGAGTTGAGTCCATTGATGTTAAGAGATATTAAGTAATAGAGATTATTACTTCCTGACATTTTTGATGTTATTTTTGTTTTTGAGTAGTTATCTTCCTTTGAGTTTGATGGAAGAAGTTTACTGTCTTGCTTTTTCTTGGGTGCCATTTCCTTCCTTGTGTTGGAGTTTTCCTCCTATTATCCTTTGTAGAGCTGGGTTAGTGGAAAGATATTGTGTAAATTTGGTCCTGTCATGGAATATTTTGATTTCTCCATCTATGTTGATTGAGAGTTTTGCTGGGTATAGTAGTCTTGGCTGACATTTGTTTTCTCTTAGGGTCTGCATGAGGTCTGCCCAGGATCTTCTAGCTTTCATGGTTTCTGGAGAGAAGTCTGGTGTGATTCTGATAGGTCTTCCTTTATATGTTACTTGGCCCTTTTCTCTTACTGCCTTTAATATTCTTTCTTTGTTTAGTACATTTGGGGTTTTGATTATTATGTGACAGGAGGTGTTTCTGTTCTGGTCCAGTCTGTTTGGAGTTCTGTAGGCTTCTTGTACATTCATGGGCATCTCTCTCTCTCTTTAAGTTAGGAAAGTTTTCTTCCATAATTTTGTTAAAGATATTTGCTGGCCCTTTAAGTTGTAGATCTTCACTCTCATCTATCCCTATAATCCTTAGGTTTGGTCTTCTCATTGTGTCCTGGATTTCCTGGATGTTTTGGGTTACAAGCCTTTTGGATTTTGCGTTTTCTTTGACTGTGGAGTCAATGGTTACTATGTTATCTTCAGCATCAGAGATTCTTATTTCTCTCTTGTATTCTGTTGTTTATGTTTGCATCTACGACCCCTGATTTCTTCCAAAGGTTTTCTATCTCCAAGGTTGCCTCCTTTTGTGATTTCTTAGTTGTTTCTACCTCTGTGTTCAGATCTTGGATGGTTTTGCTCAGTTCCATCATTTGTTTGTGTTTTCATGTAATTCTTTAATATATTTTTGTGCTCCCTCTTTCATGACTTCTGCCTGTTGTTTCAATTTCTCCTGCATTTCTTTAGCTGATTTTCTCATTTCCTCTTTATTGGTTTCTGTCTGATGGCCCATATTCTCCTGGAGTTCTTTAAGTCGTTTTTGTGTTTGAATTGTAAGAGCTTCTACCCTATTGATGTTCCCCTGCATTTCTTTAAGAGATTTGTTTATGTCTTTTTTGTGTTCCTCTAGGAGCATCCTGACCTGTGCTTTTATATCTAACTCTTGTTTTTCTGGTGTGCTGGGGTATCCTAGACTTGCTGTGGTTGGCGAATTGGGTTCAGATGGTGCCATATTGCCTTGATTTCTGTTAATAACGTTCCTATGTTTGCCTTTTGCCATCTCTTTATCTCTGGCATTAGTTGGTCTTATTGTAGATGGCGCCCTGCTGAAAGCACAGCACGCCTGTCCCCAGGAGACAGATCCCTTCTGGCAGCTTGTCTGTGCTGGACTATGCTCGCTCTGAGTCCAGGCCCCTGACTCCAGCTGCTAGAGTTCCGAGCTGTGCCCTGAGGCGGCCCGGTGGCCCCTCGCTTTTAGTCCGCTCAGAAAGCTGGTCCTGGCCTGTAGTCTGCACCCGTAGCTGAGCTTTCTGTGCCCGGATCTCCTGCAGAGCTAAGCTAAGCTATAACTCTGGCCACGTACCTGATTCCAGCAGCTCACTGCGTCCAGTGTGCCCGCTGTTTGTGCACGGGGGGTGGGGGGGGGTCTGGGGCAAGATGGCTGCCCCAGCTGAAAGCACTGCGTGGCCTTGGCTGAGCTGCTGGTACCCGGCTCTGCTGCTCCCTTCTCGGGCATCCAGCTTCTAAAGCCATCCTACATTACTTTTATAAATAGTATGTTTTAATTACATTGCAATAACTTTAAAAATGCAATAATTAACACTCTGTAACTTCAGCACTACTCTTTTCTGGTATTTAGGAAACTGTTCTTTTTTAAAAATATTTTGTACATTTTAAATTCAAATAGATATCGTTTCCCTTTCTCTTTCCTCCCTTTATTCCTAAGGCCTTTCCTCTCGATCCCTTCCATGGTCCTCCTCACTCTCATCTTGAATGACAATTTTATTTTATTAGTATGCATATTTTGATTATATATACTACTAGTACTTATATATATTATTAGTATATGTATCAGCATGCATAACTATATAAATAAAATATTCTGAGTGTGTTTTTGTTGTTTGTATGCGCAAACAAGATAAAAAAACAATGGTAATACCTAATGATATGCTAGCACGGAAGATGAAAATTTCATGTGTCCTCCAAACAAAGATCTATAGGTGACAATGACTACTGAGAAAGGGAGAACTAGCTTCTCTTAGCAATGAGTCCTCAAATTCATTATTTAATACAAAGTGATCTTTAAAACCATATACATAAAAACATCAAAAAAAATCATAGGTAAAATTCCTACTTAGTAAGCCAAGATTATATACTAACAGTTAATTTTACCATTTACTAGACATGACTCAGAGTTATCTAGAAAGCAGGAACCTAACTGAAGAATTGCTTTGATTAGATTGGACCCTGGCCATTTCTGTGAATGATTGCCTTGATTGATGATTGATCTGGAAGGTCCAGATCACTGTCACTGTGTAGGAAACCATCCCTGGACAGGTAGGAGTGGAAAATATAAGAAAACAAGGCTGAGAATGAGCCAGGAAACAAGCCAAAGATTAAACCAGGAAGCATTATTTGAATGTGTTTTGTGTGTGTGTGTGTGTGTGTGTGTGTGTGTGTGTGTGTGGTGTGTGTGTGTGTGTGTGTGTGTGTGTTTGTTTGTTTGTTTCAATTCCTACCCTGACTTTCCTTAAGAATGTATTGTGACTATGAAGCACAAAATTCCATCTCAAAGTTGCCCTTGGTCAGTCTTTTATCAGAGTAGCGGAATGCAATGAGAACAGCCATTGTCACTCTGTGTGACTCTCGGCAACCCTCATGCTGTGGTGACCCGGAACAATGCAATGTCATAACTGCAATATTGCTACTGATAGGAATCAAAATATAGATATCTGATGTTCAGGATATCTGATATATGACCCCCAAAAGGGTGTCTATCCACAGTTTGGGAACACCTACTCTAATGTTGTAGAGAGGAGATACAGATTGATGGGATGATTATTGTCTTTGTGATTTATGAATTCCTGTGCATATCATGGCCACAGGTTGATGTTGAAATGCCTCTTTTATCATTTTCTGATTTATTTTTGATACAGGGCCTCTCACTAATTGAAAAGGAGATTCAGCTAGACCCTGGAATCTCTTGTACATCTCCTGAAGATCTCAGTGAAATCTCTGTACATAGCACTGCAGTTCAGACTGTATCACCACTCCTGGCTTTACCTGGACATCAGGGAATCTGATCTCAGATTCCTATATTTCCAAAATGCATACTTTCCCTAATAAATCATCTTCCAAAACCAAACAGTCAAGATGTAAAATGGGTCAAGCAAAGAAATCCAGAATCCTTTGTCACTGCTAATTTCTCTGTAAGACTCTTCAAAAAACAAAATGTTTCACTAATAAGAAACAAAATAATATGTAAATATTAGAATTTTTATTAATAAGGATGCTGAGATTTTTTAATATTTGAAAATATGTCATTTTAGTAGTTTTATTTTGAAGCTAGCAATGACATTAACATATCTAGTAATCCTAATATAAATAGGTACCCAATACCATTTATTTATCAGCATGTTCCACAGTCTGTTTATATGATTTTGTAAAATGCATTTTGAAGCACCATCTACATCTGTACATTAAATGAGATGGTCCCAAGAAGTGGCTTTTTTATATTTTGAACATTTCTTTCTTAAAACAAATCCACATAGTACTGTGAAGTTTACATATACAACAAAGCATTTGTTAACTTTGGGGAGAGTGATAGTTTTGAGAACATGAAGAAGCCATGGATTCTCTTCAGATGATTTTGCACAGAGTGGCTATAATAAAGTTAAGGACAATGTTTATTTTTGGAAGTACATACATAGTATTTTTTAGAGTAGTACATAGATGATATAAAGTGAACTCTGTGATTCTGTTCAAACAAATAGAGAAGCAAATTAAAAGTAGAAGAAAAAATCAGATAAAATAAACGTTAGAACCCCTATGTTTCTAATAGTACTAAAGTAGAATTTCAATTATTTCCTGTCTATTTAGAAAAGCATATAAAATGTGAGTTACCTGGGAAGCCAGAGAAATCAGATTTACTTCTTTACTCCTATGAGTCATCAGGCACCAGGAAATCCAAAAATAGGCAGCATATCTTGGATTTGTTTATACTCATAGATGTTTTTCTAAGCAAAAGCCTATAATTAACTTCTCCACAGCATTCTACTGTGGAAGAGCACTAGTGTAGCAGAGATAAAAATCTCCAACAATATGAAATAATGACTTTGTAAGCCTGATATAACTAGGATGTATTGTTACTCATTGCAGCAATGTAGAATTTGTACACAAAGTACGAGCAGCAACGTGGGAAACAAGCTACTTCGGTTTCCACATATTAGTGTTAAAGTGGAATTATCTTTCAAGCTATTCTTGTCTCTGTATGCACAACTATGAACAAACCTTAAGAGTAATGGAAGGAGGAAGAAGAAGTAGACAAAGTCCTGGAAATGTGAGGTGTACATTCAGTATTTCAATGACTTACTTGTGAATGATCAAGCAGCTGCCTGATCTGAGTTCAATTAACTCACTAGCTCTGTACCGAAGTGTGCTATAATCTATTTTAGGACATACAGTTTATGATTTATACTAGGTAATTTGGACTAATAGATGATCTAAGAATTATGGGTAAGAAAAAGAACATAATTAACATAAGTGAATTAAAAAACAAGCATGGTACAGTGACAAGGAGGTGGATCAATGGAATAGGATTGAAGACCCAGAATTGAACCCACACATCTATGGCCAATTGATCTTCGACAAAGGAGCTGAAAACATCCAGTGGAAAAAAGATAGCCTTTTCAACAAATGGTGCTGGCTCAACTGGAGGTCAATATGCAGAAGAATGAAAATTGATCCACTCTTATCTCCTTGCACTAAGATCATATCCAAGTGGATCAAGGACATCCACATAAAACCAGACACATGAAAACTAATAGAAAAGAAACTGGGGAAGACCCTTGAAGACATTGGCTCAGGGCAAAAATTCCTGAACAGAACACCAATTGCTTATGCTCTAAGATCAAGAATAGACAAATGGGACCTCATAAAATTACAAAGTTTCTGTAAGGCAAAAGACACTGTCAAAAGGACAAATAGGCAACCAACAAATTGGGAAAAGATCTTCACCAACCCCACAACCGACAGAGGGCTAATATCCAATGTATACAAAGAACTCAAGAAGTTAGACCCCAGAAAACCAAATAACCCTATCCAAAAATGGGGTACAGAGCTAAACAAAGACTTTTAACCTGAAGAAATTCGGATGGCTGAGAAACACCTTAAAAAATGTTCAACATCATTAGTCATTAGAGAAATGCAAATCAAAACAACCCTGAGATTTCACCTCACACCAGTCAGAATGGCTAAGATTAAAAATTCAGGAGATATCAGGTGTTGGCGAGGATGTGGAGAAAGAGGAACACTCCTCCACTGCTGGTGGAACTGCAAGCTGGAACAACCACTCTAGAAATCAGTCTGGCGGTTCCTCAGAAAACTGGACATGATACTTCCGGAGGACCCAGCCATACCACTCCTGTGAATATACCCAGAAGATTCCCCAGCATGCAATAAGTGTACATGCTCCACTATGTTCATAGCAGCCTTATATATAATATTCAGAAGCTGGAAAGAACCCAGATGTCCCTCAACGGAGGAATGGATACAAAAAATGTGGTATATATACACAATGGAGTACTATTCAGCCATTAGAAACAATGAATTCATGAAATTCTTAGAGAAATGGATAGAGCTGGAGAACATCATACTAAGTGAGGTAACCCAGTCTCAAAAGAATACCTATGGTATGCACTCACTGATAAGTGGATATTAACCTAGACTCTTGGGACACCAAAGACACAATCCACATATCAAATAATATCTGACAAGAAGGAAGGAGTGGACACTGGTGCTGGAATGGATCAAAATATCAGTGTAGGGGAATACCAGAACAGGGAATTGGGAAGGGGTAGATGGGGGAACAGGAGGAGGGAAAAGGACATGTGGGACCTTTGGGGGATGGGGAACCAGAAAAAAGGGAAATATAATGTAAATATAGAATATATCCAATTAAAAAATGAAAAAAGCAAGCACCAAATTAATAATAAAAATAAATTGCAGATAGGCACAAACAACAAATATCAAACATATTTTGGAGTTTATCTTGAACATAATTGGAAGATTTGGAAAATAGTTCTTTATCAGTAACTCATAAAATGTAAAAATTAAAGACAAACATTAACCTTCAAAATATTTTGATAACTAACAAAGAATGATTTTTCCTAGAACAGAGTGACCTTGTATTTAAAAAGGTAACTCAGAGGCTGCAGGCAAAGCAGTATTTTGCTTCTTTTTTTCCTCTGTAACTTGTATTCCATTTAACATTTTAACCCTTGGAAGGAATTATTTCTTGGAAAATAATATCCAAGAAAGAAAAGAAATGATCTTTTTAGTAAGCTAATCTGTCTCTTTTGAAACTTTCCATTTTATAGGAATTTTAATAAAGAAACACGGGTGCTCTGACAAGGGACCATATCCTAAAACCATGGTCTGTGTATTCCAGCTAGAATGCACACACCACCACCACCACCACCACCACCACCACCACCACCACCACCACCACCATTAATCCCTGTTCCTGGAATGCAGACAGGCCCTTAGTCCTTTAAGGTAAAATTACTTTGTCAAAGGAAGCAGCCATGTTTGAAAGTGAAATTGAGAGGTAGACAAAGTGATAAGTCAGAGAAAGATTTGACAGAATGTGTCGTAATTACGATACAGCCAGCTCTCATGAGAACAGCACAGGAAGTAAAAACATTTTAAGAGCAGCACAGAAGGAGAGAATCAGTTGGGACACAGTGCAATGAGTGCAGTGCAATGGAGTTGAGTTCATTTCATGAGCTCCTGCAGTTTAGTGCAGGTCAGTAAAGCCATTTGAAGAATAAGAAGGGGCCAGAAGATTAGAATAAATTGCCAGAGTTAGTTTGATACCAAGCAGAACAATTCATTGAGAAGCTGAGAGAAACCAGGTTGAGTCAGTCAGCTTGAAAAACAATTTTAGCTAGAACAGCTGAGTTTAAACAGTCAGCCAGAGTTCAGAAAGATCTAGAAAGGATGGGCTTATTCAGCAATAAACCACTGACATGACATTACATCTTGCAAATATAATTACTTTTATACTTCATATTCTCAGAGGTAGAGAAGCAGAGTATGTTAAATCAGAAGACAGAAAGCATTTCCAAGTAGATTACAGGTGCTAGAACAGAGTTTAGAGAACATGTTCAAGTTTTGCCTTAACACCAACTAGGTTATCTTATCCTGGGAGAACAATTGCACACTTTGAATTTCATTTTTTTCTCTAAATAAAAATAATATATTTGGGATGATGAATAATGCAGTAGCACATATATTTTATTTACATATAATACAGCATCACATGTAAGAGATTTGGTTATTTCAGTGATAAGATTTTTAAGTTGTAAAATCAGTAAAGTAGTGTACTATGAATGAGGCACATCCCCACAAAACAATGAACATTAAAATGCCTTATAACTAGAAAACATGGGATATTGATTCTATAGTCATGATTTTAATAGATACCCACATAGGTTGTTCTCTAGTTTATTTGGCGTTATTATCTTTCCCCAAAGAAATAATGAAGCATGTCAAAGAATGTAAAGTTGCTATTTTTTGTAATACCAAGAATAAACAAACAAAAAAATGAGTTACATCATACTCATGTTCAAATTCTGAAGAAAATCTGAAAGCATTGCACTGTCTAGCTAATCATTATTTAAAGTTCTTATATCTATAAGAATCTTAAAGGGCACTTCATATGTAATCATACTTGATGTTACAAATGAGCATTAGCTGTTGTAACACTAATATTTATTTCTATTTCGCACTTGTATAGAAGACCTACTCTGTAAGATACACTTCCTAGATTGTTATCTATGTAAATTATATATTTATTGCCAGTTTAGCTATGTGTTTATTTTTGCTTCACATTATCATGCTAAGAATATCTGTATGGAAAACAGCATAATATTGGAAGAAAGAAATGTTTCTCTTCCTTGGATAAAGGTAGTTTTAGTTGATATTTTAGAAAATATGGGATGGAGTGACTGCTCAACAATTAATACTTCCTCCTTTTTCAGAATTCTAAGTTTGTTTTACTACATCTATGTCTGGCTGGTTAGCTTCTATCCATCTATAGCTTTAGAATAAGGCAATTTGGCACCCTGTTTAGTACTACACAAACAAATACTTCCATACACATGTGTATAGCACTCTCTCAGACACATTCAAACATATACATAAATTTAAAAATTAAACTTTACATAGAAAATAAAGAGATTTGCAAGGTAGAGATAGGATTTACTTGTTTCTAGAGCACAGAAAGGTCACACTTATTATCCAATGGTCATAATTATAATCCAAACTCATATGTAATATTGCTTCAATTCTTAAATTTATGAGTCAGATTGACTTGCCAAATAATCTCAAATATTTGCAAAAACAGTACTTCTAGGTATCTGTGAGAATGTTACCGAAAGAGATTAAATTGGTAAGCTCAGAAGACTCCATTTTACCAGTGTCAATATGCATTCTCCAGACACTTGAAAGCTCCAATATAACAAAATACAGACTAGGGGAATTATTTTTATCTCTTTTCTTAAGTAGGACATTCAAAATCATGTCCATTCATAAGAGTCCTGGGGCTTCAGTCTTGGAATTATCTCAATAGCTCTTAGTTTCTTAGACCTCAGTACTTTTACTGATGCCATCAACACTATTCTGGAGATTGAAGACAATTTACATAAAGTCCTCTTGACAGAGAATGGGGTGGGGGGTAGTAATTACTATATTAAGCAGCTTCTTTGTATTGCCCTATCCTCTTGAGTCCATTATTATAGAGTCCTACCAAGCATAGCACCCAATATCACAGAGCAAGAATATGCTTTGTGCCTGAGTTCATGATTTCTTGTTTGTTATACAAGTAACTTGTGTCCATTGGGCTTTCTGTGTATACTATATTGAAATTTCTGTTTTGTAAAATGTTAAAAAAAAAACCCTCTCAACCGTGGGGGGTGGGGGAATGATTGGGGAATAGTTGGGGGGGGCAGAGGAATTGTGGGACATAGGGAGGGAGAACTGGGAAAGGGGAAAGCCTTTGGAATGTAAGCATAGAATATAGAAAATAAAAATTTAAAAAAAATGTTCAACATCATTAGTCATTAGGGAAATGCAAATCAAAACAACCCTGAGATTTCACCTCACACCAGTCAGAATGGCTAAGATTAAAAACTCAGAAGACATCAGGTTTTGGCGAGGATGTGGAGAAAGAGGAACACTCCTCTACTGCTGGTGGGAATGCAAGCTGGTACAACCACTATGGAAATCAGTATGGTGGTTCCTCAGAAAACTGGACGTGATGCTTCCAGAGGACCCTAGCTGTACCACTCCTGGGAATATACCCAGAAGATTCCCCAGCATGCAATAAGGATACATGCTCCACTATGTTCATAGCAGCCTTATATATAATAGCCAGAAGCTTGAAAGAACCCAGATGTCCCTCAACAGAAGAATTGATACAAAAAATGTGGTATATATACACAATGGAGTACTATTCAGCCATTAGAAACAATGAATTCATGAAATTCTTAGAGAAATGGATGGAGCTGGAGAACGTCATACTAAGTGAGGTGACCCAGTCTCAAAAGAATACCCATGGTATGCAGTCACTTATAAGTGGATATTAGCCTAGAATCTTGGAACACCAAAGACATAAATCACATACCAAGTGATGTCTGTCAAGAAGAAAGGAGTGGACACTGGTGCTAGAATGGACCAAATCATCATTGTGGGGGAGTACAAGAACAGTGAGGTGGGAGGGGGTGGATGAGGGAACAGGGGGAGGGAAAAGAGCATGCGGGACCTTTGGGTTTGGGAACCAGAAAAAGGGAAATGAATTGTAAATATAGAATATATTCAATAAAAAAAGAAATAAAAATAAATAAAAAGATAAATAAAAAAAAAACCTCTCTCTTTATTGTTGTAAGCAGTAAACCACTCTTTATGGTTTGTGTGAGCCAAGAAGATTCTGTCATTTTGCTACTCAGAAAAAGAAGAAAAACAAAATAACTGCTTTAGGAACTTAGATTACTGATATCTTATTTTCCATTTTCTAATCCTAAAATAACAAGATGTAGGGGGTTATTCTTAATTATCACCACTTTCTAAACATGACATTTATTATAAGTTTAAAAGTATATCTAAATGTAAGGAAACTCACCATATTCATATTTGGGGTTCTTTTGAGATACAATAATAGAATATTAAAGCAATCTTAATTTCAATGTTTTATATGAACTCATATAAATCATCTTTGTCATAAAAATATTTTATTATAATTATTGTATCCAGAGAGCTTCATAGTTAATGCATTAAAATAATGATTCTGTGAGACCCTCATGTAAGAAAAAATAAGTGTTTAAAAAGTCACTTATTTTGAAATGTTGATAATTGTTGGTTCATCCTTGACCAACTTCCAAGTTATTACTTTTCAGATAAATCAATATTTGACATGTTGTTTTCCAAATATTTAAATAATTGAAATTATCCTAATCGTTAATGCTGTAGCCATAATAAATGTAACATTTCAAAGAGATAGAAATCATTTAAAATCATGAAACAGAATATTTGAACATTTTCATGATTAGTAAATAAATGTATGTTTATTTATCTGAGATTTCTAATGCAGAGAAGCTTCTTTTAACTGTAATTGGCTTAATCATTTCTAAAATCTTGAAGTATAACTTTAAACTACAAGTAGATTACTATACATAGGATAATAATAAGCTTATAATGTGTCAGTTTTAAGTGTGCTGTCAGTTAAAGACAAATTTATTTATTGATAATAGTTTCATTTAGTTTATAAATTTAAATAGCAAAAGAAATTACTTAAATAGGAAGAGGATGGAAATAGAAAAAAAGAAACAGTCTCATCCCACTGGAAAGCAACATTGTATCACATGAATGTGTGTAAGACAAAATTCCATGAGGAACAAAAATTGGCCTCAAGTTCTTTGAATATTCTGTGATAAAAAAAGATATGATTTTTATTTTTCCGTTTCCTTATGAGTAAGTCCCCTGCTTGGCCAAATAGTTTCTATGCCCAGACTTTAGATATGGACACTATATAATTATGGTCCCTTGAGTCACTCACTGCAGAAATAGCTCCTTTTTTATGAGTAATCAGGACTAGTGTTTGCACCCACAGCCAAGTTCCTAGGCAACAACTAACATAACACTATTGTGTTTTAAGGATTCATCTACCACCAAGCTGAACCTAAACACATTTGTCAATAAAACACACACACACATACACACACACACACACACACACACACACACACACACACACACACAGAGAGAGAGAGAGAGAGAGAGAGAGAGAGAGAGAGAGAGAGAGAGAGAGAAATATACATTTGTATATATGCATGTATTTTTGTGATATATTTTTAAATGTTTAAGTAATTTATCAAGATGTTTGCTACAAAATGGGTTTCTCTTGACACCTTGAAAGTTGCTTAGCTCTGATTTGATTAGGAATGCATGCTCTGTCATGTAGAAAGGATTTTACAATACTAAGCTTTACCATAAAGAAGGATTGTAGAGATAATCCAGGTGTACCAATATAATCGAAACAAATGCTAATTGTGGAGTTTCTCATTGAGAGAGAACTGTGAAAAGCATAAAAGTAAAATAGTGGTGAAACTGCATCATATTGAATGTATTATTAAGATCTTCTGCTAATACATACATGAGGTATACTTGAAATGCAAATGAACTTTACATTTCAACTTGGGTCATATTCAGAATCTAGAAAATCACATTCAGAATGTAGAAAGTTTCCAAATATCTCAAACAGTCAAAATGAACACAACTGAAACCAACCACCATGAAAAATTATTCTCTCTCTCTCTCTCTCTCTCTCGAGAGAGAGAGAGAGAGAGAGAGAGAGAGAGAGATTTGGATATCCAAATTATGTGCACCATGTCTACATATTTTATATGTTATATTAGAAAATTTTGTTGCTGTGAAACAACACCATAATGGTAGGGAGGTGAAGAATCCAAGAATGAATAAAATCCTGAATGAGTGTGTGTTGTTGACATAGGTATGGGCATATCAAAGAAACAAATGCTTGCACTCATGGGAAATTTGGAAAGCCATTTTCTTGCAGTTTCTCCAAATTGGCCAGACTCAAAAGGGGTAGCACAGCTTTCCTGGGGGATTCTCAGTATATGTGTTTTAAAGTTTGGTAAGTGTAATCAGAGACTTACAACTCCAGATTCCTCCTCTGGAATGTTTTCAGCCTTAGACTGCTTGATTATAGAGATCTCCTACTAAGTCTATCTAACCTCTTTCCCAGTGTTGTAACTAATAAAGACTATGAGGTTCAAGGTCTGGGGGTAACATCTTAGCTGATCCCAGTTTTACTGAGCATCCCTGACCTTTCTCCACTACTGTTTTCAGAGAACATGATAAAAAATTACTTATAAATAGTTTATTTTGGCCTCATTTTCTAGAGGAACAGTAGATATGGGTGTCTAAAGTAGGAACTGACAGATATGTCTTCAACCATATTCAGAAAAAATATTCTGTACTGGAGATGGAGTGAGGTTGCGATCTCACACGGCCCCATCCCCACAAATGAAGGCTTTGTTCCTATCCTTTTTTGCAAATTGCTCAAATATAACAACCTGTGCCAAACATTCTTCATTAAAACCACCATGTGTATATTACATGTATAGTTGTATCCATATGCATTCAGTCAATTTCCATAGACATATACTGCTTAAAATTGAGACAAGTAAAATGTAGTTGGTAAAATATTTTTATTGATTACTTTTCAATTAGGACACAATCAAAAGCAACCATCCAAGGTAAGTGAGTAGACTTTGCTTTAGAATTAGAGGATAATTTTCCACTTTAGTTATTGCCAAGAAATTCCTGACTTCGTTAAAATTTATATATTATTAATCCTAAGATTATGGAACCATATATGTATATGCATATATACATGTATATATAATATAAAATTTCCAAATAAATTTTTGCTATTATTTTCAATTAAAGCAAACATTCGAGTTAGCAACTGTAGTGGTTATTTCTGGGTGTCAACTTGACTATATCTGAAATGAACTCTAACCTGTATCTTGACTTGAAGATCATGAGACATAGTGACTATGAATCCAGAAGATTAAGATAGGGAGATCTCTGAGTTCAAGGTCATCTGGGACAAAGCAGTCCCAGATGCAGGCATGGTGGCATGCACCTTTAATCTGGACCACACTCTTCTCATTGTTAAAATACTACCAATAATACTTTCTTGCACCCATTTCTGGCTTGTTCATATATATATTTAATCTTTAGCTGCCTTTTGCTTAAAATATTCTATTAGAGGATACCATGAGGATAAGCATGAGATCAAATCAAAAACTTATTTTTCTCAGATGTTCACTCAGAATTTTTTATCTGAATCTTAAAATGACAGCAGATAGATTTTCCAAAGTGAAATGGATTAATTTGGTCTCTCTTTAAAAAAAAAAAACAAAAAACAAAAACCTAACAACAGTGCTTTCCAAATGCATTTTAAAAGAATTGCAATAATTTGTATTGTTTTTAGCAATTATGGTATTTTTATCCATAAATTTTTTTAAAGAAATGCTCAATGTAGTTGAAATTGCAAATTTCCCAATTGTCTAAGCAAGGAAACGTGGACAGTAAGGTGATGATCGTGCCTCACATCGTCTTTCAACTAAAGAAACAACTGCAAATTTTGACTTGGGGTTTTAGTTATCCCTTTTCTTGTTTGGTTTTATCACATAATTTTAAAGTATTTTTAAAGGCATAGTTTATCAGAAAAAGAGAATATTTCTCTCAATTTTAGTGATGGTATTGTCTTCAAGGATTACTGTAGATTTTGTTAAATATAAAAGTTATATTGTCAGGTAACATCAGACACTTTTTGAAATGTTGCTCAGGGTTCTCTAGAGTCACAGAACTTATGGGTTGTCTCTGTATAGTTGGGGAATTTTTTGGTGACTTACAGCCTGTAGTCCAACTCCCAATATTATCCACCAGCAGTTGTGAATGGGAGTCCAAGCTTATTTTCTCTTGTGATTTAACATACATAAATAGAATATATGATATATTACAATATGTTCATCTTTTTAATTTTCATAACATGTTTCTCTCTTTTCTTAATTATATTTTCTTTTTATTTATTTATTTTAAACTCCAGATTTTATTCCTCTCCCGATCCACCCCCATGCCACAACCCATACTTTCTCCCCAGTCCCCTGTCATCATCATGATGTCCCCACTACCCACCCCCACCCAACCAGATCTCGAAACTCCCTGGGTCCCCTGTTTCTTGAGGGTTAGGTGCATCTTCTCTGACTGAACAGGGACCCAGTTGTCCTCTGCTGTATATGTGTTGTGGGCCTCATATCAACTGTTATATGCTGCCTGATTGGTAGTCCAGTAACAGAAATCTCATGGGTTCAGGTTAATTGAGACTGCTGGTCTTCCTACAGGGTTGCCCTCCTCCTCAGCTTCTTCCAGCTTTTCCTTCATATGTTCATTTTAATGGATCATCTAAAGACAGGATGTCTGGAATTTCAGCCTTTTTCAAAACAGTTTTGTGGGGTTTTTCTGTGTTTTTGTAGTTCTGAAAACTTGCTTTGATTACCACTTAAATCATCTATCTATCTATCTATCTATCTATCTATCTATCTATCTGACTGTCTATCCATCATTTATCTATTTATCTAAATATGTATATCTACATGTGTTTACATATATGTATATGAACAGATATAAGATATATAATATATTAATTTTGAACCCTTTATATATAAATAAAATATTCTTTATATGAGCAAAATTGTAATGAAAAGTGTTCAAAGAAATCAAAGACAAATGTTCAACCTAAAAATAGTCAATTTATTTTGTTTTAGAAGATCTAACAAATGGTTTCTGTAAGACTAGAAAATCAAAAGGGAACTAATAAAATTGAGGAAGCTTTAACTAGTTTAAATGGCTATTTGATGTCCGTTTATGTTATTGACTATTTTGATTTTATAATACTATTATGTGTTCTTTTTAAGAAAATTTAACATGAAAAATTTCACAAAGAAACTATGCTGGCCTTATATGGCAAATGTTGAACTTTGTCCTTGATGTGCTGAATTAGACACAATATTTTGCATATAAATTGAAACATCTATGCAATGGTACCATCTGCCAATGTGCACTGTTGTTATTTTGTTATTCTTTAATACATCAATGACATACAAGAAGAGAAAGAAATTAAATGTAATAATTGACATGTCACATTACAGTTCATACATAGACTTCCTCGTTACAACGGACTAATTGATACATGTGTTTGATCTCAGCTTTTAATTCTCACCTATCTACATAGGCTTTCTCGGGCAGATGGATTAATATTACCTTATCTCATAACAAACCATTTTGAAAACTACTACAGATAAAATTACACTACATTATTAATTGTGTAGACAGCCTGAGTTTAACAATGGTTCTGAGCTGCTCATATTTCTGGAAACACTTTATGCTGCTACCCATGGCATTGCCAGAAACAATTAGAGGTCTTGAATTGAGAAGGTAACGTTACATGGAACTGAGATCATAATTAGCCCCTGACCTGCTTTTGATACCAATTAAGTTCTAACCTTGTATTTTCTCCTGAATAATGCAAGCATGCCTTTCTCTTCTTTTCATAAATATTCTTTAATATTTACTACTAAATGATGACTTGTGCCACATGCCTGTAACCTAGAGGTATCAGTAATGGGAATTTAATAGTTCATAATAAGTTTGCGATTAGCCAGTTCTAGTGTCAATAGCCTGAAGAGATTAAACTAAGCACAAATAAATTAACCATTGCCTTTCCCCTGACACTGCTCATTTTATATTCGTGGGGTAGGGGAATTAAAGGGATGGAAATTTATATTTTCATTCTTCTCTGAAAATCCCCAAAGGTTACATTACATTAAAAGCTGTAACATACATAGAATAATTTCGATGTTGAAATTTGATAATTTCTAACAAAAATTAGACCGGGCCTGAGAATTAAAGAGGAACTAACTGCAGACCCCAAAGGTCATACATGAACTGCAGGTACAAAAATGGAGACGAGACTGAAGGAAAGGCAGTCCAATGACCATCCCAACTTGGGATCTATCTCATGGGAGGGTATAAGGCCTGACACTATTACTGATGCTGTGATGTGCTTATAGACAGGAGCCTGGCACCACCTTCCCCTGAGAGGCCTTACCAGCAGCTGACTAAAACAAAACCAGATAATTACAACCAACCCTTGAACTATGATTTAGCGGAAGGATTGGAGAAGCTGAAGGAGAAAATGCCCCCATAGGAAGACCAGCAGTCTCAACTTACCCAGACCCCAGGGAGCACCCAGAGACTGTGCCACTAACCAGGAGCATACCCAGGCCAATCCAAGGCCCCTGGCATAAATACATCAGAGGTCTGCCTGGTCTAGCCTTAGTGGGAGAAGATGTGCTTAATCCTTAAGAGGTATGAGGACCCAGGAAAAGCCAGATTGGTGGGGAGGACCCTTCAGAGGCAAGGGGGAAGAGGAATGGGATGAGGAACTGTGGGATGAGGGACCAAGGTGGATAACAACTGGAATGTAGATAAATATAATTAATAGTAATAATAATAATAATAATAATAATAACAATAATAATAAATGCAAAGCAAATTCACACTTTGAAAAAAGAAGAGGAACTAACTGAAGCTATCATTAGGTAAAATTGTTGTACATACCTGGTACCAACTACTAAATTGTGATATACTCCCAAGTCAATAAAATGGAAAGAAAACAATATTTATGACAGTTTTGAACTCCATATGAACATATATTAACTACAATAGTAAACTGCCTGGTAGAATGTGTCCACTGAAGCAATAGTGCTCCAGTTATTGAGAGTAACCCACCATTCTCTGAGGCTTGCTCCTGTGACTAAAGAAGTTCTAGGCCCTGAGGAAAATTTACTACTGTTGCTTACCTACATTGACATAATATCTAATTTTGTTCCAAATTCATGTAATTATAGCAACAGACAAGGGTTCTTTTCAGCCTTATTTAGTAATACCTTCTTAGGTCTAATAGAATACTACAGAATGGGGATGGAGGGAGAATAGAATAGGAAGACAGAAAAAAAGGGCTATGAAAATAATCTTCTAAGCACGACATGAGCCAGTTATTCACATATTCACAGCATCTTTGGATATTGGCCCTGGGTCAACAGAAACTCTCCCTACAGTAGTTATTGATGATGAGAGGGACTCATGGGGCCTTACCCCTCAGTGTAAAACTATTGGCAACTAATAGGTTCTGGAAATCAGGGAGGAATAGTATCCAATATTCACAAGTGAGCCCACCAGGGTCCAAAAGATAGATTCAAGATCATGTTTACAGGTAAAATTCTTGTGAAACTAAATGGAAGACAAAACAAACAGCCATGAATATAAGAGAAACTGAGGAACAAGGATGAATTAGTCAGGGTTCTTTAGTATAACAGAACAATCTATACACATGTACATTTATATTCAACTATATTTAATATATATTTATATTTAACTATATTTAATATATACATGAATATTAACACATATTAATATTTAATATATGGTGGATTTACTGAATTCCTTTCAGGCTGCAGTCCAGTTAATTCAACAATAGTTGATTGTGAAAAGAATCCAACTACTAAATCGTGATATACTCCCAAGTAAATAAAATGGAAAGAAAACAATAATTTATGACAGTTTTGAACTCTATATGAACATATATTAACTACAATAGTAAACTGCCTGGTAGAATGTGTCCAAGAATACAGTAGTTGCTCTGTCCCCAAAGATGAATGTCTTATGTGGTCTTCAGTATATGATAGAAATCCAAGATAGTAGGTTCTCTAATGCTAGCGAAGGAGTGAATGTGGTAGCAAAATCTGGATAAATGCTGTGTCTTCCTAACTCAAAGGTTCAGACTGGAAGTGGATTCCCCCACTTCAAACCAAACCAAACATCTCCCACAGGTGTGTCTCATTCTGGATTGTAGTTCATTCCAGATGTCAAGTTGACAACCACAAATACCCTTCACAGGGTAAGAGACAGGGGCTGACACAGGTGGAAAACAAAATAGGGTAGAGGAAGGTAATTATAGATATGTGAAATTGTCAAAGAAAAAGATTTATTAATAATAAAACTTGTAAATGTGTAGAATGCAAGTGTTAGGAAATTATTGACAAACTATTTCATCAGGCTTGAGAGATGATATCTTCCCTTGTGATAGAGTGGCTATGTAATTGGCTTTTCAGATGAATAATAACATTATTATATCAGCAACATAACACTATTGATCAGTTGCCATCACACTTTCTATAGCCTTAATATCACAGACATATTTTAAAATTATTTCTTACTTCAAGAGAAATTGATGAAAGAAAATGGTAACAATTAAAAACTCCCATTCAACATTCATCAAAAAAAAATTCCATTCAGTTTTTAAAAGTCAATCCAATTTTAAAATAGTAAGCCATGTAAAATGGCATAGCAAAAGCACACTGCAATATGACCTGTTATGGGACAGCAGCACATTTTTGCTAGTACCACAATCACCTTAACAGGATCTGACTCATCTGTCTATGTAGTAGTCATAAGAGCATTTATAATAAAAAACTCAGGGGTGTCTATGTTCAGACAGATAAGCCATTTGCAGCACCACCTAGTGGACTGTTCGAGATGTTTATATGCCTGGACCTAAGTAGGGTCTTGAAGGCTGTCGGAGACCTCATCATTCAGAGACGTCTGGCCCACGTCCCTACTTTCTGGGTGGCCACTCACTCTATACTGTCTATTAGTACTGTAGGTAATGCAAAAATTATATATATATATATATATATATATATATATATATATATATTATTTTCCATGTGCACAAAACTTTTGTCAGGGACATAATGAAATGCGAAGTACCATATTACTCAAAAAAAAAATCTCTCTAGTACCAAACGCAAAGGAAATAAAATTACTTCAAACAGGGCCATACATCTACCTTTACCTTGTTTTTATGTCTTAGGAAACATTATTTTCTACAGATTTTCTCTTTTAATATAGGCGTAAGAAGGCTAATTGAATCTAAACAGATGTGTAAAATAGCATTATTTTATTCTTATTTGAACTTTGTCTTCTAATTCATACATTATAAATTTTATTTTCTTCTTCTCCCCACTCCCACACCCTTTTTTTGTTTTCAAATGATGCTCATTATGTTAGCCAGCCACAGAACACACTATGTAGCCCAAGTTGGCCTCTAACTCATCCTTCTGCAACATGGTCTGGGGTCAAATTAATAAGCATGAGTAAGTAATTAATGGTAAGATACCAGAGATATTCAGGATCATGGTAAGTTTCTAACACCAAATTCTCCAACTCTAATTTTGACTTAGAATAGAATTTTAATTGAATATTTATTTAAATCAGGCTTGCATATATATTATATTGCACATAACATTATATTACTTTATTAACAATTCTTCCAGAATCCTAAAAAGTGATGCAGAATAAAACAAACCCCCAGAATGCAATCAGTTCTCCCTGATAGAAAGACTTCAAAGCAATCAGCTTGCCGAATCAGGCGAGTGAGGAAGATTGATTGTAGTCAGTTATCAAACAGCTGTTATGTCATATCATGAGTGATGACAGCACATACTGATCACATTAGGATGAAGGTCAGCGTTTGTATTTTCAGATTCGCTTGTGAACTAGGTACTAAAGCCTTTGCTGGTATCATTCATGTAAAGAAAAAGGAAATAAAAAAAAGCCCTTAGTGGGTAATTCCACACTACCCAACATCCTTAAACAAATAACAAAAAATAAATAAATAAATGAAAGAAATAATTCTGTGTTCATTTAAAACAGTATCTGGGGACCATTGAGAAAAAGCAATTTCCATCATGTAGAACTGTTTGTAAGCCCAGCATTTGATATCAGTGAATACTTCTAATTAAAACAAAACAGCTCAGATTAAAAAAAAACTTATATTGGGTCACAAAATATAGCCTGCCTGTCTTTCACATTATTACCTTCAGCCTCAGACACCTTGATGTAAGTAGAGTGGGTATGTACTCATTGTCTCTTGAGTTATAAACTTCATAGTTAGGCTGTTTTACACTTTTTCATCCACACAATGGATTTGTCAATTAGATGGGAATTTAATATTTCTTCTGTAAAATAACTATTTCCAGCTTAAAGAAAATTGCACTTAAAATGTCATAAAACATTCCAGATGTTTTCTTTTCATCCTGTTTCAAGTCCAATTTCTGAGGCATGAATATTTAATCTTGCATCATGGAATGTTTTTGCGGTCAGTTAGAATTAAAAGATGACAGGTTTTTATTGGAAAAAATTTCTATAGATTTTTATAACTAAGAAACTGATTCTTTCTCTTTCTTTCTTTCTTTCTTTCTTTCTTCCTTCCTTCTTTTCTTTCTTTCTTTCTTTCTTTCTTTCTTTCTTTCTTTCTTTCTTTCTTTCTTTCTTTCTAACTCTCTGTCTCTCCCCTTCCCTCTCTTCCTCCCTCTCTTTCTTTCTTTCTTTCTTTCTTTCTTTCTTTCTTTCTTTTGTTTCCAGGAATGGGGCTTTATTTCATTCTTTTTTATCCCTTCCCCCTCTCTCTCTCCCTCCTCTCTCTTCCATCATTTTCCTTTCTTTCCTTCTTTCTTTCTTTCTTTCTTTCTTTCTTTCCTTTCTTCCTTTTTTCCTTCCTTTCTTCTTTCCTCCCCTGACTGGACCATATTTCTTGTATAGTAAATCACCTTAACAAGATGAATTAAAGACTGTATATGTGGTATCTCCTACTGGAGCTATGACAGATTGGCCTATTTTCCACGGAGACTAAATTTCAAAGCCTGGAGACTTCCAGGCATTTCACTGAGTATTTGTGCCTCATTTCCTGGCCCAATTTTGGATTTATGTCTTGCATGGCAGAAGTTTTTCCTGACTGATCCATATCACTGACATGTATCCAATACCCTTATATGGAATAGTCGATGATATAAAAATGCAGAATAAAACACCATGAGTTATAACAGCTAAGACAAAATGTATGAAAGTGAAAGAAATTCAGATTGTAGAAAGATAACCCCACTGATATAACGAAAAGCAAAGGAAAATCCAGAGAGTGAGAGTAGCTTGAGTAGGTACCAAAGAATATGTTATTTAAGGAGAATGAATGCAGTTCTGTGTGTCTGGAACAGAGGATGAGAATCTCAAGAGTGAAGAAAACCTTCGATCAACAAATGAACTTAAATTCAAGATCTGTCAAAGCAGATGAATCTAATGTAATATCTTCAGTTTTAAAGCCTGATCCTCACTAACCTGACATTAATAACATGATCAATTGATTCCACATCTATAAAGACCCACTTATCACTTTTCATTATTTAACTTTATTTCTCATGTCTTTTTTCCTTGTTTAAACTGTTTATTCATGATGGAAGAGCATGCATATGACTTATTGAGGTTGAACCAAAGATTAAATACCTCTTGCAGGAAGGGATGCTTAGTTTTGTTTCTCTGACAGGTTCTGAATCTGAGTCCTCCTCTTAAAGAGCTGTGTACATTTAAAATTTGTTACTAGACCCACTGAAAATTCTTCACCTGGAATATGTTGAAATTTAGTTTAAAATAAATTAAAGCTCCAGTATCCAAAGTAGGTATGATTAACAAATGTGCATTCTAGAAGATAAAATTTCTTCTATATAGAACATCCTGTAAAGTTACAATACATTCAGATTTTTTTGTGTGATATGAATATTTACAACTCCTACTGGACAAGTGAAAATCCAAGTCAAATTAATGTAGTGTCTAGCCATGTAAGTGACTCTGACAAGTGAAAATGAATGATCTTCATGCAAGCAGAGGCTTAGGGAGCCATTGTGTGATCCTGCCAAGTCTTTTGCAAGCCATGCAAATGCCAATCTCACATGGGAACTTCTCATTCTGCAACCTGAACTCAGAAATGAAATGACATATGGGGCAGACAGAAAGGAGTAGCTCATGAGCAGTTAGCATTAAACATGAGGAAAAAAACCCTCTAACACATACACAAAAACATACACTCAGAGAAAGAGAGAGACAGAGACAGAGATAGAGAGACACAGAGAGAGGAAAAGAGAGACAAAAAGAGAGAGATGAGGTTTCAGAATATAACTTATTATTGTAAAAAAAGTAATTAATTTACTGAAATACTTGGAACTCAGATTTGTATCACTATATTCTACCGTGAATGGCAGATCAAGGATTCCATTGTACTTGACTAGTAATCAGCACAATCACAACTTATAATGGCAGACATTGAGAAGGAGGATATGAAGGGACAAATAATTAAAAATACTTTCTACACAGGAAATGTGAGACTATAAAAGTATACCCAGATCCAGGCACCTCACTAAGCAAAAAAGCATTTTTTGTAGATGGCAGAAAACCCATTCCAAAATAGTGCAAGCTGTGCCTTACCATCTGATGCTTTCTAACAGAGTATATGCCTACCACAGCTTAAGTACTTGGGAATTTAGGGTACCAAGCAAAATCCCTGGCCAGTTAGTGTTCAAATATTACATCCCCATACTCTTCTTTGTTCTGCATCCTCTACCAGCAGTTTCACAAACTTAAATGTAACCAATATAAGACATCTTTTGTTCCTGTGTTCTCTTTATTACTTAAAGTATCTACTTCCAAAATTACTAGATATGGATTAAGTAAGTCAATGTAGATAATAGTAAATTTCATAAGCATCCATGAAAATATGAGATCAGTGCAGCTATTTAATGTTAAAATATGATTTGAGCACACATTGACAGCAAGTTAACCTACTACTAGTCAATAAAACAAACAAAAAGGCAACAGAGAAAAACATTTTCCTTATCATTATGCTTATCCTACATCAGCATTAATGTCAGTGATAAAGGAGGACAGTCCTACAAGAGATTGAGAGGTTCAGGGTCCTAATAAAAATGGCACACGTAGCTGTGGTTGCTTGAGCAGCAAATAAGAATACAAACTATATACATAAAATATTCATATTAGCAACTCTGAAAATTTAATATAAGACTAAACTTATCTTCGTATACACAGACACTCTGTTGTGCTTGAGAAATTCACCCTTTGAGAAAATAGCGTCATTGCTCCCTCCATGAAAATATTTTAAAAACTAGTTGCAAAGCATTTGTTACTGCACTCATCCATCCTATGATTTAATTAAAGTTTCATTTTCTATCAGTTTAACCTCAGCAGTCTGTTGTACCATAATCTATGATAAAAGGCCCTCTGACAAATAAAAGTGGAAAACCCTGTAATTTACTCTGACTCAAAACTCATGTTTATCCAAATATTATTTTTAAATGTTGTTGACATGTTTTATGCATGAAATATATAATTCATTATGAATTATATAATTATGAAATATATAATTCATAACTTCAAAATATTGCAATTCCATAGTTCCTTCAAACAGTATTCAGAAAAGAATGTTAATAACAAGAAAATATAATGACTTTTAAAATACAAAAGAGAAAGGCTGTGGATAACGTAAAGGGAGTAATATACTTTAGTAATGTGATCCAAGCTGACAATTTCTGATTGGAGCACAACATTGCCTTGCTATGTTTTGTTATCAGTAAAATGAGAGGAAAAGATAAAAGATGTCTTAATATATGTTATAATCAATATTAAAATAAGAAAAACATTTAAAATCCAGAGGTAAGTTGAGGAAGGGAACTGGATGAGAGAGGGCCTGGGTAGAGGGTGGGGAAGGGTGAATTGGATGTAGGAAAAGCAGAGGAGAAAGAAAGAAGGTGTGTGGAAGGTGGGCATCTGTAGGATGTGCCAGAGACTTGGGGCAGGGGAGGAGCCAGGTTGTCTATGGAGTGAGTATAGCAGAGACTCCTAGCATGGGAGATAGAGAACCTGAAATGGCTACCTCTTGTAGCCAAGCAGGACTCGCAGTAGAATTCTAAGGACACCAACCCATCCACAAAACTTTTGACCCCAAATGTGTCTTGTCCTTAAGATGTTCAGGGACAAAGATAGATCAGAGACAGAGGGAATGACCAACCAAGAACTGGCCCAACTTGTAACCTATCCCATGGGCAAGAACTAATCCTGGAAAATATTAATGATGCTCTGTTATGTTTGCAGACAGGAGCCTAGCATAACTATCCTCTGAGAGGCTCCTAGAAACAGATGTAGAGCACTACAGCCAAGCATTAGACTGAGCATAGGGAATCTCGTGGAACAGTCAGAGAAAGAATTGAGGGACCCAAAGGGATTAGTGATAAGAAAACCATCAGAGTCAACTAATCTGGACCATTGTGGTCTCCGAGAGACTGAACCACCAACCAAAGAACAACCACCATAGGCTGGGCCTAGGCTACCCACACATGTGTGATATTCTTCACAGATGTAAAGCTTGGTCTTCATGGGGGTCTCCCAACACCTAGACTGGGGACAGAACTTGAAGCCCATTATCCACCTGTGGATCCTATTATACAAACTGGGTTGCCTTGTCTTGCTTCAAGACAGTGGGAGAGGTTATGCCTAGTCTCTCAGTGACTTGATTGCTAAGGTAAATTGATACCCACTGTAGGCCTAAAAAATTAACAAGATCATAATCATCCCAGCCTTCAGAAGACTCAACTAAGCCCCTCACACTGTTTCCTAAAGAACAGAAACTCTTTGGGATTCCCTTGTGATCACTTAAAGAGAGATCATGATCATTGATCACCTTCATAATTTTCAGTAGAGGCAGATTAACTGCAAATGGCATTCTTATTCAGATATAGAGTCTAATTTCTTGTTGGGTCTCAGTAAGTTATTTGCCTTCATAAAATATTATGGCAGGATTCCAAGGGTTAATTATGAGTTGCATAAAAGACATTTTCATGTACTCGTTTTAATTTATTGTTTTCACTCAGCATTTCACAGGAATTCAACCCACTGACGTTTCAAGGGAGAATTATTTTCCCTTGCCCCCTCCATTCTAATTGCATCTGATGCATATACAGTGAACAACAACTAATTTCACAGCTCAGTTATTTAATCCTTGGGAAAAAGACAGTTCTGCAAAATCAGATGATAGAAAGGAGTTGAGAAAACTGTAGTAAAACAATCAGAGCTTTAACAGTGATATTTATGTGAGCTGTACTTATGATTTCTATTAATTATGTGAAAGATATATTAATATATCCTATCTTAACTTTGCTTGCATAGATCACATTTAGATATTAGTTTGAATCATGTGAACTAACATATTACTTCAGCTATACAATAAAAGCCTACAAATGCAAGAAAAAGGTGGTCATCAAGTGAACAGAGTGTCACAATACAGAAGATAACATTAGAATATGACTGCATTATGATGTTCCACGGACTTCCATGCCTACAGTGGGGAATCATCAATGTTAGAGAAATACATTCTCAGGCTGAAGATATTTCTCAGTAGTTAATGTCCTTGAAGAACTTCCAGAGAACCAGAATTTAGTACCCAGCTCCACATACGAATGCTAAGAGCTACCTGAAAATACAGATCTAAGGGATTTGGTGCCCTCTTCTAACCTCCATAGGCACATTCACAAACATGACATGCATTCACATAGACAGACACATATAAGTAAATATATCTTTTAGAAGATATGAACATTCATTAAATCTTTGAAATTAAATTCCCCAAACCAGGATTCTAAGCACTCTATATTTTAGCATTTGCCCCTTGGGAGGGAAATTTTTCATTCACATATCCATGTAAGGAGGGAGTTTAAGCCCAATGTTTAAAAGTCAAAATGAGATACTTTTAATCAAAATCTATGCAGAAACATTAACAGCAGGGTGGAGGGTAACAAAAGAGATAATTTTTCACTTCTGTGAAATTAAGAGAATGTTAAGTAAGAGTCGTGTTAATTAAGAGAATGCTGATGATTTATGTAAAATGATAAATGATATAAATTATTCTGTACTCCGTCAGAAAGGGACATTCTCCAACTGGCCTTATGTTTAATAATATGGAAGCATGAAGATATGTGTGAAATCTTTCTTCTTTCCAATTTGTATCTATTTATATTCTACTATTAAGCTCTGCTATGTGGCCCTGTCCATACCTCCTTAGAAGTACTTTTCTGAAGCACCCCATATATGTGGTATTTGTCATTTAATAGGCATTCACCTGGACTTATAGCTTAAGTAGCCTGCATTTATCATTCATACTGTCATCTCTGCCAGAAATTTTATACATTTTCTACACAGATGTGAAAAAATAGCTCAAGAAAGGTAAAGAAAACTACTTAGAAAATAACAATAAAACCAAAGAGATCTGTAGAAAAACACTCCCAGTCATGCTGGGTTTGACTTCACTTTAGGAGTCCTTAGGAAACTAGACATATAACTGTGCAACTGTAAATAGACTCAAGACAGAGAGAAGAACGGCAGAAGATGAGGTCATGGAGCACAGAACTAATGGAAAAAATAACAGTGAACATTTAATGAAGGTCAAACCTCTGAGCCAGGAGTCCTTGACCAACACCAAACTCTCTGGTTTTATTTTGTGGGCTTTTGTTGTTGTTGTTGTTGTTGTTGTTGTTGTTTTGGTTTTGATAATTTTTGTCTTTTATTGTTTTTCTTCACTTACTTGTTTTATTTGATTTTCAATTTTGGGATTTTCATTTTATTTTGTTTTCACTTTGAAAGAGAGAAAAACATGAAATCAAGTGGATAAGAAGGTTGGAAGAATCTGGGGCAGTGGATGGAAGGAGAAAACATCAAAATATATTGTATAAAATTTAAATAATAAAGCATAGTAAAATATTTTTAGTTCAGTCTAAATTCTAGGTTAACAGTGGGTACTGCAGCTATTGTGAGACAAATTAAAATTACTAATTAAAAAGTTAAATTTTTGTCTAAGTGTGTGGGTGTTTGTGTGAATGTTTTTGAAGATGTCCACAGACACCAGGTAGCAGATGCCCTGGGCATGGAATTACTTGGTTATGAGCCACCAGATATGGATGCTAAAAACAGAACTATGACCCGTACGGTTGTACAACAACATCAAACACTCTTAATTGTTGAGCCAAGTGCTAATGACAACCTTGTGCTTTCCTTGCTGATTCGAGTGGACAATTCCCTTCTCTTGTTTTGTTTATCTGATTGTCTTCTGACTGATATGGTTTGAGATAACTCACTTGAAAGCCTTGCTGTCCACTCTCAAGTGCTTCCCTTCTTAAAGACCAGCTGCCACCACAAATCAGATTTCCTGCTGTGCTTATTGTTTGCAAAGCTCCTTATATGCAGAAGCCCCTCTGCTGGGACTGTGGGTATGATAAAGTTGGATCATCTCTGGACTGCCAAACTCTACAAATAGGGAAGGCTCAGAGAGCTGGTGTAATGCTGTTTCTCCATTAGTAATTCATTTCCAAATAAAAGCATATAACATGCAGTGGTACAGTTATATCAACATATGTAAAAATTTTCAAATCTTTAAACATTTGTATGTATCTAAATATGTGTTTTAACTGCCATTCAGTAGTGAATTAGTTGCTAAGAAATACCACTCAATATATAAGTAGTAATACGATTGGGTGAAGAAGTCTCCTTCCATCATCCATTCATAAATATACTCTCTGAATTTCAAAATTATGTTTCCTCTATTAATATTAGCATAAGTTTATATATAACATAATAGATTAGTAATATAATATTAATATAGTTTTACATTGTGCTAAATATTCTATTCCACCTTTCTAGATTTTCTAGTTTTATAGGGTAATATTTGTATACAAGTATTCTCCGGTAAACAATGGATTTCAAACATAATTTTAAAACAAAAATATCTCTCCCTCATAAACTACTTTTCTGAACAGGATCCATGTCCCTTTCTTATGCTTTGTAGCAATCATGGGTAGAGTCAAACACTGGCCCCCACCAAAAACCAATTGATAATTAATTTTGTATAAATATAATATATATTTCTATAATAAAACTCACATTCTGAATTTTTGTGAAATGAAATTGTTTATAATTTCTTTATAATTTTTTTAGGTTTTTTTATTTGGTTTTTTTGAGACAGGGTTTCTCTGTGTAGCCCTGGCTGTCCTGGAACTCCCTCTGTAGACCAGGCTGGCTTCGAACTCAGAAATCCGCCTGTCTGCCTCCCAGAGTGCTGGGATTACAGGCATGTGCCACCACTGCCTGGCTATTTATAATTTCTAAATTGAAGTTTCTGTCTTTTAGACAAATAAATTAGACTAATAAGGATATTTTACTTTCAACAACTTTAATAGAAAGCTTTTATATTAAGATAATCTTTTCATTATTATTAACAAATACCTTTCTAAATGTTGTCTTTGATATTCAGTTGTCTGTTATCCTTTAATTTCTCAGTTTCACATTGTCCTGTTCTGCTTTTCTTTTCTTTCGTTGCTCTTTTTTTTCCCTTGTATTTCAGTTGTATTTAATAACCTTCCAGTTTAATTCACATTCGTTTTTGACATACATCCATATAAATTTGAGGTCACTTTTCTGAAAATGTGCTGCAAACATTCATGTTTGCCTGTAACTTTTTAAAAAAAAATGTTGATGAAAGAACACTTATAAACACATACCACTATTTAAGCACACTTACTTTTTATTTTTTTGAAGAGGCAGACTGCTGCCCTTTCCTAACACGCTATGAATGGCTCTGACATTCGATTCAAGCTGTTATTTCTGTTTCCATTGTTAGTGAAAAAAAAAAAAACACTCATTGTCTAAGAGGCTCTCATGATATCTTTGCTTAAGAAAACTTACCAGGCATTTTCAGGTAAATTAATAACATTTTGTATCAATTCTATAACTTTAGTTTTGAAATATAATTACTAGCAGCTCTTCTTAGAGATATAGAGAAGAACCAGACTGGGACTGAAGAAAATGCCACATATATCTTATAAAGCACAAGCCTCACAATTGTCCTCATATGCTAATATGCAACATACCTTTGCAAGGTATTATAACACAAGTCAAGAATTTAGACTACAAAATTGTTGTCCTTTCAAGATACTCTGATTATTTTTCTCCATGAATATTCTATTCACTCAGCAATAATACATTTTCTCTTTTAACATGGTTTAAAATATATAATCAATTATCTGATCTTTCTAATCCCTTTTTTTTTTTTTTTTTTTTTTTGGTTTTTCGAGACAGGGTTTCTCTGTGTAGTCCTGGCTGACCTGGAACTCACTCTGTAGACCAGGCTGGCCTCGAACTCAGAAATCCGCCTGCCTCTGCCTCCCAAGTGCTAGGATTACAGGCGTGTGCCACCAGGCCCGGCTTCTAATCCCTTTTTAATTCTCCCCAAACATCATACTGCAGTATCTAAAATCCCCACTTTCACATAATATTCATATTTTCTTGCTTCATTAGGCAAGTCTTTCTTTCTGTGTCAAAATATGTTTTAGGTTAGTGAGTGAAAGAATGAGCAATATGAGAGTCTTACACTTTCACACCTATCCTCCTGCTCAACTTCCATGTCAAAAAAAATGGGAAAGGCCAGGTAAATTTCACTTGATGCATGTGATTATAATTATTAATTCAGCGTTCTTTGCCAGGAGTTTGAAGACTGGTTTGTTTCACTTTCGAATCACGGTTATATTTCTGTCATTCTTTCCTTTTGTGTTATCTACTCAGCTAGAAGCAGAAACAATGGCCAAGCACTGTCTCTCTGTATATATAATTTTGGTAGGCCAGCAAGTAGTACTATTGGATTTAAAAAAAAAAAAAAAAAAAAAAAAAACACCTGTCCTTCTTCTTGGATTTTGCAGTTGTATGATGAATACAGATTTCCTCAGTTTCTTGAGATCTGGAGAGCACATTTAAAGGAAAGTAATGTTTCTGAAACTTGCCAGCATTAGTGTAGGTTCTATTGTAACATCAGAACCAAAAGACTACTCCTGCTATTTCTGAAGTGAAATCCATTATTCCTATGTTGAAAGACATTGCCCATAATGTGTTATAACTAAACGTTGACTGGCAATCATTTAACTAAAAACAACTCAGTTATGTAGTAAGTAATCTAGCAAATGTTTGATTGATTTTAGCACAATAACATCAATAAACACTACTAGCAGATAATTAGTGAAAATAACAAAGATGATTGTGACAGTTGCCTCACAAGACAAACTTTAAGTATGGGATGAATTAGACCTGGATACAACAGTTCAGACTGTTAAGTTACCTGAGGGAATCAATTCCATCCTTCTAACATGAGGCTCCCAGGATCAGAACTCAGGCTGTTAGACCTGTCTCTACTTGCTGAAATATCTCAATTGCCTGTACTGCTACAGATCCCAATTCATGTTTAAAATCCATGATTCTTCATGGTTCCAAACCTGTTAGATTCTTCACATGTACCATGTTCTGTTGCAAAGTTTAAAGCACGTATTTGTTTTGTTTTGGAAACAAACATGTCTGTTGATAACAGTGTCAAAATGAAATGGCTTACGTTGGTCACTCTTGGCCTATAAGGTCACTCCACAGTCTGCAGACCTCTGAAAGTACATTGTAATGATAGTACTTTTGAGACCCTGATAACTATTTCTGCTTTCCAATAACTATATTACTGATTTTAGCCAGGAGCTTCTTTGTAAATCTTACAGGTCACCTACTTTCTGATTAAGACACTGTAAGTGATCTCACCACCTAAGGACTATATTTTACATCTTTTAAAACTTTTTTACACTCCCTGGATGAGGGCTGTGATATGATATTGCTTCCATGTTCCAATTTGCTTCTTATAACATTTTACAAGGTATGAAAGTATAACTGAGAATACTATAGAAATGTTTAGTTCCTTTGGCTCTCCTTTTACTTATTAGTTTAGGTCTGTTAGGCTCTAAAAACTAAGAAATAATACACTAATAAAACCAAGTTTGAGCCAATGAAAGTTTCTTCATTCAACAATCTGATACATTAGAGACATTGCTGTGTACTGACAAACCATGTCAGTAGGAGGTTGGGCAGAGCAAACTTTGAAAGAAAAACAAATAAACAACAGCAAAGCTAGAACCACAAACCAAGAGGCATAAGACCAAGGGTAGGGCAAATCCATACTGTATATTTCCAATTGTCTTTCACACCTGGAATCTTAAATGGGTTACTATGTGTCAAATACCTCAAATGGTGTCTCTGACAACTTGGCCTAGATTGAGAACAGCTACTGAGTTTCAGTCCCCACTGGGTGCTAAACAACAAATCACACAGAGTGATTATAGTGGTCTAAGTTCCTACGGGCACCTGGGACCAGAAGCCATTTCTGGGAATTCAGTTATTTCTTAGAATTCAGTCTAGTACAAGATAGAGACCATGTACAAGATGGGGTCTCTGAGTCATGGGGTCTCTGAGCAGGCAAGTGGCCTTTGACAGCTCAAATGTCTTGAAACTCAGGCATATCTTATACAGAAGTAAGAAATCGATTTTCAGTTACAGAAACACAAAATAAAACATGTAATAAAGAGGTGGAGTTAGAGCTCTGACACTACCCTTTCATCAATCACTCACAGGGAGAGACTTAGCATCATCATTTCTTAACTGTTGTGATTCCTAGAGTCCTTTTGCACCTGAACAAAACCAGTAGTAAGCATTTGTCACAGTTCTGTGAGAAGCACTGAAGAGTTTTCTCTATTTAGATCATGATTTTATGTAAGCAGTCTTTAACGTCTGTTGATCTTCAATTATATTGCATTTATCCTGAGAACAGATAAGAATTTAAAGCTTATCAAGCTAATCCCTTTTGGAAATTAGTTTTCTAATAATAGCACTTAATTGAGAAGGAAAAGCTAACTAGTTACCTAAATGCATATTAAGTCTTTCTGAGTTAGGAAATATTTGAAATAATGATATAATCTTGTTATGTAGACAATAGGCCTTTAAGGTCATTGCCCTCTTTTTTGTATGACAGTTTAGAATAAGTTAAAAATCAAATGCATTGCAAATAAAATCAACTGATCTTCTATCTACAGCTATCTTCCCCTGAAGCTGAGTGTCTGATACTATTGCCTCAGCACTTAAACTGCTCTGTTATCATCATCCTTTGAACCTCAATCACTGTTAACCCAGTCCAGTGACTGGCAGGTGCTGAAGATCCCATAAGGAGTTAATGTAATTTCTACCTTTCAAACATTCTCCAGCCCAGATGAAAGCAAGAAAGGCCTGAATACATACATCAGAATACAAGAGAAAAAAATGGATTTAAAATTATCCTAAACATGTGAACCAACAAAGATGTAAGTGAAGCAAAACAAACACATAAGTAACCTCTAGACCAGCGGTTCTCAACAAAGGGGTCACGACCCCCTCGGTAGTCAAACAACCTTTTCACAAGGGTCACATACAAGATATCCTGCATGTTATAGACTTACATTAATATTCATAGGAGTAGCAAAATTATAGTTAGGAGGTAGCAACAAAAATGATATTATGATTAAGGTCACCACAACATGAAGAACTGTATTCAAGGATAGCAGCATTAGGAAGGTTGAGAACCAATGCACTAGAGGAATAGGTCTCAAACATACTTCAGAATTAGCACCTTGGGAGTTAAGGGAAGTCAGTGCTCACATCCAGCCTAGGGTTTTTAAAAGAAATTGTCTTCCTGAACCCCAAGCTAGGTCAATTTCACAAAAAATGTTCAGGTTTCTGGACTAAGCATCTGATGTTTAAAGCACTGCTTTAAAAGAAACAGAAAATGAATATCTTATGGTATGAATAGCTAGCCTATTCATTTTGGCAGCCAAGGTTAAAGTGCTTATTGGTACATGGTACTGCTTGACCGTTTTTATCTCTAAGTGTTTTTCATTATTTTAATAATTCATGAGCAGTTCATTTAAAATGGAAGCGGAATTTTAATACATCTTGGATCTAGCAATTGGTTATGTAAAAGGTAATCAAGCTTAGCTAAGAGCAGTACTTTTCTACAAAAAGATAATTGTCAATCATACTTTTATTACACTTTTTTTAGTGTAATGGATTAGGAAGATTTTGTTCAGCATTCTGAGTGTAAGAAAAATATAACAAAAATGAGGTAATTTCCTTGCACATGGAATACAAGACTTGAAAGGCTAATGCTTCAAAGGACACAAAAGTTATTCCTGTCATTATTATCATCATTTATTGATGAAGTAGAGAAATACAAACTAGACTAAATTATAATTATCCCTGATTTTTAAAGATATACTTGACATGAAAAATATAACTTATAAAGTTAAGCTGAGGAGTGGGGACACACTTTAATTCCAGCACAGAAGAAACAGAGGCAGATGTTTGTGTTTAAGTCTTGCCTGACCCACAGAGCATGTTCCAGGACAGCCAGTGCTACAAAGAGAAAACCCAAAACCAAAACTCAAAAACCCAAAACACAAACAACAGCAACAACAACAACAAAAAAACCCCAAAGTTGTTATAAATCTTTAAATGTTTAAATATCAATGATCATGGTTATCTCTGTTGAACAAATATTTGTATGTTGATATCTGTTCATGATGTAAACACAAATCCACAAAGTCCCATTCAATTTTCATCTGATTTACTGACCTTCTCCTGCCAAACATATGACCAATTTACTTAGAGAGAAGCTGATGTTTTCCAAATTCACTATGCTGTCCAGATTTCCTCCCCTTCAAAAATCTGAGCATAAGAACGAGTTACACTGTATACTGAAAATGAAAGCTCCGTAAGTGCCCCATATTATTTTTGCATATCAGCTAATTTACATTCCCAACAGTGTGTAAGAATTCATTATTCTCAGCACCCCTTGGGAGCCTTAGTTATATTTGGTCTCTACTCAAAATTTGAAGAATACCATTTTGTTCGCACTGTGGCTATACCAGTGATTGGAATAATAACTATGAAGTTTTCCATATTGTAATTAATAAATAAAGATTGAAAAGTAAGAAAAGATAAGATTCACAAGTAAATTATCCATAAAGCTCCTCAGAGAACACTTTGTGTAAACACATTTGTAAGTATTGTGGGCACTGGTAGAAAATGTAAATGTGAAACCATTTAAACTATTCTCAGTTAAAAGCTAAAAGACTGTGAAAGGAATGGAGTGGCCACTTACTGGAGAATATGGGTAAATCGAATAAAATTCAGACAAATGTAACCATAAGAAAACTGTCTGGGAGTTAAAGAAGAAGAGAGTGCCAGAGTGAGTTGAATAGAATTAATTGAGGACATTAAAGCTTGTTCAGTGAAAGGAGGGATCCCGAAACTGTTGTGCACTGAGAGAAGAGTCAGACAAGTTCACTTTGAATGTAATAATAAAACAGGTAATCTCTTCACTCTGTTCTGTTATGTGTCCCATGTGAGCTAAATGAAAGTTTAGATTTCTGTCCAAATCTTCCTCTGAAAGTATTCTGGGAATTAAGAACAACTTATATGAAACAACAAGAAACCATTAAGAGCAGAGTTCAGTACAGGAGCTGTGAAAAAAGTTGAGAGTGTGTGAGCTTCAAGGGAAAGATCCAGGAGTGATGGCTGAGCACTGGAGCAATCAAGAGGCTTCTCAGAGGTCTTCTATGGATCCAGGAGGAATAATGAATACAGACAGGCATGGTTGAAGCTTTCTTTCTGGGCAGACATTTTACTGAAAATGAAACAAAGGACGATATAAAGAAACTGATATGGAGATCTGAGAAGTGAGATAGTGTAACATGATAGACATTCTGCAACATGATCAGTGCTTTGCACAGTTGAACAAAAGCATAGCTTTGGTTGTCTACAAAGTCCACATCATTGAGTCAAAAGTTTCAATAAGTCTGTTTCCAACATGGATTTTATACTTGAAGAAAAACAAGTTCATTTTCTTCCTTTCAGCAGTTCCTTCCTCTTATACTATTGGTAGTACATGAAATATATGTTGTCTCCAATATTAAGTATCAGGTTCTAGGAAAAAGATGCACAAACAGCTTATATTCTATTAGAAAGATATATTATGAACTGTGCATGTGTTTGTTTATATGTGCATATGTGTGTGACTAAAATTACTTCAGTCAGTACCAAGTGTATAAAGTCATAGGAGGATAATAGAGTAGGAAACAATGTAAGGTGCAGAATATAGAAGTTAGTTTTTGATAAAGTAGTCAGAGAAGAAATGTTTGAGAACCGAAGACTTAAAAATAAAGAAATAGAATAGCAAAGTCACCCTGGAATTCAGGAAAGAGCATCTTATGCAAATAAAGGACAGGTGTAAATATGCAGTGGCTCATCCACACTGTAATTACATCAAGGAAGTGAGAGATTGGATAGAATGAAAAGGAAAGTCATACATGAGCGAGAGTCTTGGCAGTGAGGAGAGGTTGTGTTGCTTACTGTAGCACAAGCGGTCTCCTTATTTTAGAAAGTATCCCTGAAAGCTTTTGAAACCCATTTATCAACTTTTAGGTAATAACTCATCCATGTAAATATTTCAAAACATACTTAAAACAATTTTTCTCACATTTTCCAGAATGGAACATATATTGCACTACCTTATATTATATTTATTGTATGTGCATATGTGCATGTGTGTTTATGACTGTACATGACATGCTATGCATGTAGTGGGCAGAGGATAACTTGTGGTTGTCTCTTATATCATGTTTCATATGGGTTCCAAAAAATTGAGCTCAGGCTATCTGGATTACCATTAACATCTTAACCTTCCAAGACATCTTGCAGGCCTTTATAAAATATTACTTATATTGGTTTTGATTAAATATATATTTTCAGAATCAGTAAAGGAACAGAAAATTATTTACAAATAAAGAATAGAACACATATTCAGGAATATGTTTTCTGTACCAGTGCATGCAAGGCTATTCCCTACTTTTTCTTCTATAAGGTTCAGTTTATTTGGTTTTATGTTGAGATCTTTGATCATCTGGGAATTAAGGATTGGGCAGAATAGATAAGGATCTGTTTGTGTTCTACATGCTGATAAACAGACAAACACCATTTATTGATGATGCTTTCTTTTCTTTTCAATTTTACATTTCTGGTTTCTTTATCAAAAATCAAGAATACAGAGGTTTCCAGAATTACTACTGGGTCTTTGATTTGATTCCATTGATTAACCTGTTTCTATGCCAGTGCCATGTCATTTTCATTAATATAGCTTGAGCACCAATAATACATGCATTAAACCACCAATCAATAAATGTGACCCCATGTACATTACAGAAATGATTCTGTAAGGCAAGGTACTCCATTAATAGGACAAAATGGTAGCCTGCAGAATAGGTGCAGAATTTCACCAACCTCACATCTGACAGAGGGCTAATATCCAAAATATGTAGGGACTTAAGAAACTGGACATCAACAAACCAAATAATCCAAGTAAATAATTAGGAGGGGGAGATCTAAACAAACAATTTTCAACAGAGGAACTTCAAATAGCAAAAAAAAAAACAAACAAACAAACAAACAAAAAAAACCTTTAAAATGCTCAATATCCTTAGGAATCAGAAAAATATAAATCAAAATGACTGAGATTCCTTCTTACACTTGTCAGAATAGAAAAGTTGTACAGCAAAGTTGTTATACAAGTTTGCACTCCTACCAGCAATAGAGGAGTGTTCTTTTTTTTATTAGATATATTCTTTATTTACATTTCATTTCCCTTTTCCTGGGTGTTCTAATGGGACTCCTCACAATGGGAGTAGATGCTGTCTCTGACTCTTTTGCCTGCTTTCAGCCCCCTTTCCTCCTATTGCGCTGCCTTCTACAGAATTAGTATGAGGGGAGGTACCCAGTCTTACTGTAACTTATATGCCATTTTTGATTGACATGCCTAAGATGCCTTCCCTTTTCTAAATAGAAATGGAAAACACATTGATCTGAGGCAGAGGGAAGTTGTGGGGGAGGCACTGAAAAGAGAAGACAGAAACTGTGGTTAGAATTTAATCCATAAGAGAACAGTACATTTAAAAATATCATAACATAAGAAAAAACTGACAAGAGGTAGTAAACTTGAGATCAAACTTGGAACATACAACTAGAAAAGAAATTTAAAAAGTAGGCACACCGATTTTCAGGTGCTAAAAAAAATCGTTTATAAATATGAATAAAAGTCCAGAAATTATAAATTGTTCATTTTTCTTTGATGTATTTCCATTCCTTCTTAGAAATAACATGCAATTTTTACTTTCATCTTAGAATTCACAAGAAAGTCCTACATGAATTAATATAAAGAAAAATTGCTAATGGTTCATATTAATATTATTAAGGAAAAGAAAAAATATATAGTGCTCATGGACATCTGTCACTCCAGTTTCATGGTATTGTATACACAATTTTGTCTCCCATAGGCACTAGGTGTATATAAAACCATTTAGGCAAAACAAATGTGCCTAAAACAAAAAAATCTACAAGTGTAAAAGAATAATTTAATTTCTATGAGCGATTCATCAGTAATATGCTAAATTATGCTGTGAGTTAAACTTTACTGAAAGGAAAACTATCAATGGTGTTTTTGTATTCAATACTAAGAATTTTTGTCTAACAGATACTTTCTTTTTGATTTGATACTAATCAGAAGATCAAAGCTCTGAGGCCTCTAAATAAAATTACTTTCACCACTGTAGTCCCACTCTCTGTCTACATTTAGAAATGTTCCATCAGTTAGTACATCTGTGTTATCTTTAAAATCATGCTTCAACTTTTTGGACACAAGTTTAGCAACAGAGCATTATGATTTTGTCTTAAAAGAAAATTTTCCTTACTGTAATATCTTGAGTCCTTACAGTTAATGAAAAACATGCCAAAACAATGTTAGGTATTCAATATAGGTAAAAGCCATATTTTATGAAAATAGAATTGTTATCATGAAAGGAGAGAGGGAAACAATCTTGGTTATAGGAATAATGCAATGATTAGTAGTCATAGAAAAGAAAACCTAACACTATTTTATCATGTCATTCTTTGGATATCAAATATTCTTTAAAAGTAAATGTTCCAAAGGTTTAGAGTTCCAGTCATTGCATGACTGGGAGATAGTTGACTATTTTGGAAATGTAACGAAAAGGAAGTCATGTCTTTTATAGCGAGCCTTTCAAGGAGACAACTGAAACCTAGAGCCTTATCTTCTATCTCTCTCATTGCTTCCTGGATATCATTAGATAAACACCTTTCTAATCATCAACTTCCCTCATTGTATTAGCCTTCACTACAGGTCCAGAAGCAGATACCAAGAAATTCTGGACTAAAGCTTCTAATTCCACAAGCCCACACAAACCTCTTTACTCCTTACAAACCGATTTATATCTGACGTTTGTTATAATAATAGAAAGCTGGCAATGTATCAAGTGTAAGTACTCTGTTAATATTTGGGTTATGGTTACCCCTTAACTACTGTGAAAATATTTGAATTTCTTCTTTTAATTCATTTGTATATGAATCTAAAAATAATGCCTGGATAAAGTAAATGTTCTCTTTTAATTTAATAAATGGGGACTATTGGGTTTTAAGGGACAAACAGATTTGGATAGTTTGACCAGATGGTATCGAGAAGAAGTGGTTACAACAGCCTTTACATGCTAGTGGCTTTCTTGAAAAGAGCATCGGGGAAGCCAGGACCTTTTGTCTTGCTTTGCTTGATAGTTCAATATACAAAAAAATTTCAACATGTTTTTCACATCAGCCAATTCTCCCCAGATGCTCCCTACTATCTCCCATCCTTCTAACTGTGTCTTCTCTCTCTCCCCACTTCTCTCTTTCTGTATCTTCTTTTTCTCTCTACTAAAACATTTTTAAAAGCAAAGAAACAAAAACAAAAGTAAAAAAGAACAAGAAACATAAATATGCCCATAAAAGCACAAAAAGAAAGTGAAACAAGCTGAAGACCAAGACGACACTAAAACTAGTAGAAAAGAAACTGGGGAAGACCCTTGAGGATATGGGCACAGGGGAAAGTTCCTGAAGAGAACATCAATAACTTATGCTCTAAGATCAAGAATTGTAAAATGGGACCTCATAAAATTACAGTTTCTGTAAGACAAAGGTCACTGTCAAAAGAACAAATCAGCAACCAGCAAATTGGGAAAAGATCGTCACCAACACTCCATCCAACAGAGGGTTAATATCCAATATATACAAAGAAATCAAGAAGGTAGACTCCAGAGAGCCAAATAACCCTATTAAAAATGGGGTACAGAGCTAAACAAAGAATTTTCACCTGAAAAAATTCAGATGGCTGAGAAGCACCTTAATTAATGTTTAACATCATTAATCATTAGGGAAATGCAAATTAAAACAACCCTGAGATTTCACCTCACACCAGTCAGAATGGCTAAGTTAAAAAACTCAGGAGACAGCAGGTGTTGGCAAGGATGTGGAGAAAGAGGAACACTCCTCCACTGCTGGTGGAATTGCAAGCTGGTACAATCACTCTGGAAATCAGTCTAGTGGTTCCTCAGAAAACTAGACAAGATATTTCCGGAGGACCCAGTCATAGCACCCCTGGGCATATACCCAGAATATTCCCCAGCATGCAATAAGGATACATGCTTCACTATGTTCATATCAGCCTTATTTATAATAGCCAGAAGCTGGAAAGAACCCAGATGTCCCTCAATGGAGAAATGGGTACAGAAAATGTGGTATATTTACACAATGGAATACTACTCAGCAATTAAAACAATGATTTCATGAAATTCTTAGGCAAAAGGTTGGATCTGGAAAATATCATCCTAAGTGAGGTAACCCAATCACAAAATAATACACATGGAATGCAGTCACTGATAAGTGTATATTAATTAGCCCAGAAGCTCTGAATACTCAAGACATAATTAACATATCAAATAATTCCCAAGAAGAAGGAAGGATAGGCCCCTGGTCCTGGAAAGGCTTGATCCAGCATTGTAGCGGAGTATCAGGACAGAGAAATGGGAGGGGGTGATTGGGGAAAGGGTGGAGGGAAGAGGGCTTATGGGGCTTATGGGGGGGGATCGATTGGGAAAGGGGAAGTCATTAGGAATGTAAACAAAGAATATAGAAAATATAGAGAAAATAAAAGAAATGTCGAAACAGCAAAGTTAAATCAAAAGTACCTTAGTTTATCCTGTTTTGGCCATCTATTTCTGGGCAAGAGACCTGCTGCTTATTGTAGTTGGTATATTTAATGAGCCTCAGGGAAAAACTATTGCCAGTGGCTATCAATTGGATATAGCTTCTTGCTTAAGGGTTGAAGCCTATGTCCAATTTCTCCTTTCAGTTCTACAACCCTGTCTGGTTTGAACCTATGCAGATCTTGTGCTTGCTGCTACAATCTCTTTGAGTTTATATGCATCCATGCTGCTGTTCTGCCCAAAAGGTGCTATCCAGCACTTCTGGCACTTACTAACCTTGCCGCCTCCTCATCTCTACAGATTTCCTGAGTTTTGAAAGCAGGCATCACGAAGACATTGCATTTAGGCTGAGTGCTCCAAAGTATCTCACTCCATCCATACTGCCAGTTGTGTTTCTCCTTTTAAATTCTCAACTTCTTCAAGAAGAATCCTGTCTGACGAGCATTGAACAAAGTGGTCACAAATGCATGTAGCTGTTTGTCATTAGGAGGCATTTGGTTTCTCACCCAATGACCTTATCCTCCTGTATCTCACTATATCACTATTCAAAGGTGACTTATTAAAACTGTATTTCATAATACTCACATATCTAATTAATTATAAATTGGGAAAGACATGCAAAATACGTTTAGTTCGATTTTTCTTAAAGAATAAATCAGAAAAAAAATTTAAAAGTATCCCCCGCCTACTCCCTGAGGCTCTTCTGCAGTCGTAGTTCCATGTAGCTGAGCCAGTGAGCCTCCATGACACACAGCTAAATTCATGACACTGTGCTTCTGTGGCAGTTCTTATTTACAGACTGATTTCACTGTCCAGGGAGCTCGCCAAACACAGAGTGGATGTGGCCAGTGTTTGGAGCAGCTCCCAAGGAATGAGTGACACCTGAACCTCGCTTAACCTCTTATCTACACAAATCACTCAGATCTGCCACTGCTCTTCAATTTTGTGTTCAAGGATTGAAAATAGACGGAAGTAAGGTAACATGTACTAGAAAAACTGTATTTAGATGATTCCCCAACCTCTCTCCAAAGTATGGACTGTGTGTGTGTGTGTGTGTGTGTGTGTGTGTGTGTGTGTATACACGTGTGTGTATATACATGTGTGTGTATATGTGTGTGTGTTTGCTTTGCATGTGTTTATGCCCATGGAGACCAGAGTAGCACCTCAAGAACCATTCATTAGGCAATGTCTACTTTGATTTTTTGAACCAGGTACCTCACTGATGCCATTTAGCAGAAGAGATAGGATCCATGAAAGCCTCTGAATTACCTATATCTCTCTACCCAGTACTAGGGTTACAAATGTAATGCACTATGCTTAGATTTTGTGTGTGGGTCCTTGGATCCAATGTGGGGCAGTGGACCAGCACTACAACTTAGGTCTTCATAAGTATTAAGTAAGCACATTAACTCCTGAGCCATCTCTGCCAAAAGCTCTTCACAACCATAATTAATTGTCTGGAATTTTTTAATCAGCTTTAAACATTGGAAAGCCATTTTGTGAAACTCTAAAGAATACTGCAATTTTGTACAAATACTCCTTTAATGAAACTTACTCTTTTTCATATCTCTCTAAATAAACATTGCTCAACTTTAAACAGCTTTTGCAATCCTACTGTTAGTCTCAATTAAGACTTAATTTAGTCTCATTCACTCTAAGAGCAACTATCACACATGATTCCCTTAAGCACTGAAAATTATTTTTATTCTGAGATACTTTGAACATTTCTTTAATACTATTATAAAAACATGTATGAAATAGCAGTTAAATATTTTCAGGATGTCGGTGACAATGATGCAAAATTTTCTGTGAAGAAATAATCATGAACTAACAGCATAATGAACATTCATCTTTCTGAAAGCTATAATGTTGAAATCATACCAAGCAGAATTTGAATTTTTGCTCCAGAGTATAACTTCCCATGTAACCTTAAGCTTTCATTTCCTTGTGTATAATCTCTACTTTTAAAAATGAAAGAATAAAGAATAATTTTTCTTTCATTAAAAATAGATGCTTTTCATGGAATTCTTCCTCATTATTCTTCCCCCTTCCTGGGGAACTTCTCCAATTTCTTCCCTACTTTATATATATATATATATATATATATATATATATATATATATATATAATTTACATTTCAAATGTCAACCCCTTTCTCAGTCCCTCCCCCAGAAACCCCCTATCTTATACTCCCTCTCCCTGCTTCTCTGAGGGTGATCCCCCACCAACCCCCCTACCCACATCAGCCTCCTCGCCCTTGAATTTCTCTACACTGGAGCATCCATTGGGCCTTCAAAGAACCAAGGTCCTGGCAGCTTCCCATCCAGCCGGTAGCAGGTCAGCCAGACCTAACCAGCCTGCCAGGTGCTGAGACCCTGCCGGCGGAACCAGGTACCAGAGACAGCCCGAGTTTAAGACCTCCGGGGACTCAGGTCTGGGGCAGGAACTGCACACAGCCTAGCGGTTTGGAGTACAGCGGCCGTGCCTGAGTTCTGCGCTCACAGGCCAGACCCCCGAACCCTCTGCAGGCAGCACCATCTTGTCTGCAGCTTCCCATCCAGCGGTAGCAGGTCAGCCATACCTAGCCAACCTGCCAGGTGCTGAGACCCTGCCGGCGGAACCAGGTACCAGAGACAGCCCAAGTTTAAGACCTCCGGGGACTCAGGTCTGGGGCAGGAACTGCGCACAGCCTAGCGGTTTGGAGTACAGCGGCCGTGCCTGCGCTCTGTGCTCGCAGGCCAGACCCCAAACCCCCTGCAGGCAGCGCCATCTTGTCTTCAGCTTCCCATCCAGCCGGTAGCAGGTCAGCCAGACCTAGCCAGCTTGCCAGGTGCTCAGACCCTGCCCACAGAACCAGGATAAGCAACAATTCTTGTTTATTAAGAAGAGTGAGGACCAGCTATAGCGGCAGGCCTCCATATTGCAACCAGGACACAGCTGGAAAGGTGCAGATAGAGACTCCGCCTGGGGCTAGAGCAGGGAGAGCTGCTAAGCTCTCGCCCACAGGCGGGCCCAGGTGCCTAGGCTCTGCAGCATGTCCCTGCGAGCTTAGGCCGTGCACCGAGGCAGCCGGAACCACCCAGCTCCCCAGGAGCCCGGACCAGCGATAGCGGCAGGCCTCCATACTGCAACCAGAACACAGCTGGAAAGGAACAGGTAGACAGATTCCATCAGGGGCTACCACGTGGGGGGATCTGCTAGGCTCTCGCTACTAGGCAGGCCCAGCAGCACCTGCCGAGGCTCTGCTGCACTCCCCCACACTTCCTGGAGACCTCAGGCCATGCACAAAGTCAGCTGGTGGCAGCCAGCTCGTGATCCCGTTGAGCAGCAATCACGCATAACCACCAGTAGAGAAACAACAGGTAAGCCCAGCCTCATAGGAGATTCAAACACCAGCCAGTGACAACAAGGTCAACTAACACCAGAAATAACCAGATGGCAAAAGGTAAACTAAGGAATGTCACTAACAGAAATCAAGACAACATGACAGCATCTGAACCCAGTTCGCCAACAACAGAAAGCCCTGGATACCCCAAAACACCAGAAAAACAAGACTTGGATATAAAATCACTGGTCAGGATGCTGGTAGCTGAACACATAGAAAAATCTCATAAAGAAATAGAAGAGAAAATGGATCAAAACTTAGAAGCCTTTACGAGGCAAATACAAAAATCACTTCAAGAAATGCAGGAGAAGATGGATCAAAAAGAAGAAGACAATAAGGAGGAAAGACAAAAATCACTTAAAGAAATACAGAAGAACGTGGGCCAACAAGTAGAAGCTATGAAAGAGGAAGCACAAAAATCTATTAAAGAAATACATGAAAACACAATCAAGCAAGTGAACGATCTGAGCACATCCATCCAGATACTAAAAACAGAAGTAGAAACAACTAAGAAATCACAGAGGGAGACAACATTGGAGATAGAAAACCTGGGGAAGAAATCAGGAGCCATAGATGCAAATATCAACAATAGAATACAAGAGATAGAAGACAGAATATCAGAAGCCGAAGATACCATAGGAACCATTGATTCAACAGTCAAAGAAAATACTAAATGCAAAAAGGCTGTAACCCAAAACATCCAGGAAATCCAGGACACAATGAGAAGACCAAACCTAAGGATTATAGGTATAGACGAGAAAGAAAATGTACAAGTTAAAGGGCCAGCAAATATCTTCTACAAAATTATGGAAGAAAAATTCCCCAACCTAAAGAGAGAGATGCCCATGAATATACAAGAAGCATACAGAACCCCAAACAGACTGGATCAGAACAGAAATACATCCCGTCACATAATAATCAAAACTCCAAATGTACTAAACAAAGAAAGAATATTAAAGGCAGCAAGAGAAAAAGGCCAAGTAACTTATAAAGGAAGACCTATCAGAATAACACCAGACTTCTCACCTGAGACCATGAAAGCTAGAAGATCCTGGGCAGATATCATGCAAACTCTAAGAGAACACAAACTTCAGCCAAAACTACTTTACCCAGCAAAGCTCTCAATCACCATAGATGGAGACATCAAGGTATTCCATGACAAAACCAAATTTGCACGATATCTTTCCACAAATCCAGCCTTACAAAGGATAATAGGGGGAAAACACCAAGACAAGGACGGAAACTACACCCGGGAAGAAGCAAGATAGAAACCTCCTCTCATCAAACCCAAAAGAAGGTAACCTCTCGAATATAAAAAATAAATAAAATAAATAAATATAATTTCAAAAATGTCTGGAGGAAATAATTACTATTCCTTAATATCTCTTAACATCAATGGACTCAATTCCCCAATAAAAAGACATAGATTAACAGACTGGATACGGAAACAGGACCCTACATTTTGCTGCATACAGGAAACACATCTCAGTGTCAAAGACAAACACTGCCTTAGAGTAAAAGGCTGGAAGACAATTTTACAAGCAAATGGTCTCAGGAAACAAGCTGGAGTAGCCATTCTAATATCAGATAAAATTGACTTCCATCCTAAAATCATCAAAAGAGACTCAGAAGGTCACTTCTTGCTGGCCAAAGGGAAAATCCACCAAGAAGAGCTCTCAATACTGAACATCTATGCTCCAAATGCAAGGGCACCCTCCTTCGTAAAAGAAACCTTACTAAAGCTTAAAGCACACATTACACCTAACACAATAATTGTGGGTGACTTCAACACTCCACTCTCCTCAATGGACCGATCAGGAAAGCAGAAACTAAACAGGGACACAGTGAAACTAATTGAAACTCTGGACCAATTGGATTTAACAGATATATATAGGACATTTCATCCTAAAGCTAAAGAATATACCTTTTTCTCAGCTCCACATGGGACCTTCTCCAAAATAGACCATATAATTGGTCACAAGACAGATGTCAACAAATACAAGAAGATCGAGCTAATCCCATGCCTTCTATCAGATCACCATGGAGTAAGAGTGGTCTTCAATAACAACAAAAACAACAGAAAGCCCACATACACATGGAAACTGAACAATACTCTACTCAATGACACATTGGTCTAGGAAGAAATAAAAAAAGAAATCAAAGACTTTTTAGAATTCAATGAAAATGAAGGTACAACCTACCCAAATCTATGGGACACAATGAAAACAGTGCTAAGAGGAAAACTCATAGCTCTAAGTGCATCCAAAAAGAAACTGGAGAGAGCATATACTAGCAGCTTAATGGCACACCTTAAAGCCCTGGAAGAAAAACAAGTTAATTCACCCAGGAGGAGTAGAAGACAAGAAATCATCAAACTCAGGGCTGAAATCAATCAAATAGAAACAAAGAGAACCATACAAAGAATCAACAAGACCAGGAGCTGGTTCTTTGAGAAAATCAACAAGATAGATAAACCCTTAGCCAGACTAACCAAAGGACACAGAGACAGTATACAAATTAACAAAATTAGAAATGAAAAGGGAGACATAACAACAGAAACTGAGGAAATTCAAAACATCATCAGATCCTACTACAAAGGTCTATACTCAAAACAACTGGAGAACCTGGAGGAAATGGACAATTTCCTAGACAGATATCAAATACCAAAATTAAATCAGCATCAAGTAGATCAGCTAAATAGTCCCATAACCCCTAAAGAAATAGAAGGGGTTATAGAAAGCCTCCCAACCAAAAAAAGGACGGGACCAGATGGTTTTAGTGCAGAATTCTACCAGACCTTCAAAGAAGACTTAACACCAATACTCTCCAAACTATTCCACAAAATAGAGACAGAAGGGACACTGCCCAACTCATTCTTCGAAGCCACAATTATGCTAATACCTAAACCACAAAAAGATCCAACAAAGAAAGAGAACTACAGGCCAATTTCTCTTATGAATATAGATGCAAAAATACTAAATAAAATTCTTGCTAACCGAATCCAAGAGCACATCAAAACGATCATCCACCATGATCAAGTAGGCTTCATCCCAGGGATGCAGGGATGGTTCAATATACGGAAATCCATCAATGTAATCCACTACATAAACAAACTGAAAGAAAAAAACCACATGGTCATCTCATTAGATGCTGAAAAAGCATTCGACAAAATTCAGCATCCTTTCCTGCTAAAAGTCTTGGAAAGAGCAGGAATTCAAGGCCCATACCTAAACATAGTAAAAGCAATCTACAGCAAACCAGTAGCCAACATCAAAATAAATGGAGAGAAACTTGAAGCATTCCCACTAAAATCAGGGACTAGACAAGGCTGCCCTCTCTCTCCATATCTTTTCAATATAGTACTTGAAGTTCTAGCAAGAGCAATTAGACAACATAAGGAAGTCAAAGGGATACAAATTGGAAAGGAAGAAGTGAAACTATCATTATTTGCAGACGATATGATAGTTTACCTAAGCATCCCAAAAAACTCCACTAGAGAACTTCTACAGCTGATAAACAACTTTAGCAAAGTGGCAGGTTATAAAATTAACTCAAGCAAGTCAGTGGCCTTCTTGTACTCAAAGGACAAGCAGGCAGAGAAAGAAATTAGGGAAATAACACCCTTCACAATAGCCACAAACAACATAAAATATCTTGGCGTAACTCTAACCAAACAAGCGAAAGATCTGTACAACAGGAACTTCAAGTCCTTGAAGAAAGAAATCGAAGAAGACCTCAGAAGATGGAAAAATATTTCTTGCTCCTGGATTGGCAGGATCAATATAGTAAAAATGGCCATCTTGCCAAAAGCAATATACAGATTCAATGCGATCCCCATCAAAATCCCAACTCAATTCTTCATAGATCTAGAAAGAGCAATTCTCAAATTCATCTGGAGCAACAAAAAACCCAGGATAGCTAAAACTATTCTCAACAATAAAAGGACTTCTGGGGGAATCAATATCCCTGACCTCAAGCAGTACTACAGATCAATTGTGTTAAAAACTGCATGGTATTGGTATAGCAACAGGCAAGCAGATCAATGGAACAGGATTGAAGACCCAGAGGTTAACCCACAGACTTATGGTCACTTGATCTTTGATAAAGGAGCCACAACCATCTGGTGGAATAAAGATAGCCTTTTTAACAAATGGTGCTGGTTCAACTGGAAGTCAACATGCAGAAGAATGCGAATTGATCCAATCTTATCTCTTTGCACTAAGATCAACTCCAAGTGGATCAAGGACCTCCACATAAAACCAGACACACTGAAACTATTAGAAAAGAAACTTGGGAAGATCCTGGAGGACTTGGGCACAGGGGAAAAGTTCCTGAACAGAACACCAATGGCTTATGCTCTAAGATCAAGAATCGACAAATGGGACCTCATAAAATTACAAAGTTTCTACAAAGCAAAGGACACTGTCAGAAGGACAAAACGGCAATCAACAAAGTGGGAAAAGATCTTCACCAACTCCACATCCGACAGAGGGCTAATATCCAATATATACAAAGAACTCAAGAAGTTAGACCGCAAAGAAACAAATAACCCTATCAAAAAATGGGGCACAGAGCTAAACAAAGAATTTTCACCAGAAGAAATTCGGATGGCCGAGAAACACCTTAAAAGATGTTCAACATCATTAGTCATCAGGGAAATGCAAATCAAAACAACCCTGAGATTCCACCTCACACCAGTCAGAATGGCTAAGATTAAAAACTCAAGAGACAACAAGTGCTGGCGAGGATGTGGAGAAAGAGGAACACTCCTCCACTGTTGGTGGGATTGCAAAATGGTAAAACCGCTCTGGAAATCAGTTTGGCGGTTCCTCAGAAAATTGGGCATGTCACTTCCAGAGGACCCTGGCATACCACTCCTGGGCATATACCCAGAGGATTCCCCTGCATGCAATAAGGACACATGCTCCACTATGTTTATAGCAGCCTTGTTTATAATCGCCAGAAATTGGAAGGAGCCCAAATATCCCTCAAAGGAGGAATGGATACAGAAAATGTGGTATATTTATACAATGGAATACTACTCAGCAATTAAAAATAATGAATTCATGCAATTTGTAGGTAAATGGTTAGACCTGGAAAATATCATCCTGAGTGAATTAACCCAATCACAAAAGAATGCACATGAAATGCAATCACTGATAAGTGGATATTAATGAGCCCAGAAGCCCTAAATACTCAAGACACAAATAGCAAGTCAAATGATTCCCAAGAAGAAGAAAGGAGAGGACCCTGGGCCTGTAAAGATTGCATCCAGTTTAGTAAAGAAACCGAGGGGGGAGGGGGAATTATTGGGGAACAGATGGGGGTGGAGAGGAACTATGGGAACTATGGTGGGTGGGAACTGGGAAAGTGGAAAGCCTTTGGAATGTAAACATAGAATATAGAAAATAAAATAAAATTAAAAAAAAGAAAAAAAAAGAGGAAAAAAAGTACCAAGGTCCTCTCCTCCCATTGATGCCTCACATGGCCATCCTCTGATACATTTGTACTATGAGCCATGGGTTTGATGACTATATACAGGATGGATCCTGAGGTGGGGCAGTCTCTGGATGGCCTTTCCTTCAGTCTCGGCTCCACACTTTGTCTCCATATTTTCACCCATGGGTATTTTATTCCCCTTTATAAGAAGGATTGAAATACCCACACTTTGGTCATCCTTCTTCTTGCGCTTCATGAGGTCTGTGAATTGAATCTTGGGTATTCCAAGCTTCTGTGCTAATATCCATTCATCAGTGAGTACATAAAATGTGTGTTCTTTTGTAATTGAATTATCTCACACAGGATGATATTTTCTATTTCCATCCATTTGCCTAAGAATTTCATGAAGTCATTTTTTATTAGCTGTGTAGTAAGTACTCGATTGTGTAAATATACAATATTTTCTCTATCCCTTCCTCTGCTGAAGGACATCTGGGTTCTTTCTAGCTTCTGGCTATTATAAATAAGACTGCTAAGAACATAGTGGAGCATGTGTCCTTGTTATATGTTGTAGAACCTTTTGGATATATTTTCAGGAGTGGTAGAGCTGGGTCCTCAGGTAATTTTCTGAGGAACCACCAGACTGATTTCCAAGTGGTTGTACTAGCTTGCAATCCCACCAACAACGGTGGAATGTTCCTCTTTTTCCACATTCTCTACAGCATCTGCTACCACCTGAATTTTTGATCTTAGCCATTCTGACTGGTTTGAGGTAGAATCTCAGGGTTGTTTTGATTTGTATTCTCCTGATGACTAAGGACTTTGAATATTTCTTTAGGTTCTTCTCAGCCATTCAAGATTCCTCTGTTGTGAATTCTTTGTTTAGTTTTATACCACATTTTTTGATTGCATTGTTTGTTGTGGGGTTTTTTGAGATTAGCTTCTATAGTTCTTCATCCATTTTGGATATTAGCCCTCTTTGGGATGTGGGGTTAGTAAAGATTTTTTTCAAACATGTAGGTTACCAGTTTGTCCTATTGACTATGTGCTTTGACTTACAGAAGCTTTCCAGTTTCATGAAGTTCCATTTATCAGTTCTTGATATGGCCTGAGCCATTGGAGTTCTGTTTAGGAATTATTTACCCACCCCACCCATGAGTTCAAGGATCTTTCCTACTTTTTCTTCTATTTGATTCATTGTATCTAGTTTTATGTTGAGGTCCTGGGTCCACTTTGACTTGAGCTTTGTGCAAGAAGATAAATATGGGTCTATTTTCATTTTTCTACCTACAGACTGCCATTTTGACCAGGAGCATTTATTGAAGATGATTTTCTTTGTATATTTTTGGCTTTTTTGTCAAAGATCAAGTGTCTGTAAGTGTATGGGTTTATTGCTGGGTCTTCAATTCTATTCCATTGATCAACCTGTCTCTGTATCAATACTATTGCCCTAGTGTCCAGCTTGAGTTCAGGGATGGTGATTTCCTCCAGAACTTTTTTTATTGCTAAGAATGTTTTTCCTATCCTGCATTTTTTTGCTTGCTCCATATGAAATTGAGAATTGCTCTTTCCAAGTTTGTGAAGAATTACATTGGAATTTTCATGGTGATTGTGGTGAATCTGTAGACTGCTTTAGAATGAGGACATTCTGATAATGAGTTTTGCAGGCAAATAGATCGAACTAGAACATATCATTGTAAGTAACATAATTCAGATGCTAAATGGCTTGCACACTATATACTCACTAATCAGTGGATAAAAGCCATAAAGTCCAGAATATCGAAGATAAAATCAATAGAACTCAAGAAGTTTAACAAGCAAAAGAGCCCAAGTGAGTTTGCTCTAATTCCTCTTGGAAGGGAGAAGAAAATAATCAAGGGAGGTAGAAGGAGGGAAGGTTCTGGGTGCTGAGGGGAGAAGAAGAAGAAAGGGAAGCATAATCAGGTATAGGGTGGGGGACATGAGAGAAGCCCTGAGGGCCAGCAGAAGACAATGGAAATATGCAACCTCAGGGATGTGGGGGGAAGGAGACCCTCTAGAAAGTCCCAGAGACCTGGGAGGTGAGATACTCAAAGGGATGGACCTTATATGAAATATTCAACAGTGGAGAGAGGAAACAGGTGGAGTCCAACTCCAGAAGAAAGACAAGGCATCAAGTGTAGGGATGGGGTTGCCATCCCACAGTCAATAACTTGGACCCAGAATTGTTCCTGTCTAAAAGAACTGCAGGGACAAAAATGAAAAGGAGACTGGAGGAAAAGTGGTCCAGTAACCAGTCCAACTTGGGATCCATCTCAAGGGGAAGCTCCAAGGCCTGCAACTATTAATGATGTTATGGTGTGTTTATAAACAGGAGCCTGGAGTGGTGGTCCTCTGAGAGGCCCAAAAAGCAGCTGACTGAGACAAACACAGACAGACATACCCAGTCATTGGACTGAAGTCAGGATCCCTTGGTTTTAATTAGGGAAAGACTGGAAGAAACTGAGGAGGGGGACCCCATGGGAAGACCAGCAATTTCAACTAATCTGGACCGGTGAGATCTCTCAGACACTGAGCCACCAACTAGGTGGCACACAAGAGCTGGTCAGAGGCCCAGACACATACACAGAAGAATTTCTGCTTTGGCCTCAGAGAGAGAAGATTAGTCTAACCCTGGAGAGACTTCAGGCCCCAGGGAGTGGGGAGGTCTGACAGGGGTGGAACTTTCTCTTGGAGACAAGGGTGTTGGAGGGGTGGGATGAGGAAATGGGAGGAAGTAGAGCAGGAGTGGGGCAAAGATTGGACTATAGAAAAAGAAAAGACAAGACAAGAGACGTGCAGATATTAAATGTTATTATTCCAAAACCATTCAATATTTGCTTCTTGTCAGGCAGTGGTGGTGCACAACTTTAATCCCAGTATACTCGGGAGGCAGAGGCAGGTGGATTTCTGAGTTCAAGGCAAGCCTTGTCTACAGAGTGAGTTTCAGTACAGCCAGGACTATACAGAGAAACCCTGTCTCTCAAAAAACTCCATATATATATTTACTTTTTAAAAAATAAGAACATTTTATTGCATAACCATCACATTTCTCTATGCTCGCTGTCATATCCTTCTTTTTCTATAGAACTCAATCTACCACTGTTTTTCTGACTTAACTTTTGTAATTAATTTGTTATAAAATATATATCACAAAAATATTCGAAAATATAACACAAGAACCTATACCATTTTAAAACAGTTAATTGGCTCTCTGCCCCTCCATGTTCCAGAGACAGGCACATCTTCTTGTGCAGTGTCAGCTTCATCCTGTAGACAAGATGATAAAGGTCCACGTGAACGGATTTGGCCATATTGGGCACCTGATTACTACGGCCACCTTCTGCTCTGCATCTGACAAAGTGGAGATTGTTGCCATCAATGACCCCTTTGTTGACCTCAACTACATGGTCTACATGTTCCAGTATGACTCCACCCATGGCAAATTCAACTGCACAGTCAAGGCTAAGAATAAGAAGCTTATTATCAATGGGAAGCCCATCACTATCTTCTAGGAGCAAGATCCCGCTAACATTAAATGAGGTAATGCTGGTTCTTAGTATCTTCTAGAGTCTACTGGCATCTTCATCACCATTGAGAAGGCCAGGGCCCACTTGAAGGATCAGGTCAAAAGTGTCATCATCTTTTCCCCTTCTGCCAATGCTGCCATGTTGGTGATGGGTGTGAACCACAAAAAAATATGACAACTCACTCAAGATTGTCAGCAATGCATCTTGCTTCACCAACTCTTAGGCCCTGGTCAAGGTCATCCATGACAACTTTGGCATCATGGAAGGGCTCATGACCACAGTCCATGCAATCACTGTCACTCAGAAGACAGTGAATGGCCCCTCCAGAAATCTGTGATTGTGATGGCCATGGGGCTGCCCAGAACATCATTCCTGCATCCACTGGTGCTTCCAAGTCTGAGGGCAAGATCATCCCAGAGCTGAACAACAAGCTCACCATAGCCTTCCATGGTTCTTCCACCTTTGATGCTGGAGCTGGCATTGCTTTCAATGACAACTTTTCAAGTTCATTTCCTGGCATGACAATGAATATGGCTACAGCAACAGGGTGGAGGACCTCGTGGCCTACATGGCCTGCAAGGAATAGCACACCCCGGATCACCCACCCCACTAAGGACACTGAGAGTGAGAGGCTATCCATTGCTGAGGAGTCCCTGTCCCAACGTGCTCCCTAACACTGAGCATCTCCCTCACAGTTTCCATCCCAGAGCCCATAATAACAAGAGGGGCCTAGGGAGCCCTCCCTACTCTCTTAAATACCATCCATAAACTTCGCTGCACTGAAAAAATAAGCAAAAGAACAGTTAAGTGTGTGTATGTATGTGTTCATGTGCACTTGTATGTTTACATGTTTGTTCATATATGTGTGTACATGTATTTGTGCATATTCTTGTGTCTATGTGTCTATGTGTGTATATCAGGTGATGGTAAACAATATACTTTTGACTTTCTTGTTCTCACTGTCAAAACAATCTAAGACAGCTAATTAATCAGCTATAGTGAAAGAGCCTACTCTGTTTCTTACCAATTGTATAGATTATGAAGGTTTTTTCCAAATAGGTATTGCCTACAGCATGTATAATCAATTAAACACCTAATTGTAACCCAACATTTCCAAGGGCAGCTAATGTGTTTCTCTTTACTCCTTTCCTTAACTTTTTTGCTTAGCTCTAACCCAGCATCCCCGCATTTTTTCAACACTGCTAAACAACAATGCAGTAAATTTGGAATTACTATTGTCTGAAGGGGTTTTAGGTGTCAGATCATATGAAAAATGATTCAGCTTAAAGTCAGGTCTCTTTTGTGCAGGATTGTTTCTATTCATTCTCCTTTTTCCAGTGCCTGGGGTCTAGCTAAATTAACTCAAATCAGGGTAGCAAGTATGGTATCTAAAAATTTTACTCTGGTATAAAGGAAAATTACTTTCTGATATTGAGCTTATCATAACATAATCTGGAAAGAGGAGCCATTTCAATTATTTTAACACTGAAAAGCATTTGTCTAAGGAACGAAGCTGTAAGATGTCTGGAAAATGTATGACACGGAGCTCGAAAACTAAAGAAAATTAAACTTAATTCACATTTCTATTCCAAACTTTCATTTTTTATTTATGAATTACCTATTCATAATGCCTGACTTCATATGTTTTCAGGGTGGCTAGATGGTTGAGTGTTGATTCTATTAAAGTAGCTGACTGTAAAACATGTTTCTGAAAATCACACTAGCTTGGAAATGGTATTTTAATGCTCTTGGCTGAATTCTGATGTTAAAACTAATGTTTGAAAGCAATAAAGTAGAAAGCATACATATTTCTTAGTAGTGGTGTGCTTTACTATGTGAGAATGTACGTGATTAGCCTTTCAAAATGTCAAGTATGGCTTACATTTTACTACCTAGTTTACTAGCATCAACTAACTAGATGTGTGTTCATTACACATATTATCAGGTAATGACTGGTGTCTACTCATGGTGTTTTCATTGTTTAATGCAAGCACTTTTGTCAGCAAAGATAATTTCAAACTTTTTCTATTATTGACCTACCAAACTCCATGCTATGCAACAGGTACCCACTGGGGAACTAAAGTATATTGATGACTAGGGGCAAGAAAATGAGGAGAAATACAATTCTAGTATGATAAAAGAAAAATGTCCCAAAATCAGTCTTATCAGGCAATTGATGTTGGTATTTATATGATTATTCATAAAGTACAGATATAGATTAGAGAACATGAAGAATTCTTCAGTCATCCTTGGAGCATGTATATATATATATATATATATATATATATATATATATATAGTACGTGTGTGTGTGTGTGTATGTGTGTGTGTGTATGTGTGTGTGTGTACAGCACACTTAAAAATTTTTATGGATAAAAGTGTAATGTGGAGAAAGTGGTTAAGGCTCAAGCTCTTTATCTATTTAATATCTTATTTATGCTGAATAGAAAAATACTGTTTTATTTTCAGTAAAGTTTTAGGCATATTGATGTTTCACTAAGTAGATTTTCTGCGGAGTCTAAGTCTACTACATGCAACGACTGTGTGGAGATGCTTCTAAAACCCACCACACCCTCTGCTATGGCTGTTCTTGGAGTGGTTCCCAGAACTGACAGTGTCTTCAGTAGGAGTCACATACACAGATCTCAGCAATGAAACTAGTTGAGGGACAGGATGTTATTACAAAGAGAAAAATCTGTAAAATGTTTCAAATATCAGTCACAGCCAAAAGGAAAAAAGAAGTGGCAGTTAATCAAATGTCAAAGCAGCATCGTGTAAAGCCAGTCCTGTCCTCGGAAAAGTACATGTGGTTCTTTGTGCCTGAATCAAGCTTCATAGTCTGAAGAGGAAAATACATGACGTGTGTTTCTCAAAGAGGAAGCTTTAATCAAGTGCCAAATAATGACAGCTTTTAAAAAAAAATGAAAGAGCTTAGGAGGAAAAATATGTGTTTACATTTCTAGAATTGAAATAGTAGAAAAAGTGAAATATAGCTAAAATATTTTGAAAGTTTATATCCTGATTAATTTAGTTCATTAAAAATATCTAGAATTATTTCTTCAGGATGTGAATCCAATTATGTTCACTCCTTTTGTGTAACACTGTCATGGCTGGCCAATGCCTTATATTCATCAAGGCCTACGTCATTCCCAGGGTTTCTGAACTTATATGCTTTTCACCCATGCTTCTTACACATACACTCTCCTTTATTACCCCACTAATGTGTCCTGATGCTGGCATGGAGCTGAGAAAACCAATACATGGTTTTCTGTTGAAACCATATATTCTTACCAGAAGGCTCTTTCCTTCTGTGTTAAGCTGATGATTATGTCTGCATTAACTTAATCATTACTTCTTTCAACAAAACAATCAGTCTGGTTACTCCACTATCAAAGCTCACGGAAAGTTATTTCTCTACTTTTGCCACCATTGCACTTTGTCCAGAAGGGCAAGAGCCCTATGTCACCGTTGTCTACTGCACTGTTGCTTAAATCGAGAAAACTCATAAATGTGTTCTGAGTGAACGAACAATGAAAATAATGGATCAACATCCTAGAGTAATCAACAAAATTGCTGGAAGAGTTCCTACAAATGCAATGAAAAGGTGATCTATCCTAAGTAAGTTAGAGCTCCCAAATCCTAACTTATTTCTCGTTCCATGTTTAAAAGCTTTTAAAGCCACCCACTAATCGTTACGATTCACATTGACAGTTCTGTACGGTATCCGATCTTTCTAGAAGCAGAGCAAATGCAGGAGAGATTTCAATCTTTACAACATGTTGTCTAAATCAGCATAGTGTGCAAAAGAAAACCAGAACACCAGTACTTTTTATATATCAGCTCTCAGATCGTTAGCACTCACAAGCACCAGAGAATACATGAGGATGGATTTTTAAAAAATGAACTATGGGAACTATGGTGGGTGGGAACTGGGAAAGGGGAAAGCCTTTGGAATGTAAACATAGAATATAGAAAATAAAATAAAATAAATGAACAAAATAAATTCTGCAATAAAGATTTCAAAATATTCTGGATGCATACTGCTGTGCTGGCCCAGTGGGGTTGCTTTTTATGGATCCAAATTTCACAAAGATTCTAGAAAATATAAAAATCATTAGTGTTCTAGTATTAATAAAAACAATTGAACACTGTTATTTAAATGTGCTGTGCTGAAAGTTTCAAGTTGAACACTGAAACCTGCTTATTATTAACATCAGGACCTGCTTAATGTCATAAGAGCCAGAGGCTTTAAAGTGTAATTAACAAGACAATTAACCCTCATCAAAAATGTTAACAAAACACATTGAGAGAAATAAAGTATTTGAGCAGCTGTAATGGATAGATAGCATTAACAACAGAAAAAAGCTATAGACATTCGACAGAAGTGACAACCTTACAGAAGTTAGACTGTTGAGCCATCTGTTCCTAGAAATCAAACTTTTGTCAGAGGTCCCGGCTTCTGCAAGATTACTATAGAATCAAGTATATAAATTAATGTATCAATCAGAACAACCAGAATATGTACAAAAAGGGTCAAAGCATTTTGAAACAGCCATGCCTTCAAAATTACATATTAATGATATATCCGTATTTCTCAACATGCAAATGCCGAAGAACCAGGTTGTGTTAGGAGTGGCCCATTCAAAACTACTATAACATATCATTTATGTTATATTTGATCAGTGGATACACATATTCTACTGGGAGCTTCGACCTAGTAATTAATAATGTTAAGAAGGCTTTAGGCATTAATAATGATCTCCAAACTATTGCATTTGACTTGAAAATTCTTAGTTTCAACTTAGCATGCTATAGACATTACTGAAGTAAAAAAGTAAGGTTCCCAATACCATATTTATCTACATTGGTAGAAAAATAAGTGTGAAATGCTGTATGTATGTATGTGTGTATACATATATCACATATATATTACATATATATATGTGTATATATATATATATATATATATATATATATATGGAGAGAGAAAGGCTAATATATCTTTAGCTGCTGTGTGAAATAACTACTTTAAATTAATATATAGTTTTAACATGTTACCTTATTACTAATTCTTGACCGGTTTCTTTTGTCTAACTAAAGGTCACCTTCACTTTTCTTCCTTTGAGATAAAAGGGAATGTGGGTAGATGAGTAGAAGTGGGTGGCATCCACTTCCTCTCATGTCTCATGCTTTGGCTGATGGATATTACCCACAGGTTCATGTCTCCAAGATTCAGTCCTCCAGGTGCCATTGTTATAGTGGTAGAGTCTTTGATAGGTAAGGCTTAGCAAAATGTAATTAGATATTAAGAGCCCCATTTTCACAAATGGATTAAATTTATTTCAAGGGAGTGGCATCAGATCTTCTGAAGTGCTCAGTCCTTGGGTGAGCAGGTAGCTCTAAAGTACTAATCACTCTGCCTCCTTAGCACCAATGAAGCAGACCATTCTTTTGCTTGTTCTCTCTTGTGGTATTACTCAGACAAAGACCCCTGACAAAGATGCTGGCACCATGCTCTTTATACAATCACGTACTAGAATCATGAGTCCAATGAACCTCTTTTCTTGGCACATTATCTATTATCAGTGATTTTGCCATAACAATACTCAATGGACCAAAGAATCAATCAAACAAATGTTACATGAGAAGCCGTTCTAAAACTTATCTAAACTAAACATTAAAATCCTATAATTTCCTAAAGTTATTTAAGGTTTTTCAACATCAAAAAACCTATTACACTACACTATAAATCTATAGTTGTCTGTAGTTATTGTAAATCTCAACATCAGAAATAGTATTGTTCATTCTATAGGTGACAAAATAAGAAAAGGGAACAATAGTTTTGTTCTGTTTTGTTTTGTTTTTTCACTTTAAGGGATTTAGTTCTTCTCTTCACAAAGAACGCAATTGTTTCAATGAAAACTATTCGCCACTTTATGGTCACATCAGAAGTAAAATTAATGTGCATTGACCAGAATCAAGAAGTTGAGAACAGAAACTTCTATGGAGCCATGATCAGCTTCTTCCTAAGGCCTCCCTGATTAACTTCCGATATGTTTTTGTTGTTGTTGTTGTTGTTGTTGTTGTTGTTAATCTTTATAGTTGCTTTAATCACAGTATATTATATTTGAGAGATCCCAAGTGGCAAATGGTGTACAATGTATTCAATAAAGGATAAACTCATCTTTTATGCAGATCCAGAATAAACTGGAAAATGTTTAGCTTCTTTGAGTCTTTAAATTATAGAACAGTTATTCTGTATATTTTTACTAATATCCACTTATAAGTACCGTGCATGTCCATTTGGACCTGAGTTACCCCACTCAGGATGATATTTTCTAGTTACATCCATTTGCCTGCAAAATTCATGATGTTCTTATTTTTTAATAGATATGTAGTATTCCTCTTTGTAAAAAAAACCAAAGTTTTGTTATCCACTCATCAGTTGAGTGACATCTAGATTGTTTCCAGTTTCTGGCTATTATCAAAATATCTGCTATGAACAAGAAAGACCCAAGCAAGGATATTTGAATCTCACTTCGAAGAAAAAATAATAAAACCATAGGAAGCAGATGGAGAGAGGGATCAGAGTGAGAGGGGCAGTAGGGAGGGGGGAGGGGAGCTGATTGAGAATCAGGCGTTCAGAGAGACAGGAGAGATGTCCAGAGGGCCAGGAGAATGGAATAGAAAGGGAGCTTTGGCAGGGGTAGGGGTGGGATGGGAGCACTCCAGCATGTGCCAGATACCTGAAATTGGGGCGCTTCCTGGAGTCTATTAGGGGTGACTCTAGCTCAGACTCCTAACAGTGGAGATAGGAAACCTGAAGTGGCTACTTCCTACAACTAGGCAGGTCTCTCAGTGAAGGGATAAAGACCCTTCAAGCCACTCACAAAACCTTTGACTCAAATTTGTTCTGTATAAAAACAATGCAGAAACAAAGATGGAGCGAATACTGAGGGAATGGCCACCCCAAAACTGACCCAACTTGAGACCCATCTCATGGAAAAGGTCCAATCTCTGACCCTAATGATACTTTATTATGGTTTCATATAGGAGCTGAGTATAACTGCCCTCTGTGGATTCCATCCAGCAGCTGACAGAAACAGATGCAGAGACCCACAGCCAAGCATTAGATGGAGTTCTGGGAGTCTTGTAGAAGAGTTAGAGGAAGAATTGAGGGATCTGGAGGGGATCAGACCTCAACAATTAGACAAATAGAGAAAACTGACCTGGACCCTTTGGAGCTGAACCCTTACCAAAATGCATATATGAGAAGGACTGAGGTCCCCTACACATATACAGTAGATGTAAATCTTGGTCTTCATCTAAATCTTTTGCCAGCCTGTGGATCCTGTTTCCCTAACTGAGCTTTATTGTCAGGCCTCAGATGGAGAGGTTGTGCTTAGTCCTACAGAGACCTGAAGTTCCAGGGTGAGGTGGTAACCAGGGTGAGGGGCTCCCCACACTCAGGTGAAGAGAGGATGGGAGGAGTAAAGAAGGTCAGGGACACAGATATAAATTGAATGAATAAATAAATCAAGGGAAAGAAAACTGTACAAGGTTGTTCTTCTCATTAAGGTCTGCAAACAAGGAAAAGAAGACAAAATAAAAGTTATTTATTTCAACCCTAGGCCAATTACTACAAATAAATAGAGAATTATAATTAAATATTGTAGGAATCAGGCATAATGAGCTCAAGCAGCAGCACAGCAAAAACACTTTCCTACCTAATTTCTCTAAATGTTAGGTGGTGACTACTGAGTCCCACTTAAAATAGTTTTCTTTTTCCAGCTAAGACTTCTGTATAAATTAGCCTGTTCAGAAGGCAATGAGTACTCACACTTCAGGCCTCTTTGGAAATGTTACTTCAATTACTCTTGATTTATCAAGCCCTTTATACACTTGATAGCTTTTATCACTAGTCTGTATTTTTTTTCTGCTCATCTCCATCTACAGCCTTAAGTTTATAAATTCTGTGTTGATGGGGAGCTTGCTCGGTATTAAATTGTCAACAAAGAGAATGGTGTCTGGCTCACAGTAGGCAATCAATGAATATGTGCTGACTAAATGAGTGAACAAGTTAATAAATGAATAGTTTATAAAATCAACATGGGTTACTTGGTTTTGTAACAGCTCCCTGGACAGTATTTGGAGGGCATTTTTCCATTAAAATCCCAATTTCACCTGGATTTAGAAGCCAGCTTGACACACATCTGCATAAAATATCTTCCGTTAATTTTCTGTACTTAAGTTCAGAGTTATTGTTATAGTGGCAAGGAGGTCTGTAGAGAGTGCTTTTTACAAGGGAAAGAATGAGTCTAAATAAGTCTAAATGATGAGTCTAAATAACTAGGATTGTCATAGAGTTGGCTCTCTAAATGACCCATTGTACAATTTCAATAAAAAATTAGACCTCAGCATTTCCTTGATAAATAGCGTGAAAATTTCAAAGCTGTGAGTTTTTCTGTTTTCTTGGCCTTACCTTTCAGTGAAAATCACAAGCATTTAACAATATAAAGACTGTAAGGCAGGTTCTGGCACTCATTTTACATCTGCAACTATCTACCTTTAATCCCACAAGAATCATATTGACTATAAATAGCCCAACACAAATTTATTTGTTTGTTTGTTTGTTTGTTTGTTTACATCCCACATGCTGCCCCCTCCTAGTACACTGTCACAAAGCCCTCTCCATGCCCACTCCCCTTCCTCTGTGAGAGGATGCCCAGCACCCATATCCTCCTTTCTTGTCCATAAAGTCTTTCCAGGAATAGTTACATCCTTTCCCACTGAGGCAAAACAAGGCAGCTATATATGTGCCTGGGTCTAGGTCCAGCCCTTTAAGCTCTTTGACTGGTGGCTCAGTCTCTGAGAGCGCCCAGGGATGCAGGTTAGTTGACACCACTGGTCTTTCCTTGTTTAATCCCTCCCCCCAACTCTTCTATAATGGTCCCAGAAGTCAGTCTAAAGTTTGGTTGTAGGTAGAACATCTCAGAGGACAGTTATAAAAGGTTCTTGTCTGTAAACATAACAGAGTATCATTAACAGTGTTAGAGATTGGTGTTTGCCCATGGCATGGCTCTCAAGTTGGGCCAGTTATTGGTTCACCATTCCTTCATTCTCTGCTCCATTTTTGTCCATGCATTTCTTTTAGACTGGACAAACTTGGAGTAGAAAGTTTTGTGGGTGGGTTGGTGTCCTTATTCCTTCACTGAGTGTCTGTCTTGGCTATAGGAGGTGGCCTCTTCTGCTTCCATGTCCTCACTATTAAGCTTCTTTGCTAAGATCACTTGATTGACTCCTGGGACACTCCCCAATCCCAGGTCTCTGGTATCTCCTAGAGATTTCTCTCCACCCCCTTACTCCTGAATACCACTTAGAAAGGAGAACAAAATAGTCATGGGAAACAAAGGAAGGGAGGGACCTTGGTGGGAGAATGGAGGGGGTAGGAATAGTGGGGAAGGATCAGGTGTGGGAAGAGACAAGAGAAAGGTCCAGATGGTCAGGAGAACAATGTTTATTATTATTATTATTATTATTATTATTATTATTATTATTACATTCCAGTCATTGCCCAAAGTAGGGGACCCCTATGATTGAATTAGGGAAGGACTGAAGAAGCTGAAGGAGAGGGTGAACCTATAGGAAAACCAGCTGTCTTAACTAAACTGGACACGAGGGAGCTCCTAAAGACTGAACCACCTACAGAGGCCCCTGCCACATGTATAACAGAGGTCTCCCTGGTCTGGCCTTAGTGGCAGAAAATAGATTTGATGTCCCACAGAAGGAGGAGGCTGAGTAGGGAAGAGGAGCTCCCTCTCAGAGGCAAGTGGGAGGAAGAATGGGATGAGGAACACTGTTCTTTTACATGAACAAGGAGGTCCAGAAAAATCTTTTGTACTGTGCTATTCCACAATTAATTTTAGATTTAACAATGAAAATATTTTATCACTACCAGTTCAATAGAATTAAATACTCAAATGGTGATTTCCCAGAGTTTAAAATATATTTGTTGTCCTATCATTGATAACGACAGGGATTTAATCAGACACTCACATAGTCACAATTCCAATAGTTCTATATTCTAAAACCTTGACAATTGGATCTTTGTTGAGGTCACAGGGACTTTTCTGCTTAGAGTTAGCAAATGTTCTTCACACTGAAAGAAGGCCCTTTCCCAGTGTTCTTCAAAAAGCTCTATTTGTTCTTTTTCTTTCTCTCTTGTATGCCTTCATACATGTGTGTATATTCTCATATGTGTGCATGTAAGAGATAGAGAATGACACTGAGTGATGCCTATTATATCTCCACCTGTTTTTTCTTTTCATTTGATATTTTACTTGTTTATATTTCAAATGTTATCCCCTTTCCATGTTACCCCTCCAGAAATCCCCTATTCCTTCCCCTCCCCCCTGCTTCTATGACAGTGTTCCCCCACCTACCCACTCCTGCCTTCCTGCCCTGGCATTCCCCTACACTATGGCATTGAGTCTTCCCAAGACAAAGGACCTCTCCTCCTATTGATGTCCCACAAGGCCATCCTCTGCTACTTATGCGGATGGAGCCATGGGTCCCTCTATATGTACTTTTTGGTTGGTGGTTTAGTCCCTGGGAGCTCTGGGAGCTCTGGATGGTTGACGTTGTTGTTCTTCCTATGTGTCACTGGTTGTGGTGGTGCACTCCAGTAGGATTTGCTGAAGGAGAGAGGGACAAGAAGATGTTGAGTTCGAGGCCATCATTGGGTTATACATTTTCCTCCCCTTCTTATTGAGACTTTGTCTCTCACTAAATCAAGAACTCTCTCATTTGTCTAGAGAGCCAACCCTGGGATCCTGTTCCAACCCCTACCAGTGGAATTCGGTCTGCAAGTGTAGGTTTCTATGCGTGGCATTTTACTAGGGTTATAGGGATCAAACTGAAATCCTCATGCTTAAGTGACAAACACTTTATTGAAAGAGCTATCTCCTCAGCCCTAGGAGCCTGGATTTGCACTCATTTATTTTCATATACTTCTGGCATGATCATAAATGATCCTTAACCAACCTCATCCTTCTTCTTAGTCAAGTGGTCATAGGGAAGTCCACATGAGGAATTGAGACTGAGATACATGAATACCATCACCACATTTTCTTATCATTCATCCTCTATGGCATACTTGAGTATGATTTCTTATGGGTTACATCATTTTTTGATAGACTGTTCTTGTGCACATCATTGCACTTCATGGTTTTATCATTTGGACATCTCTTACAAGTCATAAGGAATCTTCAGGACAAATGGAAATGTGTCAGTCAGTGATCAAATGATTATGTTCTATTTTGGCCCAGAATCTGCTTATCTAGGAAGTAAAATTAGGTAGGAAGAACAATCTAAACTTGCTCTAAAAACATTGTTTGGGTGCTAGTATGTATTGCCTATTTCAAAATAATTATTTCAGTGATGTTTGAAGGTTCCGAAATAAATTTTAAATGTTTGAATGGATAGAATTGTGAATTACTGGGATATGATCAACTTACATGAAATATGTGAATTATCACAATATATTATCACATACATGTAATTAACATGTGTCAAATATGGATGTTAAAATGTAAGACTTGCCGGGCATGGTGGCGCATGCCTGTATTCCCAGCACTTGGGAGGCAGAGGCAGGTGGATTTCTGAGTTCGAGTCCAGCCTGGTCTACAGAGTGAATTCCAGGACAGCCAGAACTACACAGAGAAACCCTGTCTTGAAAAACAAAAAAACAAACAAAAAAAAGAAAACAAAAAAAGTAAGCCTTACTACAACTATTCTTAATTAAAGCAGAACTATTTAAAATTTGTATTTTGAAACTCAGTGCTTTTAATCTAAGTGTTTCTATTTAGTTTTGTACAGCATATTTATCTAGTGAAATGTCAACTTTCTATGATCTACATTACTGTTGACAGGCTATATATGGCATAATTAGCTGAGATTAAGGAAGAAATAGTAGGCTGTATATTATTTGTAAAGGACAGGTTGCATCCTGCTGTCATTTACTTCAGATTTATTCAAAGACTTTCCATAATTTTGCATATGTCATCTAATTAAAAATCACAGAAAGTGATTTGCTATAAAATATGTGTTGTAATTTTGTTTTATCTGCACTGGAAATTTTAAAGAGAAGTGTGTTCATAGCATATACATTCAAGAAACATTCAATGTTTAACCCTTGTTTTGGGGTACTTTTTGAGTTTTCTTCATTGTGAAACTAAAGAGACTTAGTGGCACCTTAGAGTATATCTGCCAAGGCTTTCAAAATCCAAATCATACCTTCATGACCATGATTTCAGATTAGAACAAAATCCTTCACTCAAAACTTGTCCTTTAAAGTAGTGGTCTCTTGTTATCAAGTGCTTTCAATAAGAACCTTGTCTAGCCTCAGTAGAAGAAGATGCACCTAATCCTACTACTTGATATGCCAAAGAGGGTTTATATCCATGGGAGGTCTCCCTTTCTCTAAAAAAAAAGGCCAGAGTTGGGGGGAGGGTAGTGGGAGGAGAGAAGAGAAGGAGGGACTGGGAGGAGAGGAAGGGGAAGAAGTACCCATCAGGGCTTAAGTAAATTAATTACTTAAATTTTTTAAAAAGTAAACTCTGCTACTCAACTTGTAAACAGGATGTTTTTCTCTCTCTCGAATTGTGTTTAGCTGATCAGAATAAACTCCACTCATAAAAATTTATGGAATGCATGGAATACTGACTCCAAGACATGCCTTTCCATTTGCGCATGAGCAGACTGATGGCAGTTAATCCCCCTGATTATGCAAAGACGGAATTATAGCGAGAATTACTGACGCGCTGGTAGGTTTGGATTTCCCACTTCAAAAGCAGTGAATTGTTTCCTTTATGTACTGTGACAAATGACCTACCTAGCTGCTTGGCCATGCAGAGAAGTTGAAAATAAGCAGAGATGCTGACAAGACTGCTGATACTGTTGAAAACTGATTACAAAAGTCAACTTTTATTGTAAACAGATTCATTCAGTATAATTAGATGCCCTTTCTAGTCAAAACTGTTCCATATTTTTTATCCCTATATTTTTTCTCTCACAATTTTATACTTTCTATTCTACTCTCAATCCTTTCCTTCCCAAACCTACTACCCTGCCCTCCCTAAACTGTTTTGCCCGTTCATTAGTTTTGATACTGTTTATTGTCCCAGAGAGTTTCATTAAGTCCATCTGCGTGAGCCCCTGTATGGAACTAATCAACAGAGCCTAGTGGAAAACTCAAGGAAGTACACAACTGGATTAGACTCAGTTAGTAAGAACGGTTTAGTTGCCAATAGATCAGCAGCACAGGGAAAGGTCCCATGAGTCCCTTTTCCCTCCTTAGCAGAATTTTAGAAGGGCCCAGATTTCATTGACACTGTGTCAGTATATACACCTATTAAAAATTCTGTGTGCAAGTCATGCTTAGAAGAGGGTTCTTCAGAGATTTTCTCTCTATCATCCAGATCTTTCACTCTTTTCTCACCCTCTTCTCCAATATTCTATATTGGAAGTTGTCTAATTCCCTGTCTGTGAATAATGTGGTAGTAAATTCTAGCATTTAAATAATGAATATGTCATTTGTTTAGAAATAAAATTGCAACATCATTTTAACATTTTTTACTTCAGGTTTGAGATTATAAAATAATTTCATCATTTCTCCTTTCTTTTTTCCCCTTCAAAATACTCCCACATCAGCCTCCTTGCTGTCTTCCAAATTCATAGCCTATTTTTCATTAATTTTTGTTATATGCACATATACAGATACATTCATAAATACAGCCTGCTCAGTGTATATTTTATGATATGTATGTTTATTTTATAGGCTGTCCATTTGGTACTGGATAACAAAGTGTATTTCTATAGCAATTGGTGTGTTCTTCCCTTGGAAAGACTATTTTTTTTATTCTCAGAAATCTTTGGTTGTCTGTAGTTCTTTGTATGGAATAAAGGTTGCTTAAGACTTGCTTAAGATGAAGAAATTTATGCCTGGTACTGAAAATTTAGCCAACTATCCAGGGTTTCAGGAAACTTGGAGAAGAGCCTACAATCACTTTACTAAACTACCATCAAGTCTAGGTCTATTCTAAATGTTTTTCTTTATATCCACAATTTGCACACTTCAACAAGAAAACTTCTCTGCAAGAGATGCAGACCACTACAAAAATCCATAACAATCAAAATGCAGAGTTGTGGAGCTAAGCCACAAGGATACATCTACAACGAAGAGGTGGCACAATTGTAAGAGCCAGAAAGTCAGAGTTACATAGGGAAGTGACACATGTAAAGTCTCACCACTATGAATATTTAAGCATAAGCTGAAAAAGGACAACAAAAACAGACATTAATGGCACAAAGTCCACACAAGGCTTCTACCCTACACAAAGAACATTTTGACATACATATATGTGTATGTATGTACATACAGACAATGTATTTATGTATGCATAGGTATGTATATATCATGCATACATACATTTTAATGAATGATATATGTGTTCAAATATATTATATATATGAATTCGGCTACATTCAAATGGTTTACCAGGTTCCATGGAAGGAAAGCTGGGGATAGGAACAGAGTGGCAAGAGAAACATGAAGCCAAGACGAATGAATTTCCTGTTCAAGGCTCAAAGTTTAATGAAGGTCTAGGCGTGGCAAGACGACTTCCCCCAAAGGCTGGAAACAGGTCTGCAGAACTGGTTCTGCTTGCTCAGCAGGAAAGCTGCTAGTGTCTCTCAGAAAGTGGCTATCCTTGAAGAACAATGGGGCTTCACCTTGGTCTGAGCATTCCACCCTAGGTGGAGGGGATTATGGCTAGCACAGGAATGCCTATTCAAAGTCTGGGAGAGGAATTTCACCTCGATCAATGTCAAGTCATGCCAGGTGGCATAGCACCTCAGTAGGGCTCTCTACATGTAATGATTGAACTATCACTTGTGACATTTTTCAATCTACAATATAGAAATATATGTGGTAACTGCTTTTGTGAAGAACTCAATTATTGTGCCAAAATTTGCATTTGATTAGTAATTATATATGTAATGATTCATGTAGAGATTGATATTCTGTTAGATTTCTTGACATCAAAGTTCCACAATCATCTAAAAATCTTGTCAAAATAAGTGTTCCAACTTACCAGATATTCTACAAAATAATAGGAAATGGAAATTTATCATCCTTCCTAAGGGAGATAGATTTTAACAATAGCAATTTTTTTTTAATCGATGGCTGTAACAGAATCAAACAAATACAAAAGAGTATTCAAGTGAAGGGAAAAGGAAAATTAAGACGTTACTTATCTGGTAAAAAAAAAAAAAAGAGGAATTGTCATGAGCATGAGAAGAAAATTTACTTTGAAGATTTAGTTATTTTTTGTGACTGAAAACTAGCTTAGCTTCCTAAAACATGTAATATAAAGCCATAAGAGATTTATTTTAAATTTTTGTTATAATCACTCACACACACACACACACACACACACACACACATATCAACAGTAGTCCAAGAAAAACGGGCTAACTACTTGAGTGGAGGAAGCACCTGGGAGAGGTTGACAGGAATGTAGCTGGAGAGATAGAAGGAGGAAGACAGGGAATGTAATATTATATTTCAATTAAAATATTTATAAATAGCGAATTTAAAATTAATTATGTTTCCAAACAGAGCTCTTTGAGGAACTGAGCTTGAGCTGTTGAGATTGCTGGGCTTGCACACATCCTTTCCCTCTCCACACATGCAGATGGAAGAGCTGTTAGACATGAGAAGGCATCCTGGGTGACTCATAGGGTCACACGAATGAATAAAGAAAAGTGCGTCAACCACTTTTGACTGATAGATGATCTTAACATCTCTCCTTGGGGGAAATTTAGGAGAAATACGATCTTGGAAAATATTCAAATGATTAAAAAAAATCAACCAAAAGTGATGAAGTGACTAAAAGTTGCTTTTCTAGAAACAAGAATGCAGCCTTTCTTAGGCCAAATATTTCTTCTATTAGGTCATATTGACTAAAAGTCTGTTCTATTTCTTCTCTCATTTTCATATCTTTCAGCACTGTTGTCAATTTTTAATTCTCATTCATTCTATATCCCTCTCCCTCTCCTTCTTCCTCTCCCTTTCCTTCTTCCTCCTTCCCTCCCTCCATCCCTCTGTCTCTGTCTCTGCCTCTGTCTCTGTCTCTGTCTCTCTGTCTCTCTCTTTCTCTCTCCCTCTCTCTCTCTCTCCCTCCTCCTATCCTTCCCTCTCCCTCTCCCTTTCCATCTCCCCCTCCCTCTTGCTCTCTCTGTGAATATTAAAAATAATTCTGGTATTTTATCTAGTATGTCAAATGTGACTATTTCTATTTATCTGTTTCAGTATAATTAAATAATGCCTTCTTCCCAGCTCCAACATTGGGCATTTTAAATCACTGGTAACTGCAGTTCTGGGGAATGCAATATTTTTGGCCTCTTGAAGCACCTGCATCATGTACACAAACCCAGACACAGAATCATGCACACATTCATAATTAAAATAACATAAACCTCTTTAAACTGTGAATGTTCTTAGTTATTTCATAATCACAGCTCTTAGTCTCTAAAAGTACACTATGGTTTTCCTTCCTCTAAAATCTGTGTACTCAATTCATTGAAACATTATAAGATTAAATAAATGAATCCACTAACTACTCCTTATTATTACCCAATATATATACAAATAAAAACATGATATTCTCTCTCATGAGTAGAATCTTTGTGTCTGTTAAAAAGTTTAACTAAAACTTTAATATTTTTCTTATGAAAAATTTTAGATGCCTGCAATCTCCAAAACTAGTAGAGCATCAGTTAAGTGGATGAATATTATAGCTAATTGGTTAATACTGCCACTTAGATAGCCAGAAATAACTTCACATAGGTTGGGTACCTATTGTGAAAGCAGGCTAGGGTTTGTAATATGGCCTCTCCTATCAGTCATCATCACACTTCATTCTATTAGAAACTAAACTGAATGCCTAATTGATATTGGGCTGTCTGTCCATATTCTGTCCTTATACCCAATGGCTCCAAAATGAAAAGGAACAAACCACACGAAAAGCTTTCTTCAAAACTATAAATATGCCCCTGCTGGCCTCCACAGAAAAACTAGGATCATCTTAGTGAACTGATAAAATGGTTTTGCTTTTGGCTACTTACCTAAATGACAGTTTATGTTACTAAAATTGAAAATGTATGATATCATGTTATAATCTAAACAATAAACCAATAAAAATGCTCCAATGATCGTACATAATGTTAAAATCTGAAGTTCCTGATATTGCTCTTAGACCATATCTTATGTCTCTACGAATGACCTAAACCTTTATCTCAGAACATAGACAGCATGGGAGCCTTCTTCCTTTCCCATCTACACACATATATCTACAGCCTTATAGTCTACCTTTGCCCCCATATTACCTAGGTTCTTCCTTACTTAAGTCTGTTTCTCACTATACTTTTACAGACTTGTTATATTCTTTTGTTTGGAGTCTTGTTCTCTGAATACATTAATTTTCTCATCCCATGGAAGTTTCTGCCTTCCAGTCATTTCCATTCAAAATCTATTTAATATAATCTGTTTTTTTTACACAAAACAAAAATAGTAATAACAGTGTTTCCTTTCTGACTAAGCATGAAAGAAAGGTCATTATATTACACTCTCTGTGATTTGTCTTGAGTTTAGCCACATTCTGTATTTTTTTTTTAGTGCTGATTTTACCAGAGGTTTTCAAGATTCTGATAGCTCTCACATCTCTTGTATTTGTCAACCCATCTCTCATAACCACACCTATTTATCTATTTTCTTACTGGCATTCTTTGATGCACTGATCCAAATATCCAAACTAGTGTTCACATAACTTGAATTATTTGTGCTATTCTAAAGTTTGGTATTTAAAACTTGCAAAGAATTCATATAATAAAATTTTCCAGTCCCCCAAAATTATACAAAATGAACTTCTGCATAGGTAGAAAATCCATTTGGAACCTTAGCTGTGGAGCTTCACCTTTATTTTATTATACAAGAAAATTTCTTAAATTTGTTATTGACAAGCTTTGCCCAATTAATGCAGTCACCTAGACTATGTAAGAACATTACCTTCTACTTCTATTCTATACTTGCTATTCTATGTTTGCATGTCTTTCCAGGCAATCTTTGCGCTTTGATTTTTGGTTTTTTGTCATTCAGCTCTTAGGAAATAAGCATTCTGTCACATTCTCCTCCACAAAGCCTCTTCCCTAATTCCTTTATACCCATTCTCCCAAATGAAATCAGTGTGCTGGTTCTAAATTATTATACTACAATAGCTGAATAATAAATAAGATCTGTTTGAGCTAACTTTTAAATACAAATACGTAATTTTTATCATATATATACATTAGGTCTATTAAAAGTGCCCTCTATTACTTATCCCAAATCAATTCCTCTGAAATCCTATAATTCCACAAATATTCTTCGATCTGATTGAGAGCATACATATCTGTGCAATATGCACTCCAGTTCTTATACCAAGTCATTTTTTCTTATAATTTCAAATGTTAATAATCAAAAAAAGAAAGAAGAGGAAAGAATGCTTTTTTGTTTTACTCCAAACATGTTCATACTGTTGTTACTGTGGTAGACTTTTGTCATTTAAGACTACTTTTTATTAGAATAATATATATATACATATATATATATATATTTGTGTATATGTGCGTGAATAACAAGCATAATATGTATGATATCATCTAATGATCTAGATAACAAACCATTAAAATTGCTCTGATTATTTAAAATGTTAAATTCTGAAGTTGCTGATATTGCTCTTAGATGACATCTTATGACTCTCTCAATATATATATATATATATATATATATATATATATATATATTGCCTGAGCTAGATATAAATATTTTGATTAGAGAGAAAAGAGGTTCTGATATTGTCAGAATTCTGAGATAAAAATATTTAGGTCATTTATGGAGATATAAGATATAGTCTAATAACAGTATCAAAAACTTCAGTATTTGAAAATGTGTGTGTGTGTGTGTGTGTGTGTGTGTGTGTGTGAGAGAGAGAGAGAGAGAGAGAGAGAGAGAGAGAGAGAGCAGGACTGTCGCCTGATTATTTACATATCCTCCCTAACATCAATCTCTCTTCTCATTAATTGGCTTGTGACTTGCTGAGCTCAGTAGTTTAGTAGTACTTGGCTCTGTAAAAGCTTAGTCTCAGGTTTTCCTTACATTTCTTCATCTTTTTAAAATGGATATGCTTTTGTGCTGCCAGGAACATTAGTGATAGAAATCAGTTCCTCCATGCATCATAATTACTCCAATAAAATGTCTACCTATTTAAGTGGACTCTTTTGACTATCTGCTATCTGGTCACTTAAAAGAAAATTCGTATTAATCCTCTATTTTATACAAAAAATATTTTTATCATTTATCTAGGCAATCAGCTCCAAATTGTTTATAAAGCAGATGGTGCAAAATATTAATGATTACACACTTCACATATTTATGAATTCAGGAAAACTAACTATACTTTTCAGTAGTAATAGTATAGAAATGGAGTTACTTGTATGAGCAAAAAATTCCCTTAACAACAGTCAGGTATGTAAACCTTTCAGGGAACATATATGATTTGCTTTGATTAAGAAAACATTTATACTGAATTGTTCCTCCTCCTTTCTGGCAGTCTTTACATTTGCTATAATTTTGTAAAGGAAAATATTATTCAAGACACATAGAACAATCTTCAATTTCATACTTCTAAGAATAACAGTATAAACTATTAATTTTTCCAGGATATTTATTTTTAATATATTACATTAGCTTTATATCAATTTTTATTTTTACTTTTTTATTCACTTTACATCCTGATCACAGCCCCCTCCTTTCTCTCTCTCCTGTCTGGCCCTTACAAATCCTTCCTCGCTATTAAATTATTTTGATTGTTAATAATTGTATAATATATTCTTTGAAGTTTTCATTGAGTTATTTATATTTCAAAATTACAGCCTTTAAGCTGTGTTCATTAAAATACTGCAAATATTTGTTTGGTTATTGCATTGTTTTGCATAATAGAATTACATCATTTCCCGATTCCCTTCCTTCCTTTCACTCTACCATATGTTCATCCTAACTCTTTCTGTGTGTGTGTTTATGTGTGTGTGTGTGTTTGTGTGTGTGTGTGTGTGTTCTCAAATACATAAGTACATCTTGCTCAGTCTGTATAATGTTCCATGTATATAATTTCTAAGGGCTCAAAGCTATTGAATAAAGCTGAGTTGAAGAGCGACAACACCACGTACTAACATGGACAAAGACTAGAATACCATGAGAGCTCCAGTCTATACAAAAACTAAAGCTAAGGAATAATAAGAGTAAGAGAATTAGGCTTCTCCACATGTATTTTGCTGTTGGTAGTCTTCAGTAAAATTAAAATTGAGAAAGTTTCATTACAGGCTATTTGTTGGGTAAGCTATCTCCTAAACTCTCTAGTTGAAAAATATTCAAATGTCTCCTAAATAGTTTAAATTTTGCTTACAATAGAAGCTTCAGAGGCTAAACACTGAGTCCAAGTAGAAACTTTAGATAAACTAATAAAACAATTTGTTATTTCTTGAATATTTACTATGCTCAATAGATGAAAAATGTATATGTGGTGTGGATGTGGATGTGGATGTGAGAGAGAGAGAGAGAGAGAGAGAGAGAGAGAGAGAGAGAGAGAGGAGAGGTAGAGGGAGGGAGGAAAGTGTATCTGCAGAGGTGAGGAAAGGAGGTGAGGAGAGTGTGTTAGATACCCCTGGAGCTAGAGTTACAGGCACTTATGATGGATGCCCTTCTACCCCATGTAGCTGCAAAGAATAACTCAGGTCCTCTTGAAAAATAGAAAATATGTTTAAGTCAGCCACCTCTCCTGCTATACTACTTTACTTTCTAAAATTAATAAAGTGATAAAAGTGACACAAAAATTAAAATTGGAAAATTGCAGGAAATTCTCATTCATGACCGCAAGTTGAGAAATTTGTAAGTCATTAGTAGTAATTGAAACTGGAATATATAATTAATATAATTAATTAATAAAGTAATGAAACAAAATTTGGTGTTAGTAAAACAGTAAATTAAAGAACAGAGAAAACATCATGAATTTTTAGTACTGCCTCAAATTAGTAAGAAAAGTATAAACTATTAGATAAAAAATATTATCTCTAGTATTGGAAAACACATCATTCCTAGGTGTTACAATATAAACGGTTTCAGAAGGATGTACCTTCTTTTATCAGTTCAGCTACTTGTGCCTGGTAAGATACAGTTCATACATTGCCTTCAATGCGAGTCAGTGTAAGAAAATTTCCTTAATGAGAAGAACGTGACTAAGGGATCTGTTTCAGAAAAATGGATTCCTTAAATCTCATTGCACTAATTCCTGTAGAAGTATGGTAGATAGAAAATACAAGGATTAAAATGAAAAGTAGTGTATATTTGAGAGAAGATTTATTTCTGCTTCTTCTGTTATAAAGGGAACAATGCAACCACCAGCAATCATTCACTGAGCAATTGGATCATCCAGTATATGACAGTGTAATGGAGGCAGAGGTTTGTATCTGTATTTCAGTTTGGGGTATCTTAGCAATTAGCGCTGAAGGAGCTGAAAGGGATTGCAACTCCATAGGAAAAAAGACAGTATCAATGAAGCAGACCCCTTAGAGTTCCAAGGGACTAAACCACCAACCCAAGAGTATATAGGAGATGGTCCATGGCTCCAGCTACATATGTAGCAGAGGATGGCTTTATCATCAGTGGGAGGGGAGGTACTTGGTATTGTGGAGGCTTGATGCTCCAGAGAAGGGGCATGCTAGAAGAGTAGGCAAGAGAGGATGGGTGGGTGGGGAGTACCCTCTTAGAGGCAAAGGGGATGGGAATGAGGTGGAGGGTTCATGGAGGGGAGTCTGGGAAGGGGGATAACATTTGAAATGCAAACAAATAAAATGATTATCAAATAAAAAATGATGAAGCCGGGCAGTGGTGGTGCATGCCTTTAATCCCAGCACTTGGGAGGCAGAGGTAGGCAGATTTCTGAGTTCAATGCTAGCCTGGTCTACACAGTGAGTTCCAGGACAGCCAGGGCTACACAGAGAAACCTTGTCTCGAAAAACCAACCAAACAAACAAAAACAAAAGTAAAAAGTCTGTATGGCTGACTTGTGCATATTATACATTGCTTAATCTGCTTTCAGGTGAGTGGTGAAACTACCTGAAACAACATAATAAATCAACTTGTTCATAATTGGTATCCAACCAAGCAAACCTGTGACATTGCAAGGCACATGGTTTGCAAATCCTGTTGTGATTCAAGTGAAGCCTGGGAGGCCTATGTATGTACTTTTCACTGCCACCCTCCAGGACGCCATAGTTCATCCTTCTGTGCTCTAGAATACTCAACTGAAGTGTTAAACAATGCTCATTTAGTAGTTTAATTTTGTCTCATTAGGTCTCTATTTAAATAAAATTTATTTACAACCACAATATTAAATGATTTTGACATAAAAGTAATTTGAAAAAATGGATAATAAAATAGTTAAAGCAGCTACATCATCTAAGTTCATTGAAGGAGAGGAGAGATATATCAGAAGTTGAAAGCCCTTGGCTGCTCTTGTAGGGAATGTAGACTCAGTTCCTGGTACCCACATAATGGCTCATAACCATTTGTAACTCCAAATTCAGGGGATCCAATAATTCTTCTGAATTCTTTAGGCTCCTGAGCATATGTGGTATATGGACAAACACTTAGGCATACACATATACACATACAATACATAAATACTTATAAATGTTCATTAAAGTGACATTAGAAGGAAGTACTGAATCAAGCATGTAATATCACACTCTGATGCAAACCCTTCTAGGTTTCATCTTAGATGTACTAAGGAAGGTCCACATTGAAGCTACTGCTTCAATATATGAATAACGAGACATCACTTAACAAGAGAGAAGCTTCTAGAGAGTCCTTTCACTTTCTCTGTAATTTCTTTTTGGAGAAAATGTGATTGTAGTATTTGACTATAATTATGGGAAAAAACCTTAAATACTTCCTTCAGTTTGAAAGTATCTCCATTTACAAACATATATCCTTTGTCTAGTTTAATTTCTCAAGGTTGGAGAAATGAATGTGCAACTGCCTTTGGGGTGCAATGTTCCCTACAGAAAGAAATTCAAGACATTGAGATACATCAATCATTGTCAGGTTGAAAACCGTCTAATGTTTTTAGTTATGAGAACACACAAAAAGAAATAAATGAACTAGATACAGAACTCACAAGCTGTTCATCTAAAGATCTAGACACCGTGAAGACCATGAATAAAGGAAGCTGTGACAGTGTTTCTTTGGCACAACCTCTGCATTTAGGTGCAGACCTACAGCATAGGATGCTCTTAAAAGACATCTTTGTATATTTTCATTGTTCTATGCAAATAAAAGTAGTTCTAGTTTACTGTGTATTAAGTAAGAGCACCTTTGGAAAAATAGTCTTAACTATCATGAGAGGAAAAGGTGAAGATTAACAGAATTTTGTAACTTTTTCGAAATACCACATGTAATGCATGTGGAATTTGAACTTGGCTGTTCCTGACTATGCTGCCCACATATTTTCCACTACACAGAAAGCTTTTACGAAGTTCATTAAGCTGTAAAGGTTACTTTAACTTCATGTCTATCTTACAATATAAGTATTGGCATTTGAATGTTTTTCGAAGAAAGATTTTTCAGCCAAAGATTTAAAACCGTTTTTTAATAAGAACTTATTAAGATACAGTAATAATAGTTGTTTAGAAGAAATTATTAGATAATAATTGTATGTAATAGTTGTTTAGAAGAAATTATTAGATATATACCAAAAGGATGTGCATGTCTTACTTTATCTTGAGGAAAGCAAAATAGGAATCAACAGAGCTTCAATTTGTCAAACTACATGCGTGAAACGGACTAAGGATTTTACATATTGATTGTAATTCAGTAATGCCTTAATGATTGATTGATTAAAAGTAAACAAATTCTTGGTTTACCAGCTTTGCCTATTCATTCATAATTTTACTTCTTAATCTCTACATCAAAATTTTCCTTTGCCCCTAAAAATAAATATCACTTCTCTAATAAAAAAATAAATAGAAAATATCTAAGACTGTATCAGGCTAAATAATAACCACAGCTGGAATCACTTTGTCCTTTTTAAAGAAGGTTGTAACAAGGTTAATGATTAGAAATAAAAAAGTCTGTTTTAAAATATTCATTAGGTATCTAAACGAATGAAATGAATTTTTATTAGTTAAGATATACTCCAGATATCCTCAGCTGAATGAGATATCTTTTCCAAAATGTTGAATCCATTCCTTTATACAATAATCGTTCATTCAATTTGCTTGTCCATTTGGCAGGGCTGTTTTTTTGTAGGACTGTTTCTTCTACAAGACCCTGTATGACAAACTGCTTACAAGCTTTGGGTGTTAGATTAGATAAGATCAGGCTTTAAAATGTATGGGATAACAACTAAAGGAACAGAAACCAAGTGTTTGAAGGTCAGCAAGGAGGGCGCTTAGGAGAGACAAGGAGGAGAAAATCATGAAGTTACATATAATTAAAATTAAAAAAAACAATTAAACAGTTTGTTATTAGTAAACTTGATCTTATCATTGTAAGATCTCTTGGTAGACAGACCAACTCACAACCCTTGCATTACTTACAGGCTTTAGGAAGAGCTTGGGTGCAGGGATGGACAATGGAGATTACTTTCTTTATCCTAGCATCTAACTCCTGACAAAACCATCTCATTCAGAAATGTCCACAGAAGCAAACAAAAAGCACAAGAAACTCCTTTTTTTGTATATATACATACATATATAATACACACACATATAATAAAATCATTGAAAATTCTGGAGCACTACTATAAAAAAGTAAGAAACACTGAGCATAAAGAATGCTCCACACAACCTTCACTCTCCTTCCTGTCACATTCTCCTCTCTTTCCCAATCTCATCCCCAGCCCTATAACAAATCCTTACAAATGCCTGTCCTTCGTCTCCACCTTTAATTCACCGAAAATTTTCTAGAACTATTTGGGGGACCCAGAATTCTTCTTTAACCCCATCCCTTTCTTCTCTCTCTCTCTCTCTCTCTCTCTCTCTCTCTCTCTCTCTCTCTCTCCCTCCCTCCCTCCCTCCCTCCCTCCCTCCCTCCCTCTCTCTCCTCTCTCTCTCTCTCTCTCTCTCTCTCTCTCTCTCTCTCTCTCTCTCTCTCTCTCTTTCGGAATTCCATACCTAGAAATCTAGCCATGCTTGTCTGAAAATCAGGTAAATCACTTCCTGAACATTATTTACCTGATTTTCAGACAAGAAACTCCTAATGAAGAGAACTATAGTGAAGGAATGGAAAATCTGAAAATGAATGGTAAGCATTTAGAACACAGTGAATGTATAAGAAACAGTAAGCATGATTATTTATTATGTATATGAGCAATTATTTTTATTAAAAATGCTTTCTTTCTATACTAAAATATTTAATTAAACAGCATGTCAAATAGCAAAAACAAAATGTAAAGTAAGAAGGGATAGAGGGAACAGGGTGATGGGGGGTAAGGAAGGAAATGGGGATCGAGGAGGGGGTGGGGGTAAGCTGGGAGTGAGAACGGAACTCAGAGTGAGGCATCTCCCAGACTAGCCTGAGACATGGGATAACAAAGGTTATGGGGAGTTTATGGGGGTGACCCTAGCTTAAATTTCTACCAGTTGGGAATATAGAGACTGAAGGGGCCACCGCTGGGAGGCAGGCAGGACCTCCGGTAGGAGAGACCCATCTACCCATCCAGAAAAATCTTCCACCCAAAATTTGTCTCACTTACAAGATGCACAGGAATAAAGATGGAGCAGAGTAGAGGGAACAACCAACCAATGGCTGCCTCAATTTGAGACTCACTCCCTGTAAGAAGACTCCCTCCATATATATAAGAACAGAGCCAGCCCTGACACTATTAATGTTACTCTGCTATGCTTGCAGACAGGAACCTAGCTAACTGTCTCCTGAGAGGCTTCATCTAGCAGTAGATGGAAGTAGATGTAGAGACCAAGAATCAAACATCAGGCAGAACTTGAGGACTCTTGTGGAAGATTATAGCTGGAGGAATCAAGGACTCTACAAGAAGACCCATAGATTCAACTAACCTGGGCCAATGGGGGCTCACGGAGAATGAACCACCAACCAAAGAGCATGCAGGGACTGGACCTAGGCCCTCCACGTATTTATAACAGACGTGCATGAGGGTCTTCATGTGGGTCCCATACAATTGGAGCAGGGAGCTCTCTGACTCTGTTGCCTGCCATTGGATCCCATTCCCATCACTCGACTGCCTGGTTGGGCCTTTGAGGGAGAGGAGGTGCTTAGGCCTGCTGTGATTAGATGTTCTGGGGTAGGGTGGTACCCAAGGGGGGCAGCCCTTCTCTGAGGAGATGGGGAGGAGGTAATAAGATGAGGGATTTGTAAGGGCGGAGCTGAGAGGAGAGAACAGAGTGCTGGCTGCGCCATGGATGTAACGTGAATAAAATATAAATTATGAAAATAACACAAGAAAAATATGTGTGATTTTCTCTGCTCTCAAATCTTGGATAAATTTTCCTTAAATTGTAACCTTAGTAAAGAAAACATGTATTATTACACAGTATAGTAGTGTGAGATGTACATAGCAATGTCTAAAACACCTATGAGAGAAAGAAACTGGTGAACTGATATTGTAATGTCTGACATTGCTGTGCATATGATATGTGCTTCTCTCTCCTCTCTCTCTCTCTCTCTCTCTCTCTCTCTCTCTCTCTCTCTCTCTCTTCATATAGAGGCCAAAGTTCAACAAGGATATCTTCCACAATTGATCTCAACCTGATTTTTTGAAAGAAGATCTAACATTGAATCGGGAGTTCACTGGTTAGGCCTGGGTAGCTGGTCATAAAACTCCAAGGAAGTTCCTATTGCCATCCTTCCTGTTCTGGCATTACAGTTAAGCCCTGTGACAAGCAGTTTGTTTGTTTGTTTTTACGTGGGTACTGATGATCAGATCTGACATCCTTTCTTCTTTAATCAAGCACTTTAGCAACGAAGCCATGCTCCTAGATGCCTGGAACTTAGACACTGAATAGTGTCTAGTGATGGACTACTCCTATAACAAGTAAAACACCTATAGACACTACGTTGTGATGTAATAAAGGTGATTTTTGTTTCATTCCCATTTCCATTCATAGGGCATATTGATAAGTCTGACAATATGTACAAATGGAATGCACACAACATTTAATTCCTCATTGAAACTGCCTTCACTGAGTATGAACCAACCTTCCTCTATAGGAATATTGCCCAAAGTGGTACAGATTCTGTACTAGAATAAGTAGTCCTCAATTCCACAAAGCTGTAAAGGTAGATATCTTCCAGGTCTATCCGCACAGACCTTCCTCATGGCTACTGTCTGTCCTTCTGAAGATATGACCAACTTTGCTGACTTCAGCAGCAGGCAAGATTTTATCAATTACCAATGCAGATGATAGTGTTAAATATAGCTTCTTTCCTGTTTTCCAATTATTAAGAAATTGTCTTTTGGCATGATAAGAAGTCTTAAGAATCTGGAGCACGTTGTTCAATTCCTAATGGTAAGTTGTTCACAAAGTAGTTAGAGAAAAGGAATGCAAAGCTGTGAAATGTGTGTCTAAAACAGGAAATATGGAAAACAATGTTAGCAGACACAAAATCATCCCATAAAGAATAAACTGATTGTGCACTGAGAAGTGATGGATATGGACACATAAAGCAGAGAGAAAATGTCAAAGCACTCGTTGAATGTAGGATTCAAGACATTAAAGATCATTCATTAAGGTTGGAATTTGTGTGTTATGACAGGACAGGCTGAGAAAGTATAGATAATGAAAGGATTTGCATGCCAAATTAAGGGTCCTTTTGTTGGCAAAAAAAAAATAGTACTAGAATCATTTAAAATAAAACAGAGTTTCTGTTCTTTACACTGTCCATTTTTAAGGAATGCTGCTGTGTGGAATTAAAGAATACTTCAATGTAGAATCATTATTAGGTCAAAATTAACTAAGTATATAATCATAAACTCAGCACTATCTTTTTGTTTTCTCCTTAAGAAATTTGATGAATAAGCTATTGAGTTTGCATAACGAGGATACTGCAGATATTAGTTTGTCTAAGGAAAACTAGGGATTTCCATTTAATTTTGTGTTTCAGATGAAAATCAAACATTTTAATATAATTATGCTCTAAATAATACTTTAGGCATATTTATGTTAAGTTGGTAGCATCTTCTGCTTATGTGCATTAAAATGTAATGGGGATCTATCTCCAGAACGGGCTTAGATGGGGTAGATAGCATTGATTTCACTCAGGAGAGCAGATGATGTCACCCTTATTTCTCTTCTACTTGGTGGTCATGCACTACCATTTATGGATATTTTGCCCAGTCATCATCTAAATAATTAGAATATTGATCCTTAGGGGAAGATGCAGATCTAAGTGATGGAACATGTTTTTAGTCTTTTGCAAGCAGAGGCAAAAATCACTAATGACTAATTCTCTTCAAGAAGAGACTTCCAGAGGCAACAAGAAAATACATACTCTAGGTGAGGGCCCCCAATCTTCACATAGGAATATTTGTGTTCAGACACATAGGAAAATTTCCAGAACTTGTCCTTACTTATACATCTGTTCATATTTGAGAAGAAGGAGAGTGCTAATGCACAGCGTCTCAGGACCCAGAGTGTTTTATACAAAATGATAGCTCATCAACCAGCAAACTAAGAACAGTACCCAGAACTACGTAGTAGCAATTAGCTAATTAATATATTAATAAGTATTTGATCAGTTGGGTACTAATGAAAAGCACTTGAAGCAAGTAACTTGATAACTTGTAGGCAGTCAGAGAGCACCTATACTGACTATACTTTATTTATTCAGTGAAAAAAACTACCAAACTTCAGGAGATCTTCCTGAGCAAATATAACAGATTTTCAAACTCTCTAGTCAAAAAACATTTTCCTGGTAATTTTTTTTATTTTATGCTGGTAATTGATTTATTTTATACTTGTAATTGATATACTAAATTATATATAAAGGATAGTGATACAAAAATAGTGTGAGTATCTTTGTTGGCTTAGTATTTACCATTAAATTTTTTGTTGAGGAATAAAGTAGTTTGGTAAATTAATTATACAACATACAATCTGGAAAGAAAAGCATCCAGTCATGTTAGTCATCTTTTTAATATAATTTGCTGTTTATTAAGAAAATAAGATAAATAATTTGGCCAACTGACCTGAATTTCAGGAATCTGGAGTCTGGCACAATTCCAAGTATTCAAATTCCACTGGCACAGAAAATACTTCAGCTTAACAAAATTATAATTGCATAAAGATGTTTGAAAGAGATGAAGAATTTCTTGCCAGAACAAGAACTTGAAGCATGCAACTGCTTTGACATCATCTTTCTTTACACTCAGCAAAGAATGTTGGCTTAATTCATATACTTTCCATGAAATTATCTACTGTAATGATACAAAGGAGTGGGAAAGCATAAGATAGAAAATATTTCTGAAAGCCTAAATATACATTCTTTCCTATGTACTTTTCTTTCCTGGAAACCATGTGTATCTGTCTATATAAGAAATTCTCAACTGTTTCATTTTGAAATTTCCTACATTTTATATCAATCTCAATTGGCTCCAAGGTTCTCTAGATATGTTTCATTTTTTCCTACATGCGTTTTTATTTCTGTGGGAAAGCTATGCACCAGCATCGCCCTCCCTCTTTGATGCAGCTGCTGCATCCTTTAAACTTGAGCCTCCACCACAGTGAATTCCTCTTCTTGGATTAGGAAACCCCTGAAAAGACCATTTTATTTTAATCCCATTTGTCAGATGGAGTGCTTGAGTGTTCCTTACCAATAATATGACAACAATTATAAAAAGGAATAGCATTTCCCTAGACGTGCCCCATTTATTTAAATACCATTAAATGCTGTGGAAAGACTATCTTCATGATGGTTATTTCAATGCAATACATCTCAGTCAGAATTGCATAACATCTTTATTGGAGTTCACGATACTCATCAGGTTAGCCATTTATGCTTTATTCACTGCTTCAGAGGTTCACGGGGCATACTTCAATTGAAACAACAATATCTTTCAGTATTTGAAGTCTTATTTGCCTAAATTCCTCATAATCCATTATCCATTAAAACATGTTCTTAATCATGTAAACATTCAATTTTAATTCTTAATTTCTTAGAGATCATTATACTCTTAATATGTTATACCAATATGCTAAACTTAGAACTACAAAAAAAGGATGGTCAATAGTAGCATTAAAAAATCTGAAAAGCTTATGTCTATTTGTAGGGACTGTCAATGAAATGTCATAACATAGCACATATAAATATTATTGTACAGAAGTAAATTATGTAATATATTGTTCATTAATCAGTAAGTACTTATGTACCTTTATAATAGTTATACAAAGTTTATATTTCTTAAAATTAGAATTTCTCTTCTTTGAGTCATTATGTAGTTTATTTATAAGTAGGAGCTAAAATTATTTCATCAAGGCTATAGTTCCATCAAGGTTATAGTTATAAATGAGAAAACCAATACTTTTTATTTCCTTAAGAGTGACCTATAAAATATAAGAGTAATCACTTCTATCTATTCTTAAAATAAGTTTGAGATAATCATATACTAAAGTTTACTTGCTTCTATTCTTAAATTCTCTACTTAACAGTTGTTTAAACTTCATTTTGTTTAAGGAAGAACTGCTAATTGGTTAACAGAAAAGAACCTTAGGAAATTATGAGAGCACATTACAGTTACATATAGTGATGGTGACACTATTAACAGGAGAAATCCTATTTATGAAAAACATTAAAAAATGAAAAGAGAAATTATCAATAATGTTTTATTTATTTATTTATTTATTTACTTATTTATTTATGGGAAAGTAAATTAGAGATTTCACACTGAAAATGAATTATTCCTTCTATTTCTGAAAGGTGTTTCAATCTCAAAGTATCTAAAATCATTTTTTATGTTCCTTCTTTTTATCCAATCTCTTTTTTTAAACTCCAGACCCTCCTGGTCTACCTTCTGTCTGTTCACATACCATACCTCCTCCCCATCCCCCACTCTACCAGACCTCTAAACTCCCTGGTGCCTCCAGTCTCTTGAGGGATAGGTACATCTTCTCTAACTGAACCAGACCTAGCTGTCCTCTGTTGTATATGTGTTGGGGGCCTCATAATAGCTGGTATATGCTGCCTGATTAGTGGTTCAGTGTCTGTGAGATCTCCAGGGTTCTGATTAGTTGAAATTGCTGGTCCTCCTACAGGGTCACCCTCCAGGTTCTACCAGCTATTTTCTAATTCAACCTCAGAGGTCAGCAGCTACTGTCCATTGGTTGGTTCAAATATTTGCATCTGATTCTTTCAGCTGCTTTTGGGCCTTTTGGAGGCCAGTCATGATAGGTCCCTTTTTGTGAGAGCTCCTTAGCCTACATCGTAATAGTGTCAGGTCTTGGGGCCTCCCCTTGATCTCGATCCCACTTTGGGCCTATCACTGGACCTTCTTTTCCTCAGGCTCCTCTCCATTTCCATCCCTGTAGTTCGTTCAGACAGGAACAATTATGGGTTAGAGTTTTGACTACTGGATGGCAACGCCATCTCTCACTTCATGCCCTGTCTTTCTTCTGGAGGTGGGATCTCTAAGTTCCCTCCTTACTTTTCCATTAGAACTGACCTTCTCCTATATTTTTCTTATAGCTAAAATTACCATGTATCCCTTCTCACAAATAAAGACCTCATGGATTGTCTTATTTTTTCCTGTTGCATCCCACAATAAAGTCATCATGAAGACTACCTTAATCTAGTTAGAAACTCTAGTTACTTGCTCCCTATCTGCTTCCCTATCAGAGTCCAACTTAGTCAGTCTTGTTTCCCTTTCAGCTGAGGACCTCCACACATGGACCTCACTTCTACTCCGTTTCTTTTTTTAATATTAATTAAAAATACATGTTTTCTACAATGTATAACTCCCTACTCATCTGATTACTTCTTATCCCCATTATGTTATAAGCAAGCATCTAAAAGTAATAATAAAATAAAAACAAATAAATTGTAATAGGATAAAACAAACAACTGAGGGGGACAAAGAGAAAAAGCTCAAGAAACATACACACAGACACACCTAGGTTCACACGCACAGAGATTCCATAAAAGCACAACATTGGAAACCATTCTATATACACAAAGGTCTTGTAAACAAAAAAAAAAAAAGAAAAAGAAAAAGAAAAGAAAAACGAAGCCTAGACAATGCTTTAGAGGATAAGAAATTTCCCACATTACCAATGAGTTAATTTTGGGTTGTCCTTTGGCTGGGAAAACAGACGCGAAGAAAGAATTGAAGCTAGAGGGAGTTGAAGACATCAGGAGAACATGATCTGCAGAATCAACTAAGCAGCTTTCATAGAGGCTCACAGAGACTGAAGTAGCAATTACAGAGACTGGGTGGGTTTATACTAGGTTCTCTGCAAAGATGTTAGATTGTTTGCTTGGTAGTTTTGCAGGCCTTTTTTTTTCTTTCAACATTATTATTATTATTATTATTATTATTATTATTATTATTATTTACTTACATTCCAGCTGGTACCCTCCTGTCGCCCCTCGCACAGTTCATCATTCCATTCCTCCTTCTCCCTGCCTCTGAGAAGATGCCCCTCCACTTTCAGACCTCCCCTCCTCCCTGGGGTCTTAAGTCTCTAGAGGATTAGGTGCATCTTCCTTCACTGAGGCCAGACCAGGCAATCCTCTGCTATATATGTGTTGGGGGGGGCACATACCAGCTCATGTATGCTGCCTGTTACGTGGCTCAGTGTCTTGGTGCTGCCAGGGGTCCAGGTTAGTTGGGGCTGCTGGTTTTCCTATGGCGTCTCCCTGAGTTTTTGTGGGACTTTTAACGGGGGGGGTGGTGGTGGTGGTGGATGTGTTCAGTATAGGGATTTGTTTCTAGTCGTATTGCAACTTGTTATGCCATGTTTGGTTGATATCCCAGGATGGCCTGCTCTTTTCTGAAGAGAAACAAGCAGTTTTAGTGTTGTGTAGTAAGGCTGATGCTTAAAGTAGATTGGGAGGACTAACAGCTAAAATAAAAATTATTAATGGTATAAGCTAAAGAATGCATTCTTGTTTCAGTGCAGGTTCACTCCCACATTTTGCTTCATCTAGAACACTGTAATTTAAAATGTAATGTTTCCTATAGCACTACTGGAAAGATACAAAATATTTAATAATATTTATGCAAATAATTTCTCTATGAATACAGCACTGCCATTTAGCTGAGTGTATTTGTAATATTTTATATTGGCATTTAATTGATTTGTATTTGACTACTCAGAGTCAGGCTACCCAAACTTTCATATTCACATGGAATATCATATTGTGATATTTAAGTGAGCTACTAGTCTGAATTTTTATATAATCTCAAGTTTATTTAGTTGTAAGCTTTATTTCAACCTAATAGGAACTAAATCATGTTCTACAGTTAATAAATATCAGTCTTGAGACTCAATTGTTTTCCTAATGCCAAAATAGCAACAGTGCTCCTCATTAAATATTGTTTTAAAATCTTGTTGTCTAGCTGATTTATTTTATTTCAAATTTTTTAAGTAGAAATTCTTCATATTTTGCTACTATAAACCATATACCAAGTATATTATAAAACATGCATTAAGTTTCAAACAAATATGCACTTACACTTAAATGAATGCATTCACTGTTAGATTTTTCAAGACAACCACTATAAAAAGAATTCATCTTATTTACTTTCAAAAGTAAATTTAAAATTAAATTTTGATTACTATCCTCTCTCCATTCTTCAATAAAAGTTTGCTTTCATTAAAATAATTAATGAGTATAAAGTAAAATAGTTCATAAAATGTTAATTCATGATACACAACCAGAGACTGTCCCTTTGATTATAAGAAAAACACATACATCTCAAATACCAGAATAAAGGCTGTAAATAGTTCAGACTGCAAACAAAATGAATGACACAAAGAAAAATACATAGGAAAATATTATTTTTAAAAGAAATATTAAGTAGGTGTGATAATGTTTTATCACAGCATAATACTAAATGTAAAGTTTTAGATATTTTATTTTTTATATATGTTTTTGTAAATTATGGTAAGAAATACAACTTTAGAAAAGATAATGCATTATTATTTTTTTTTATTTTTTAACTAAAGAGACTATGAGAATTTAAGGTAGAAGAAATGTATTAAATAACTGATTAATGTAAAGTCCTTAAACATTACTAGCTAATTGTCTAGTAATCTGAGGAAATTTGGGAAATTTTTCTAAAGATCATACTATTTAGAGAGGAAGTTTCTGTTCATTTTCTGATTCCCTTGACTAAAAGACTTACAGACATGGGATGAAAAAGGAAAGATGCATGAAAAATGTAGAGAGGTTATTGGAAAAGAAAGGTCAAAGATTGCATCTTTATTCTTTAAGATTGATGTTTCTTTCAAAACCTTCAGCAGTCTAACCAGGTCCTGTGCATATATGTTACTGCTGGTACCTTGGTGTTTTGTTAGGGATTCCTAACAGTGTGACCTGATGGGTCTGACTCTTTTGACCCCTCTTGGGATGCTTTTCCTCCAGCTTTGTCCAGACTTTATGTGAGGGCTGCTGCCTTGTTATATCGTGTGTTGTTTTGTCATGTTTGATTGTTGTCTATTAGAGGCCTGTTCCTTTCTGAAGGGACTTGGAGGAGGAATGGTTCTATTGAAGAGGGGAGGAGGAGATGGTAACTAGGAGGAGTGGAGTGAGAGGAAACTGTGGCCAGAATGTACTGTATGAGAGAAGAATCTATTTTCAATGAAAAAAAAATAGCAGTCTAAATCCACAACTTAATTAAATAGCATTCTCTTGATGATGAATATTTATCTATTTATAAAAAATGATAAAGTCAGTTTAAACCTGATGAAAGGCATGGAAAACTATTTTAATAATCTAGTAAAAAGGTTATAATATGAAACAAATAAAGGGGGCATGAGAGAGTTTGAAGGAAGGAGATAACAGTATAATTACTGATGTAATCATAATCTAAAAACATAAGATAAATAATTTTTCCATCAAGTATTAGATGAGGCCTCTCTGATAAGTTAAGCTAGGTAAGTATAGCAGAATATCATTAATATTGTGGGCTCCCCACTCACGACATGGATCTCAAGGTAGGCCAGCCATTGATTGCTCCTTTCCTCAAATTATACTCCATCTTTTACCCCTGCACATTTTATAGGCAGGACCAATTGGGGGTGTAATGGTTTGTGACTGGCATGGTGTCCCAATACCTCCATTGAAAGTCCTGCCTGGTTAGAGGGAATGGCTGGTTTACTACCCCATATTTCCCATTGCTAGGAGTCTTAACTAGGGCCACCCTCATAGATTCCTGAGAGTTTCCATTGTCCTAGTTTTCTAGCTTATACCAGAGATGGCTAGCTTATCCAGTTGTCTCGCCCAGTGGTCTCTCCCCACATCTTATCCATACCTCATTCCCCTTGTTTCTATCCCCACCCTTCCCCTACCAATTCCCCTACTTCCACCCACCCTTTATTTCTAATCTATTCCCCCTTTTCAGTGAAATTCAGTGTCTTATCTTGGGCCCCTCCATTTTACTTAGCTTCTTTGAATCTATGTTTTGTAGCATGGGTATCCTGTGCTTTATAATAATATCCACTTGTAAGTGAGTACATAGTGTTTTGAGAAAGGTATGGAGGGGAGTTGTGCAGGAGTAGGGATGGAGAAGGTGGAAAGAGAGAAAAGAAATCAGTGGGAGGCATCTTTGTGATCAGGGAGGCTTCTGGGTATCTTTGGAGGTGACCTTAGCTGAGATCTCTACATGAAGATACAACCTCCTGTAACCAAGGAGGACTTCCAGTGGAGGGAGTAGGATACCACCAACCCACACAACCTTCAACCCCAAATTTGTCCTACCTACAAGAAGTGTAGGGGTAAAGATGTAGCAGAAATTGAGGGAATGTCCAACCAATGGATGGTTCAACTTGAGATCCACTCCATGGGAAATAGCCAACCCATTACACTAGTAATGATACTGTGCTGCTATTCTTTCAGACAGGAGTCTAGCATAAATTTTCTGAGAGGTTTCTTCCAGCAGCTAACAGAAAAAGATATAGAGACCAACAACCAAAGAATAGAAAATTGGGAATCTTGTGGAAGAGTCGAGATGGGGGAATTGAGGAAGTCAGATAGATGAAGGACACTGCAAGACCTACAGAGTAAACTAACCTGGACCCCTGGGTGCCAGGAGAATCCCCTAAGATTCTCACAAAGAACCTGTTACACATCTGCCTTCAACTTGATTGACTGCCTTCAGATACATTTCCCATAGCTGGAGCTAAATTCACATTTCATCTAACTCTAGTCTCAATAATTTCTATCAAGAAAACTGATGGCAACAAATGTTTGTGAAAGTACAGAATTGAATCCTTAGGTATCACAGTTAGAAATGTAATTTTGCACAACCTTCATAGATATCAGTATCCATGCTTCTGGAAAAAAATCAAAAAGAAAGTGGCACATGAAATATATAGTGCTAGACTACTTAAGGTACAGCACTTTTCAAACCAGCTAAGTTGTAAATCAGACTAGAAGTTCAATATGTACATCCTAAAGTTAAGAGAGGAAGAAGACACTTTCATGTATAGCGTGAGACTCTCTGAATGTGCTAGTTTGATTAATGCAATTACAAGTAATACTAGGAGTGTTCCTCTTTACCCATGTCTTTGCCAGTACCTACTGTCACCTGAGTTTTTTATTCTAGTCATTCTAACAGGTCTGAGGTAAAATCTCAGGGTTGTTTTGACTTGCATTTCCATGATGACTAAGGTTGTTGAACATTTCTTTAGGTGCTTCGCAGCTATTCAGTATTCCTCATTTGAGAATTCTAGTTTAGCTCTGTACCCCATTTTTTTCTCTTTCATTTAGCGCCCAAGCCTGCCCTGAGCTCTTTTTTTCCTTTATTTTCTATATTTGTTTACATTCCAAAGGCTTTCCCCTTTCCCAGTCCCCCCTCACCATATGCCCCATAAGTCCTCTTCCCATTTTTAACAGGGTTTATTCTCTGGAGTCTAACTTTTTGAGTTCTATGTATATATTGGAAGTTAGCCCTCTGTCAGAAGTAGTGTTGATAAAGATCTTTTCCCAATTTGTTGGTTGCCATATTGTCCTACTAACAATGTCCGTTGCCTTACTGAAACTTTGAAATTTTATGAGGTCCCATTTGTCAATTCTTGATCTTAGAGCATAAGCTATTGGTGTTGTGTTCAGGAAAATTTCCCCTGTGTCCATGTACTCCAGGGTCTTTTCCATTTTTTCCTTTTTTAAAAATTTTTATTTTCTATATTCTATGTTTACATTCCAAAGGCTTTCCCCTTTCCCAGTCCCCCCCCACCACACGTCCCATACTTCCTCCCCCCCCAACTATTCCCCAATCATTCCCCCCACACACACAATTTCTCTGTTCTGGGTCTACAAAACTGGATCCAATCTTTACAGGCCCAGGGTCCTCTCCTTTCTTCTTCTTGGGAATCATTTGACTAGCTGATTGTGCCTTGAGTATTTAGGGCTTCTGGGCTCATTAATATCCACTTATCAGTGATTGCATTTCATGTGTATTCTTTTCTATTAGTTTCAGAGTGTCGGTTTTATGTGGAGGACCTTGATCCACTTGGACTTGAGCTTTGTACAAGGAGATAAGAATGGATCAATATGCTTGCTGACCTCCAGTTGAACCAGCACCATTTGTTGAAAAGGCTATCTTTTGTCCATTGGATGGTTTTAGCTCTTTGTCAAAGATCAAGTGACCATTGGTGTGTGGGTTCATTTCTGGGTCTTCAATTCTATTCCATTGATCTACCTGCCTATCACTGTACCAATACCATGTAGTTTTTAACACTATGGCTCTGTAGTACTGCTTCAGGTCTGGGATACTGATTCCCCCCAGAAGTTCTTTTATTGTTGAGAATAGTTTTAGCTATCCTGGGTTTTTTGTTATTCTAGATAAATTTGAAAATTGCTTTTTTCTAACTCTATGGAGAACTGAGTTGGAATTTTGATGGGGATTGCATTGAATCTGTAGATTGCGTTTGGCAAGGTGGTCATTTTTATGATATTAATAACAAGCATGAGAGTTCTTTCAAACTTCTGAGGTCTTCAGGTTCTTTCTTCAGCAACTTGTAGTTCTTGTCATACAGATCTTTCACTTATTTGTTTAGAGTCACACCAAGATAAGTTATATTGTTTGAGACTATTGTGAAGTGTGTTGTTTTCCTAATTTCTTTCTCAGCCTGTTTATCCTTTGAGTATAGGAAGGCTACTGATTTGTTTGAATTAGTTTTATATCCGACCACTTTGCTGGAGTTGCTTATCAGCTGTAGGAGTTCTCTGGTGGAGTGTTTGTGTTCACTTAAGTATACTATCATATCGTCTGCAAATAGTAATAATTTGGATTTTTTCCTTTCCAATTTGTATCCCTTTGACTCCTGGGCATATACCCAGAATATTCTCCAACATGTAATAAGGACACATGATCCACTATGTTCATAGCAGCCTTATTTATAATAGCCAGAAGCTAGAAACAACCTATATGTCCCTCAAGAGAGGGATGGATAGAGAAAATGTGGTCCATTTACATAATGTAATACTACTCAGTTATTAAAAACATTTAATTCATGAAATTCTTAGGCAAATAAATGGAACTAGAAAAATATCATCCTGAGTGAGGAAACCAAATCACAAAAGAACACACAGGATATACACTCACTGATAAGTGGATATTAGCCCTGAAGCTTGGAATACCCAAGATTCAATTCACAGACCAAATGAAGCTCAAGAAGAATGAAGACCAAAGTATGGATACTTTGGTCCTTCTTAGAAGGAAGAACAAAACAGCCATGGGAAGAGATATATAGACAAAGTGTATAGCAGAGACTGAAGGAAAGGCCATTCAGAGATGGCCCACCTGGGGATCCACTCATATACTGTCACCAAACCCAGACACTAATGTGGATGCCAACAAGTGCTTGCTGATATAGCTGTCTCCTGAGATGCTCTGCCAGTACCTGACAAATACATAGGTGGGGGCTCCTGGCCAAACATTGGGTGAAACACAAGGTCTCCAATGGAGGAGCTAGAGAAAGGACCCAAGGAGCTGAAGGAGCTTTAAGCCGCATAGGAAGAACGACATTATGAACCAACCGGTAGTCACAGAGCTCCCAGAAATTACCAACAAAAGAGTACATATGGAGGGACTCCTGGTTCCACCTGCATATGTAGCAGAGGATGGCATTGTTGGACATCAAGGGGAGGAGAGTCCCTTGGCCTTGAGAAGGCTGGATGCCCCGTTGTAGGGGAATGCCAGGACAAGGAAGCAAGAGTGGGTGGGTTGGTGAGCAGGGGAAAGAGGGGGATGGGATTGGGTGTTTTCGTAGGAGAAACCAGAAAGGGGATAACATCTGAAATGTAAATAAAGAAAATATTTAATAAAACAAAACAAAACAAAATTAAAAATAATTAATAGGGTATAAAAAGCATTTATATTCATCTTAGTAGAACAAATACTACAAAATGAGACGATTTTGTAGAATGTGAAGTATAATAGGCAGTTGGGACACACATTTTTTTTTTGTACAAGACAGGATAAACAAAAAACAGATATGTAAAAAGATTTAAGCATGATAGAAGATCCAGAGACTTAATAGCAGAAAAACTGATGAAAATCAATTTCTACTATGCCATTTAGTTATCTGGGTTTCCCAGATTATCAATATGAATATTGACCAGTTGAGATCCTTTTGTAGTATTGATGAAAATAGTCAATGGTAAATTGCAGTTAACATTTTCTTAGAGTACATCAGTGTAGCTAACATGCATGGAAATCAGTGCCAATTAAATAATATGTATGTATGTAGCAAAACATAACCTTGAAATTAGGATTATTAGTTCTTACAGTCTTCCTTTTATGAAGATGTCACTGTGATTCTTATGTGGTGTTTCATATATCTACTAGGTATTTCCTCAGCTGTATGTCACTAATATAAATATTTTTGTGGAAAAAAAGATTCTCCAAAAGTGCCATTTAGGTCATTTTGTATTGACCATCTACTGTTTCTTTACCTCACAATGTTTTGTTTTTTATTGGATATATTCTATATTTACAATTCATTTCCCTTTTTTTGGTTCCCCACCCCCCAAAGGTCCCACATGCCCTTTTCCCTCCACCTGCTCCCTCATCCACCCCTTCCCACTTCCCTGTTCTTGTATTCCCCTACAGTGATGCTTTGATCCTTTCCAGCACCAGTGACCACTCTTTTCTTCTTGTCAGACATCATTTGGTTTGTGAATTGTGTCTTTGGTGTTCCAAGATTCTAGGCTAATATCCACTTATCAGTGACTGCCATACCATGAGTATTTTTTTGAGACTGGGTTACCTCACTTAGTATGACGTTCTCTAGCTCCATCCATTTCTCTAAGAATTTCATGAATTCATTGTTTCTAATGGCTGAATAGTACTCCATTGTGTATATATACCACATTTTTTGCCTCACAATGTTTTGTCTGGGTTTTTCTTCTTTTATCTTACAGGTTTTTGCATTTAGATTTTGGTTTCAAGTTTTGTATTTTTATCAGAATTGTGTGTTTGTGTGTGTGTGTGTGTGTGTGTGTGTGTGCGCGCGCGCGCGCGCGCGCGCGCGCCCATATGTGCTTCCTGTGATTTTTCTTTGGTTCTTTTCCTTCTTTTTGTCTATTTTCTCTGATTGTGGCTTATTTGCTCAGATGCCTGTTTGTTTTCTAGCAAGAGAGAGAGGTTTATATGTGGATGGGAGGGGAAAACACAGTTAGAATATGTAGTATGAAAAGAAAGAAAACATTATCATCATTTGGTTTTTGACTCTATAATTTACAGTTGAGTATGATATTAAACAGCAGCTTATCGTTCAATAGGTCTGGTGCTAATGTGTTTTAAAGGATGTTTATAGTAGATTAGAAGATCATGAAATTGACACTAAACTAATCTTTAGGGTTTGCCAGTATGATTCTCAGGTAAGACACAGTTGTTTTTGCTTGGCTATAAGTTTATTAGGAAATGAGATTAAAAACAGGTAATAGCTGATGTTAACATAAAGTAACAAGGAACAAGTCACAAAAATTGGTCAATTGCAAATTAATTGGTACCTTAATATAGAAAATATGTGAATAGAAATCTTGGATAGAGTGTGGTAGATTCAAGATGGGTGTTTCTATCTTACTGCTAGATTCTAATCTATAAACTCACTATAAATTAAATCCATATTAAAAGAAGAAAATTACATTTAACCAACTCAGAATATAGATACTCATGTAGACTATGAATTATTTACTCTAATGATTGTGTAGTTGATTAGAACCACACTGACTGCCAGGGTCCACCACCATGAGAAAGTTCCACATTGCAGTCTGTTGCTACACAGGAAAATGAAAAATCAAACCCATCTTTGGTTTCTACTAAATAGTTGTATTGTTTTTCGTGCCACCATAAAGTACAATGTAAGTAAAGTATTATATATCAGACACTGTCTTTAGTTAGAAATGTTCACTCATTCATTAATTCATTCATTCATTCAGTTACTCATTTTAAAGCTTAACGTAGCACAGAACAATTTCCCTTGTTTTGTTTCAAGGCCAATAGACACTTTAGTGGTAAGAGAACATAAATATAAGGTAAAATAAGAAATGACAAATAATAATATATTTGCAGCAGGATCAAATTTTTAGGGTGAATAGAAATATGGTGGTGCTGAATAGTGTCAATATCAAAATCTAGGGAAATTAGGATGCAATGTGTGAGGCTATCAGCAAAGGTTAGAAGTTATAGGGTAAAGGTTATAGGCCATGAAAATTAGGTTACATGGTCCTTATTGATGTTGCAGCTGAAATTAATTCTTTTTTGCTATAGAAATTTTCTTCCATGTTATTATTTACAGAAAATAATTATAAAATCAAGAATATAGTATTCTTTTGCATATTTTTGCATATTTTTCAAAACCTGAAGGCATGTTCTCTTGCAATTCTGATTACACACTTCCTACCTCTATGTGTATGGATATGGGACCATACTCTGGAGTAGGAATAAGATAACAATTGGAACGGTTTAAAAATAGTTCTTCCCCCTGTCATCTATCAACTACCAACAGCTTATAATTAATGAATGAGGCCTGAAGAGTACCTTCCATATCAATGCCAGAACTTTTACTGGTTTGATCTTGGGCAGGCCTGTGTAGGTAGCCAGTGGTCCAGGGAGCTCAGAAGAGAGAGCTACAGCCACCCAGTATCAATATGGTAGCTTTCACTGAACTCAGTTTTCTGGTTTTCACATTTGCTTTGCTTTGCTTCTGTAATATTTCTTGAGTCTTAGCATAATAAGAAAGGTTGTTGGTAGGAATAACCTATTTAGAAATGAGGCATCATTTCCATCTTGACATGTTTTTTTTCAGCTGAGGAGAATCATAACATAGGAACATAAATAAATACATAGAAGCATTAATAAATGCAGAGGGAAAGAATTGGGGAAAAGCCTAGTGCTTTGTCAGGAAAGTTTGTTGGAAAGCAATGCCTTTTTACCGTTTTGTTTTTCAACTGAAAAAATCATGAATTCAATTTGTTTTGAATTCTTTCAACATTTCTGTCATTAATAAATGAGATTATGCATGGAAAATTATTGATCAAAGTTAGGCATTCTAGTATGTAGTTAGATAGTGTGGCACATAAATCCTTTACTATATTAAGTAGTTCCAAATAATTCAAAAAGAAAGGCATATCAGGCTTTCCAACATTATGCACTGAAATTCATCTCAAACAGACTGAGCTAATAGAAGGGAGTACAAAATTGAAATAAGTATCTATAATACTAGTTGCCGAACAGAATTTTTTGGCTAGTGTTGTACATCTTATTTCTCATTCAGTTATATCTTACCCAATTTCTTCTAGAAATGACATTCCACCAAAACTGATACTGCTTATAAAAATTGACAGAAAAAAGACAATCTTAAAATTACATTGCATAAATTTCATATTCTTTAATAAAAGTGATAAAATATTCAACAAAAGCCTACATTCTTCAGTAAGGTTTCCTATTTTTATTTTGTTGAATTTAGAATATACTGCATTTTTGACTAATACACCAGTACATTTGTTTCAATCCTTTGCAAGCACTAAAATTCTGTGACCAGTGCTAAACAAAGTGCACAAGAGTACTGATCAAGTGAAGCAAATGTCTCAGAAATCTGTGGAGTACATGACATGAAAGAACTGTGTAGCAATTCTGGAGAGCATATGCCGCAAACAGGTGACAACCCAGTCATGTATTCATAAAAATCCTTCTGATTGTTGCAAACAGTTGCCTTCCTGATGTATTCTCATATGGCAGACTAAAACTCTGTCTCTCACCTTTCTTTTGGGCACCAAAACCATTAGTAAGGAACATGTTAAAAATCTCATTAGAAACAAATTAACCACATTACAAATGTCCCAACTCAAATACCATCAGTTTGGGAGTAAAGATATAAGTAAAACAACTGTGCAAAATGTCCTCAAATCAGTCCATAGTGTATTTTCAGAATTCTCAAAGCTCATTTGTCACATATGTATGGATTAGCCAAACCTTTAGTATATGAACTTTGAATTAAATTATTTACACTGTAAGTACTTATACAAAGAAGTAATCAAGGAAAATAGTTGTTTACATAGCACACAAGTTATTATTTATATACTTATATTTGTATGTCATATTTCAGATGCCATGGTGCATTGTGAAATAGTCTTTAAAGATAAATAAAATCATATTCCTCTTTTAAATCTCTCATTATTCCTTAGTTTCATTCACAATTTCAAAAGCATGTCCCTCAGAATTATAATGTTGTGCAAGATGATATACAATCTAAAGGAATAAGTAGACAATTTCCCTGTTCTGAAGTTTTGTTACTTTAAGGCTGTCATGAATATAACCTATCATACTAAAGGACATTTTCAGTTATGATCAAAGAATCCAGGCAATCTTCTTACCAACCATCTTTTCTATATAATCCTCTCCCTCATGTAGGTGATAAAAAAATGACCTGAATTTTCCATTTTCAATTGGTGCCTGCACTTTATGACATATTGGCTAAAATAATAATCTTTACCCAAAGTTCACTCCTTATACAAAAGCTTGGTCTCCTTTTCATAAACTGTATGACAGATATTCACTAAAGATTAACATCTCATGGAAGAACATTGGATAATATATTTTAATATGTTAGTAACTTAACTCTCTACAGACAGAATGTGACTTAGAAAACTAGAACAATCCCCCTTATGCAATTAACATGCCTAGATTCAGATTTTCTTCAGCTGATGTTTTAAGATTCTATAAGGATATTTCTATCAAAAAATAAATAAAAAGTACTTCACATGTGTAGACTTATTAAACTGAATCATATTCCCTGAATTTAATGTTTTGTATTAAACAAACTCAGTCATTTGGATATTTTTGAGCAAATTGTGATTTTGAAGAAATGAAAACATTAATATGATTCAATTAACCCCATGAAGGGCCTTTTCAGATATCAAAGAGAGGAGAGGCCATTGGTACTATGAAGGCTCGATGCCCCAGTATAGGGAAATGACAGGTCAGGAAAGTGGGAGGGGGGTTGGTAAGCATGGGGAGGAAGGATGACATAGGGGGTTTTTGAGGGGTAACAAGGAAAGGGGATACCATTTGAAATGTAGATAAAGCAAATATCTAATAAAATAATAAAAAGTTAAAAAAAGAAAAATGTTTTGAGAATATTTGTAACTGACTCATATGAAAGTATTAATAAATAGAAAAATCAGTATATCTTCTCATTTATTTTTAAGAAGGATTATAGAACACAAAGTAGCTGTCTCATTTGAAAAATCATAATCTTAGAAAATGCATGAGTCGTCCAACTTAATGTACAAGATATGAAATACTCTTGTAACAATTTAGAGTAGATAATCCTATTTCTAAGTACATAAAATTGCTTGAAGAATTTTGATTTGAAAAGTAAAATATAGGATGATATTATTTTACCTTTTATTCTTTTAATTCAATTATACTCAAGCTGTTTGGTTTGTTTTGTTTTTTAAATGATGATCATTAATAAAAGGAAAGTTAGGAGTCATTGTGTTATAGGCAAAGGTGAATGAAATATAATCCAAACATCAATGGATTCATGTCTCCTCTGCACATTGATGGAAAGAATTCATAGCAGCCTTATTTATAATAGCCAGAATTTGGAAGGAGCCCAGATGTCCCTCACAGGAGGAATGGATACAGAAAATGTGGTATATTTATACAATGGAATACTACTCAGCAATTAAAAATAATGAATTCATGCAATTTGTAGGCAAATGGTTGGATCTGGAAAATATCATCCTAAGTGAGTTAACCCAATCACAAAAGAATACACATGAAATGCAATCACTGATAAGTGGATATTAATGAGCCCAAAAGCTCTGAATACTCAAGGCTCAATTAGCAAATCAAAATATTCCCAAGAAGAAGGAAGGAAAGGACCCTGGTCCTGAAAAGACTGGATCCAGGTTTGTAAGAGTATCAGAACAGAGAAATGGGGTGTGGGGGTTGGGGATTGGGCTGAGGGAAGAGGACTTATGGGACATATGGTGAGGGGGGAACTGGGAAAGGGGAAAGCCTTTGGAATGTAAACAAAAAAAAGATAGAAAATAAAAAAATATCAAAAATAAAAAAGAATACGCAGAGGATACCCAGGCGCAAAACCACAGATATAGCTCAGGTGATAGAATACTTTCACACATGCAGGAGATCTTTGTTTGATTCCCATGATATTACATGCATATAAACCCAGCAGTCAATGAGGAGAAAAAAAGGAAAATCATGCTCAGCTTCCTAGCAATTTTGAAGCCAAAATTGGATACATAAAAACTTTTTTTTAACTAAGCAACAATTCTAAAGAGGAAAAAGAAGCAGTCCTTTAACTTAGAATATACTGAAAATTAGATACTATTACATTATGTTTTTTCCTAATTCAATATTCAGACCTGCATAGCGGCATTATTGACTAAAATGGTGTGAAGTGAGCTGCAGTGACTGCAAGATCTAATTTTCTTCCTTCAGTCCAACCCCACTGGCATTGCTTTGCCTACTTATGCCATCCAAAGGCACATTTAATTCACATGTATAGTCTCTTATTTTATTCGATATATTAATTTACATTTCATATGATTTCCCCCTTTCCAGGCTCCCCACTCCTGGCAAGTACCATAAGCCCTCTTCCCTTCCCCTGTTCCCCCATTCAACCCTTCCCTCTTCCCTGTTCTGGTATTTCCCTAGACTGCTGCATTAAGCCTTTCCAGAGTCAGGGCCTCTTCCTTCCTTCTTCTTGGACATCATTTGATATGTGGATTGTGTCTTAGGTATTCCAGTCTTCTAGGCTAATATCTGCTTATCAGTGAGTACATACCATGAGTGTTCTTTTGAGATTGGGTTACCTCACTTAGTATGATGTTCTCCAGCTCCATCCATTTGTCTAAGAAGTTCATGAATTTATTGTTTCTAATTGCTGAATAAATAGTACTCCATTGTGTACATATACCATATTATTTGTATCCATTCCTCCATTGAGGGACATCTGGGTTCTTTCCAGCTTCTAGCTATTACAAATAGGGCTGCTATGAACATAGTGAAACATGTATCCTTATTATATGCTGGGGAATCCTCTGGGTATATGCTCAGGAGTGGTACAGCAGGGTCCTCCAGAAGTGTTGTGCCCAGTTTTCTGAGGAACCGCCAGAATGATTTCCAGAGTGGTTGTATCAACTTGCAATCCCACCAGCAGTGGAGGAGTGTTCCTATTTCTCCACATCCTTGCCAACACCTGCTGTCTCCTGAGATTTTAATCTTAGCCATTCTGACTGGTATGAGGTGAAATCTCAGGGATAGCTAAAACTATTCTCTGCAGTAAAAGAACTTCCAGGGGAATCAATATCCTGGACCTCAAGCAATACTACAGAGCAATAGGGTGAAAAACTGCATGATATTGGTACAGTGACAGACAGGTAGATCAATGGAATAGAATTGAAGACCCAGAAATGAACCCACACACCTATGGTCATCTGATCTTTGACAAAGGAGCTGAAACCATCCAGTGGAAAAAAGAGAGCTGGATGGTTTCAACAAATGGTGCTGAATCAACTGGAGGTCAGCTTGCAGAAGAATGCACATTGATCTATTCTTATCTCATTGTACTAAGCTCAACTCCAAGTGCATCAAGGACCTCCACATAAAACAAGACACACTAAAACTAATAGAAAAGAAGACCCTTGAGGGGAAGACCCTTGAGGGCATGTGCACAGGGGAAAAGTTCCTGAACAGAACACCAATAGCTTCTGCTCTAAGATCAAGAATTGACAAATGGGACCTCATTAAATTACAAAGTTTCTGTAAGGCAAAGGACACTGTCAAGCAGACAAAACAACAACCAACAAATTGGGAAAGGATCCTCACCAACCCTACATCTGACAGAGGGCTAATATCCAATATATACAAAGAACTCAAGAAGTTAGGCTCCAGAGAGCCAAACAACCCTATTTAAAAAATGGGGTACAGAGCGAAACAAAGAATTTTCACCTGAAGAAATTCAGATGGCTGAGAAGCATCTTAAGAAATGTTCAGCATCTTTAGTCATTAGGGAAACGCAAATCAAAACAACCCTGAGATTTCACCTCACACCAGTCAGAATAGCTAAAATCAAAAACTCAGTAGACAGCAGTGTTGGCGAGGCTGTGGAGAAAGAGGAACACTCCTCCACTGTTGGTGGGATTGCAAGATGGTACAAGCGCTCTGGAAATCAGTCTGGCGATTCCTCAGAAAACTGGGCATGACACTTCTGGAAGACCCTGCTATACATGTATAGTCTCTTAAAGCCTCTCCTACCCTAGGCTTTGAAAGGCTCATAGACAGGTGCATTTTTAACTATAGCACTTACTTTTTTGCTGCAGTCTGTAGGGTTTTCTTGGCAGTCATTGATTGTATATCTTCATAATAAAAAGGTTTGTTGTGAAGATTCCAGAAGCTAATGTTATGCCAAGCCATATCATCACGCTTATCTGCCTTTCAACTTATAGATATAAAATGTGATTGACATTGAAAAGTAGGGCAAATTATTTCTACAAGGATAACCAGAAACTGGTTCTTAGGATGCAACAGGATGGATTCTTCATTCCAAGTTCTAAGTCTGATTGTGAGATTTTTTTTTTAAACTTTACCTACTCATCTTTCTTCTAAGCTATTCCCTGGACAGATACCTCATCTGATTTCTGTGTAGGCATATTAAGAAATGGCTTGCTCCTTGCCATCTGAAATAATAGATGGCCAATGAGAAGACATGAGAAGTGCATTCAATGAATTGCATTAACACAAGACTGTAAACTTACCTTACATTTCTGAGCAAGTGAAGGTTTTTATCACAATATACTTTTATATATTTCTTCAGTGATAATGACCATACAGAACTGTGGCCCAGAGAGCTAGTGTGTGTGGGGAGGGGCGGGGGGGGAGTGTATACATTCTAGGTCTTTCAGTTTCTCCCGATACAATACTGAGTGCTCAGTACATCATCTATGCCATTGCTTTTCAGAAGTTTATGTGAATATAATTGAATATAATTAACACATAAAGATTTCTGCTTATGTGGTGTTTATTATTCTAAATGTGTCTACTTCAGCTGGTATTAGAATGAAAATAAGCAAGCAAATACATATGAAAATTAGAGGAATAGAAATGTGTAAAAATGGCTTTGCAAGAACATCCTTAATTTAGGCCATCTTTGGTGTCCCTAATCACGGTTTACCATGGGCATTGGTATCATCATTGGATATGTATTGAATATATATATATTCCATGACACTATATATATATATATATATATATATATATATATATGTTCCATGACACTAAACGGGAAATAAAATGATAACAAATTACAGAAGGAACACACCCAAGGATTGTTGCATATATATATATTGAATATTGTTGCAATATATATATACATATATATATATATATATATATATATATATATATATTCCATGACACTAAACGGGAAATAAAATGATAACAAATTACAGAAGGAACACACCCAAGGATTGTTGCATTTGAAAGCTTACTAGCCTTATTTGTGGAACACTCAGAAAGCTGATCTTTTGAAGTTTGAATTTTACATTTTTGTCCTATGTGCCAGATGCTAAATAAGCAATTTGCATTAATTATAGCATTTTGTTTTCAAATACACAAGAACTACTAGGTTAAGGACACTTTTACAGAGAAGCAGAGACAAGATTATTCTTCCAATGCCCATGGTAAACCATTCCCTCATGCTTTTAATTTGACTTTTATTCCTCAACATGTGGCCTTGTTTTCAAGTAGCAGCAATAACAAATTCATACATTATATATGTATGAATGGATTGAAACATCGTTTCTCAGTGTATCCATGGCTGTCTCAGCCTAGAGATTCATGGCCTCAGAGATAGAGGTTGGCCAGCCTCTACCATCCAAGTGCTTGGATTAAAGCTGTGTGCCACTATGCCTGGCATAATAGTCATCCTAACTATGTCTTTCACTACTCTCATCCTCTCTTCCATGCTATAATGTTATTATCAAAACCTTGTGGTTAAAAGCTAGACCTTAAATGAATTAAAAATCAGGGATGGCAATCCAGTGACTGTTGAGTTAAAAATGGATTTCTATTATCTGGATTTTCATAAAAAACATTGCAAAAACCTTACTGTATTTGCTTCTTGCTTCCATCCAATAAGCCATTCTTTTAACACATTGGAACTATAAAGATTTAAAACTTCTATGGGATATTCAGTAGCATAATGAAATAAAATACTATGGGTGTTCTAAATTCCCTTCCTAATTTTGTTATAGAAATAGCAGATGAAGCATAGAAAAGACTAAAAATATTTGCATGTCTAAAAATCTAAAAAATGTCTGAAATACATGTATTATAAATTAAATGTATTTTTAGAATTATGGTTTCATTACTGGTCATTGATAAAGGGAATATTTAATTTTTTATATCTCTACTATTATTCTCTAAAACATAAAAGAGAACAAAAGTTTTAGCACTGCTCAATACCTCCTAGAATGCAAAAGGGTCATTATTAAAACATGTCTTAAACTTAAAATAGCTCTTAGAATTCATATTTTAAGAGAGTTATAAATTATAATCTGATGTGAATTTTTTACTCTAAACTAAATTCACATCCTACAAATGCTGAGAGCCTTGAGGAGTACAAGCTGGAATGTTCCTGAGATTGCCTCCCGGGACGCTGAGTTCCACAGTAATCCCTTGTAATTTCCCTAGTACAATGTACAGAGCCCTTTCCTTTTAAAATTGGGTCTCTCCTTCTATTGTCTGGTACACTTTATCTATTTTTTTCTCTTCAAAGTCTTAGGTATGCCTCAGGAATAAAAAACAAAAATCACCCAAACTACAGAAAAGGCACATAAAAACTAGCTCTGCTGTGCTGTTTTTCCTGCCTCAAACACACCACGACTACATTATTCTGCTGGAGTATATGTAATTATGCCATTAAAATTATTAAGAAAAATCCAAAATGTGCGTATAATTATATGTCAGATTTTTAAATTTTGCTTTGTGACTATCCAAGGGTAAACAAAGATCAATGCAAATTTAATTTAGTGAAATAAGTTTTATCTGAAGTCATGATTGTTAAGTGACAGTAGCATCTTGTGGAAATCTAGTGGATTTTTTTTATTACAATTAAAGTGTACTCCATATCTGTTTTTCACTTGTGCTTCTGCAAAGGCTCAGTTAGAAAGGTAGAAGAACTCACATGAAGCAACCATAAAACTGGGGGTTATTTTGTGGTAAAGATGTGAATATAAAACCCCAAAGAATACAAGGCCAGAAATAATTAGCCACTAAGTTACCTGATGTAACAGTATAAACAGAGATTGTATGGCTTTAAATCTATGCAAGTGAAACTGTAGAAACCCAATCTAGTTAGGCAAGGTGCTTAGAATAGACACATGGAAGAAACTTGTAGCCCTCAAAAATGGACTGTCAGGCAAGAGACAGGGCCTTAACATACAGTGCGATGAGATCAGTTCAACATCCATAAAGTGCAGGGTCATCAAAGACACGTACAGAAGTACAAGCTTAAAGTCCAGTAACCAGAAAAATAGTAACCACTTCAGAATTGTTTAATGGCTTGCTGCTAATGGAGTGTTGATGAAGTTGCAATAATACACAATTATGCTTTTCCATGTCATTGCCTTCAACGTTTACAAAATCTTATGGAGTCAGGAATGGAATCAGGCTGAATTTATAATGGTAAAATGGAAACTGTTCTAAATCATATGAACTGTAACTAAAATTAGGGATTCTTAACTCAAGAGTGTTTTATGACATATAACTAATAGCTAACATTCCTACTGAAAATGCTGACACACTGAATAGAAGATGACTAATCAGAAGAGAAATTTTATTTCTATAATAGTCTAAGACTCATATGTGAAAAAGATAATTAAAACGTGTCTGGATTTTGACATGATAAATCAGTGTATCTCAAAATGGAGAAGATGCATGGCATGCCCCTTCATAAAGTTTTTTTTACATAATAACAATAACAACAATAACAATAACAATAAAGTGATGGTGATGATGATAAAGAAGTTAATACTGAGAGAAACAACTGGAATTGGGGAGAACATTTTAAGATGAAGTGGAAACCTAGTGCAATGGAAACTCCATGGAATCCAAGAGTAACCCTTGTAATGGGGGACAAGGAACCTCAACCAGCCATCCTCTAACCAGGCAGGGCCTCAAGCACTCTGCAGATATGTTATGGTTGTGGAGCTTGGTGCTCCTGTGGGACTCCTAACAATGGAAGAGGTGGCTGAACTTCACTCTGGTCCCTTCTTGTGAGACCCTGTTTCTTCTACTGTGCTCCTTTGTCCAGCCTGGATGTGATGCATGTGCCTGGTCTTATAGCTTGTTATGCAATGTTGGGTCTATGTCCCTGAGAGATATGTTCTTTTCTAAGAGGACATAGAGGGGAGTTAATATAGGGGAAGGGGAAGTGGGGGAGATTGGGAAGGGCAGAGAGGAATCTGCAGCCTAGATTTAATATATGAGAAAGGAAAACTACTACTACTACTACTACTACTACTTCTACTACTACTACTACTACTACTACTACTAATAATAATAATAATAATAATAGTAATAATAATTGATGTAGTCTGGACTATTGTATTTACTCAAAACCAAAGAGGTCAAAATATCTGTATAGGTTTATGCTGTGTGTGCAAAGATGTGGTGTGTGTGTGTATGTTTGAGTGGGTATTTGTTTGTGTGTGAATTTGTGTGTGTAAACTACACTATCCCTTTTCTTTGCCTTCCCCTCACAGAACCAACCCAATTCTCCATTTAGTTGTGGTTCTTTTAACCATCATATGATTGCAAAAAATTTAACATACATGGAATTGCTTTGAAAATCCAAGCTATTATAAGATAGCCATTAAACGTAGTATTATGTTTCTAGGGTATTTTTATGAAAAGCTGTTTTATTAATTTTCCATAAAACAACTTGAAACTAAATTAGCCTTCCATCTATTCAGATATGATTGATGTCTCCCCAGAATGTTTTGTACTTCATACTATTGGTCTTAGTTTACATATTTTAGTTCAGAATGTCTACATATATTGTTAATAGTGAAATTTGTGAATTAAAATTTATACCCAATTGGACAATAAGAGAATAAAATTTCAGATTTAAATATTTAAGGAAGATACTGCAGTATACATTAGGTTAGTTATAAAACAACCTGAGTTTAATCAAATGCATAATTAAATAAATAGATAAATTCATAGATACATATAATTTTGATGAACATAATGTCCCAAATGATACATTTTGAAATCGTTATTATAAAATATGTTTTATAATATATTTTTTATTTATGTGTCTTTTATTGAGCTCAGAAAATGAAAATAACTATCAGTATTTGTTGGCTATTCTAGTTTTTATTGCTTTTAAAGTGGGTTGCTTCTTACACAGTTGTTTCTTTTTCTTTTAGTTACTGCTTTTGAATAATTTATAATTTTTTTTGATTTTTTTTATTGTATATATTCTATATTTACAATTCATTTCCCTTTTTCTGGTTCCCCACCCCCAAAGGTTCCACATGTCCTTTTCTAGTTGAGAATACAATCCAGTATTTGTACATTCTTTCATAAGACATATCAGAACTAAATATACTAAATATATTTGTAATTAGACATATAGTTGAATGAAAAATCATCACTTACTGAGTTAACTTTCAAGGGAACAAACATCATGACAGTTATTTTTAAATGTATTGCTTCCTTTCATGCGAAAATCTGAAGACCTCACATTGTTAACTCTCCTTTTCTGCTGGACATAATGAACATCATTAGACCACAGAATAAGTTGTCAAAGAATGTGTATGTAACTGACAAATTTTATTGTACTAGGTGGCCCATATTTTAATAACTACATGAATGTTGGTTGTTATTTTTATTCTTTGAAAAATAGTATCAATTTTATTCTTTTAAATTGGCTATATTACTTATTTACATTTCAGATGTTGTCCCTGTTTCTGGATTTTTCCCTCTGCATACCCCTTCTCCTCCCCCTCTCCTGCTTCTATGAGAATACTCCCTCACACATCTATCAGCTCCTGCATTGCCTCATGGCACTAGAATTCCCCTATGATGGGGCATTAAGCCTCCACAGGACCAAGTGCTTCCCTACTCACTGATGCCAGAAAAGGCAGTCCTCTGCTACATATACAGCTGGAGTTCTGGTTCCCTCCATGCAAGCTCTTTGGTTGGTAGTTTAGTCTCTGGGAGACCTGTGAGGCTTAATTGGTTGATATTGTTCTTCCTATGGAGTTGCAAACCCCTTCAGCTCCTTCAGTCCTTCCCCAAACTCCTCCATTGTGGTTCCCATGTTTCCATGTTCAGTCTGTGAGCATTTGCATCTGTATTGGTCAGGCTCTGGCAGAGCCTCTCAGGGGACAGCCATACCAGACTGCTCTCAGCAAGCACTTTTAGGTTGTCTGCATATGGAATGGGTTCCTTTAACTTAAACTTCTTTAAATTATAGGGATAGGGTTAGAGAAATGGCTTACTGGTTAAGAAATATTGCTCCTCTTGTAGAGGATCCAGGTTCAAATCTCAGCACCCACATGGTGGTCCACAATGATGTGGACACCTCACAGACACTAGAAACACATATGGCACACATGCATACAGTCATACACATAAAATAATAAATAAATCTAAAGTGCACATTTTAAAAGTAAACTATAGGAATAACCTGCACATCAGTTGTTCACATGGATCATTCAGCTGAAACCTATGGTTATAATCAATGTTTTTAAAGAAATTATGCAACCTTAAGCACTCAGTTTTGCTAATTGTGGAACAGATTATTTCATCCACATTTCTTGAGAATGCAAATAGGTATAAATTGGCACCACTGCCCTGTAGGCTAAAATGATACATTATTTAGCTCGACACTAATGTACTTGTATCTAAATTACATTCTTATCATAAGGGTTTTTAACCAGCTTTATATGGATTTTATATGTTTAGCATTTACTTCTTAATTCTAAGAATTAAGCAAAGAAGTTTGAGCAGATATTAATTTTAAAAGCCGTTACTTTAACAATTAAATTTTATATGCTCAATTGAGAGTTTTCAGTTCTGATTGCAGATAAAAAAGGAATCAATTAGAGAAAAGTGAATGTTATATATAGTCTAAATGATGGTAATATCACTCATCAAAGCCTTTCTAATAGTTCAGGCACAAGTTCCCAAGTTCAGATAAGCTGTATAAAATCTTTCAGATACAATCAACTGATGAATCATTGGAAGCCTAGTTTTTTGTTTTGTTTTGTTTTGATTTGTAGGGAGCATTTTTTGTAAATAGTTTTTTAATTGAAATTATCTTTCAATACATATCATTATTGTTTTTCTCTTTTTATCCCAGTCAAGTATTAAGAGTGTTGGGCCTGTAAAAATCACTTATAAACCACCAAATTGATTTCCAAAGTAGTTAGTAAGTTTGCACTTCCACCAACAATGGAGAAGTGTAGCATTTGCTACCTCTTGAGTTTTTAATCATTTCTTCAAGTGCTTCTCAACCATTTGAGATTTTTCTGTAGAGAATTCTCAGTTTAAGCCTATACCACATAAATGTTATTTGGGTTGTTGGGATTGTTGGTGTCTTACTTCTTGGAATTCTTTGTAAATTTTGGATATTAGCCCTCTGTCATATGTAGGGTTGGTTAAGATCCTTTCCCAATCTGTAGGCTGCCAATTTGTCCTATTGATAGTGTCCATTGTTTCACAGAAGCTTTTCAGTTTCATGAGGTCCTATCAGTGTTGGTTATAGATTCTGGAACAGTGGTGTTCAGTTTAGGAAATTATCTTCAAACCAGAGCATCGGGATGAATGTTTAATATAAATTCCTACCCCTCAGCCAGGCATTGTTAGCAACTGTTAGCTGCTGGGGGGAAAAAAAAACAATCAGTTTTCTCTAAAGGTGTAGCATTCAAGGATATTTCCCACTTTCTTTTCAGTGAGATGTAGTGTATCTTGTTTTATGTTGAGGTCCTTGATCCACTTGGCCTCTTGGGGCTCTCAAAGTCTGAACCACCAACCAAAAAACATATACTAGCAGTACCTAGGGCCTCTCTGCAGTTGTAGCAGATGGGCAGATTGGTCTTCATGTGGGTCTGAAACAATTGGAATGGGCGGGAGCTATCCCAAAGGTTATTGCCTGTCTGTGGGATATGCTCTAATTGGGCTGCTTTGTCTGGCATCAGGGGGAGAGGAAGTGCCTAAAATCACTGTTTGGGAGTGCCAGGGAGGGTGCTCCACCCGCTAAGTGGAAAAGGGGAGGGGGTAAAGGGGAAGGATTGTGGGAGGGGGTGAGCGGTAGAGGGGCAGTAAGCAGGATGTAAACTGAACATGTAAAATAAAAGTAAGGAACAACAACATCAAAAAAAAAAAAAACCCAAACCCAACCAAATAAAAAGGAATTATTTAGAACAGTATTTCTTTGGTGAAAATATATCTATAAAGTTTATGAAATACTTTTAATATTACACATCCCCTTAACTTATTAATCTATTTCCCAAGGTTTTATCACAACAGAAAAAGTCTGTAGTTTAATATTTTAAATCAGTAGAATTGGTTTTATCCTTAAATATGTAGCTTCAAGTGAAGCCTAATAAAGACTTGTAAAAGTCAATGGAAGTATAATAGTATGGAAATACAATAAGTACCCAGTCACACTTTGTTTCTACAATGCTAGGACATTAAAGCAAAACCAAGAGAGGCATTGATATCCAAGTTTACAGACAAACATAGAGAAAAACATATACACATGCACACATACACACATACAGAACTCAACAATTATCAAACACAAAAACTACAGGTTAAGTAGTGATTCACATAAAACCCTGTGAGTTTTTTTGTTTGTTTGCTTTTGTTTTTGTTTTTCTGCTTCCAGTATACTATATTGTCCTGGTTTGTGATGTTCATTCCGACAAGTCATGGAAATCTTGCCAGATGATTGTGACTCTAAAGTGCTCAATAATTGACTTATTTTCTTTTCTAATAAATTTTACTTTATAAATGAAGTTATTTATAAATGTAATTTTCTTTTAAAATCTTTAAAAATTTAGTACAAATATTTCCATCACTCTCCTCATAATCCTTCCCAGATTGACATCCTCTTTCTGTTATGCCCAACTCTGTGTTTGGGATCTATTCCTTCCTGGCCAATTGACATAAATAAAATATTCATGGATATGTAGCCATCTACTGGAGTCTCGTTCACTCACTTGAGGCCACACCCTTAGAGAAAAATGATTGTTTCCCAGCAGCTAACAATTGCTAACAACGCCGTGGCTAACGGGTTGGAATTTATGGTAAGCATTCGTCTCCATGTTCTGCTTTGGTTTGCTTGAGCTTGCACAGATCTTGAACACGCTGACACACTGCGGTAGCTTCATTTGTACAGCTGCCCTGAATGGTCCAAAGGAAACTGCAGCCATTCATAACCTATGTCTCACACTTTCTGTCTCCTGCCCTGCAATGGTATCTGAAACTTGGGAGGAGAAGTTATGTATGTTCCATTTAGGTCTGCATGTTTTACAGTCTTTATTTTCTGTTCTTTGGCCTGTTGTGAATCTCATTAAAGAAACTTGTATTACCATTAAGTTATATGTTCGTTATAACAAATTACAGTGTGTTGTTCTCGTTTTCCCACATTTTCTATAAGTGTGAATCTTGAAGCTATTCAGAAATTTATTTTATGCTCTTGAAATGGAGTTTTTCTTTTTGTGTATGTCCCTGTCCCTCTCTTATCTCTGTTTCTGCCTCTGTCCTGGTCTGTCTCTGTCTGTCTCTCACACTGTCTCTCCATCTCTCTGTTTCTGTCTCTCTGTCTCTGTATCTCTGCCTCCCTCCCTCCCTCTCTTTCTCTGTTTGCATGTGTGGGTGTGTGTGGGCATGTGGGGGTGTGAATTGTGTACCCCAATTTTCATCTTGGCTTCAAATCCATAGACACAGAGAAAGTGTGCCTTTGTTGTATCTTGCATTTGACTATTAGCTATACAGCTTCTTTTCTTATGTAATATTGACACACTAACATCATCTGATCAAAGAAGAAACTATACTGCTGTTTGAACTGTCTGGAGAAAGGTGGAGTTTAAACAACACACTATAATTTTTTATAACAAACTTTTTTAAAATCTCTTTGTGCAATCAACCATCTCTAGTTTCAAAGTATGTTAATATTTATCAGAGAATTGTCAAAGATAAACATTTTTTAATTTTTATTTTTTACCCATAATAAAGTTTTGCTAGGTGGGGAAAGATTTATAGATATTTTGCAAATAATGGATGAGGAGCATTTTTCAGATAACTTAAGCATTTCCCCCCTAGAAATTTTCTTCTTAGAGTTTAAGGGAATGCTTCTGGTTCTATTTTGAAGTATGTACCTGCGTTTTTTCTAAATTTTCACTACATTTACTTTACTGCATTAGGCAAGTTTTAAGATTATTTCATTATGTCTGTATGCTCTTGGAATATGCCTGTAATTTAATAAACGTAATAATGGCTTTACTTATTGCATATTTAGGATAATACCTATGCTTAAAATAGAATATATGTGTTCAATGCAAGTGTTTACAAATTTTCTTTACAAATATCTAGTGAACACATTTATTTTTAACATAATATTACAATTTAAAATCAGGATTTGGTGCACCAGATTTTTTATCGACAGTTCAGTTTTCTACTTCTGAAAGCATCCTTCTTTCTAACCTGTCGATTGAAAAATCACTAAACATTTTCACTCCATATTCACCACAACCTGAAATTCCATGATTACTTTGAAGGTGTGGGAAAAGCAATTTGAGGAAGTGTTATTCAGACCAAACTTCCTCATTTAGTTCCAGAAAGTTTGAAGGCAGGTTTCATCTTTACTGAGTTAAAGGTATTGGATTTGATTAGTATTTTCAAGTGCGTCTTTTGAGAGTTATGTTTTCAAGCTCAAAAGAAAAATTGAACCCATCAGACTTTGAAAATCAACAGTAGACATAATAAAGTTCTTCAATGTCTCCCTAAAGCCTTCAATATAAAATCGCAACCCAGTACCATGGCAAGAAAGGCCTCCCTTTATGACTCAGTAACATTCAGTTCTTCCCTCTGCTGAGCAAAGCTACTCTCTCGAGCATGCTCAGTAACTTATGCTTCCCAAAGGCACAGGACTCTCTCAAAAGTAGCTGGAAAGGCCCAACATTGGTTAACATGCATTTTTTTTTTTTTTAGAAAAATCAACTGGGTTTCTTGAACTAACATCACTACAATGACATTGCTGAGAGAGCTAATATTCACAGTCTGCCCATACACTTAAATAGTGTACCAATTCAGCACCTCGAGGTCATGCAAACAATAAGGCAATATTAAGAAATAATGCAATGGTTCTATTTCCGAACAGTAAAATGAAATTCAATCCTGATAGATACATACACATTCTCTGAGTTTCCTCTCATCCACACTCACATTGACTAGAGTTCTGAATTTGAGTTTTTCAGTTTGTTTTATTTTTTTTAGACCTTAAGCTTTAAGTTGATACTTGAAAGCATAATCAGAATTTACTGTACATAAGACTGAGGACATCAGAAAGTTAAACTTTTAAAGAAGAAGGCATAAAAATAAATTTGAAAGGCTAAAAGTAAAACAGAAAATTTAAAGAGTACAGTACAATTATTTTGGGATTAATTCTTTTATCTCAAATTTCATAGAACATAATTGGGGGGTGACAGGGTACATTTATCTCTTAGGGTTTGTTGTACTTGTTTGAGTGTATTTTTAGATGTTTTTTGTTATGCTTTGTTTCTTCCTTTCCAACAGGGATGAGTAGAGGACTAAGGAAAACAAACTACAGAATAATAGCTGACATTTTCATTATTAACTTCAGATAAGAGAAGAGAGTTCATTAAAAAAAAAAAAGAGGCTTGTAGGATTCACAATACAAAGTGCATAGGTTTATGGTAGCAAAGAGAATACCTCCCTAAAGAATTCATTTGAATGGAGCAAATGTAGTTAAAGGAAAGAAGTGATTCTATGTTGCTTATTTCAGCCATAACTTAACAACCGCATCATTTTCTGAGTTGTGGAGGACTAGAGTGAAAATTAGCTCCAGGGAAGAAAATGTGGAGAGTTCATGCACTGTTGAGAACAAAAGCTGAAAATGTTAGTTAAAACATTGATAAGTTCAATCGGTTTTCAATAGTTTTGAGAAAATAATGTAAACATCAGAAACATTGCTAACTGAAGACCTTTACTTCCTTAGAAACAATTTATTTTCTCATTCATCTGAAATTGAAATTTCTTTTCATTATTGTGCTATTAAATTACTATCAATCTTTGTGTCATTAGTTTTAACCTAAGTCTTTTATTCTGTAAACAAATATCTATGTAACTTGAGGAAAATAGAATTTATTAGAATATGATCATTATAAGTTATATTTATGGAAAATATCTGTTGCAAAGCCCATTATGCCTATGGGATTTTGACAAATTGGCTCTCAGTTATATACTGGACACTGTTTTTACAACTTCATAAAATAGCAATTGAAATGTAGTGTAATGTTACCTAAAAAATTAAGTTGAAGAATTGTGAAAAGTTCAGAGAACTCCAAATATTTTTCAACTAAAGTCACACATGACAATTATCTTTTAATTAACTGAAGTGGATAAATTTTCAATTAGTATCTTTCTGCAAATCAGAGAGCCTGTTAGCATGGCATAATCAATCTTAAAAATCCCTAAAAGGCAAGTAAAACACAATTAATACATTTCTTTATGCTGTGGAAAGTTCCTAAGTGTTTAGATTAGTAACAAGATTTGTAAGTGTTCTAAATATTATTGTAGTACTTTCTGGCAATGTATGCAGGATTTTCAGTCCTAGCACACTGCACACACAAACCAACTGTCTTTTAGGATCAGATACTCAAGTAATACTACTCATATATTCAAAATTTTTTAAAAAAATTAGTAACATTTTTATCAGACATGTGTTTACTACACACAGTATATAAGACAGGATGGACACATACATGTCTGTGATATCACACATTGGAGGCAGAGGCAAGAGTGTACGAATTTGAGGCCCACATGAGGGACAATCACCAGGCAGAGACAGCAGGACCAACTAACATCAGAGATAACCAGATGGCAAAAGACAAACCTAGGAATGTTACCAAGAGAAATCAAGGCAATATGGCACAATCTGTACAGAATTCATCCACAACAGCAAGTCTTGGATACCCCAACACATTGGAAAAGCAAGATTTGGATTCAAAATCACAGCTCATGATGTTAATAGAGGGCTTCAAGGAGGACATAAATAACTCCCTTAAAGAAATATAGGACAACACAGGTTAAACAGATAGAAGCCCTTAAAGAATTACAGCAACGCACAACAAAACAGGTGAAGGAATTGAACAAAACCATTCAGGATCTAAAAATAGAGGTAGAAACAATAAAGAAATCACAAAGGGAAACAACTCTGGATATAGAAAACCTAGGAAAGAAGCCAAGAGTTATGGATGCAAGCATCAACAACAGAAAACACGAGATAGAAGAAAGAATCTCAGAGGCAGAAGATACCATAGAAAGCATTGACACAACAGTCAAAGAAAATGCAAAATGCAAAAAGGTCCTAACCCCAAATACCCAGGAAATCTGGGACAAAATGAGAAGATCAAACCTAAGGAGGTATAGAAGAGGTATAAGTATAGAAGAGAGTGAAGATTTACAACTTAAAGGCCAGTAAATATCTTCAACAAAATTATAGGAAAAAAAAAACCCCTTCCCTAACCTAAAGAATGAGATGCTCATGAACATACAAAAAACCTTCACAACTTCAAGTAGATTGGACCAGAAAAGAAATTCCTCTATCACATAATAATTAAAACACCAAATGCACTAAATAAAGAAAGAATATTAAAAGCAGTAATGGAAAAAGTTCAAGTAAAACATAAAGGCAGACCTATCAGAATTGCACCAGACTTCTCACCAAGACTATGAAAACCAGAAGGTTCAGGACAGATGTCATACAGACCCTAAGGGAATACAAATGCCACCTCAGGCTACTATACCCAGCAAAACTTTCAATAACCATAGATGGAGAAACCGAGATACTCCATGACAAAACATATTTACACAGTATATTTCCACAAATCCAGCCCTTCAAAGGATAATGAATGTAAAATACCAACAAAAGGATGGAAACTAGACAGTAGAAGAGCAAAAAACAATCTTCTACTAACAAACAAAAAAGAAGAGAGCCACACAAACATAATACTACTTCTAATAACAAAAATAACAGGAAGCAAGAATCACTTCTCCATAATATCTCAATATCAATGGACTCAATTCTCCAATAAAAAGCCATAGATTAACAGACGGGGTATATAAGCAGGACCCAACATTTTGCAGCATAGAGGAAACTCACCTTAGACACAAAGACAGACACTACCTCAGAATAAAAGGCTGGAAAACAATTTTCCAAGCAAACGATCCCAAGATACAAGTTGGTGTGCCATTCTTGTTTTTTTGTTTGTTTGTTTTGTTTTGTTTTGTTTTGTTTTTTGTTTTTTTCGAGACAGAGTTTCTCTGTGTAGTCCTGGCTGTCCTGTAACTCATTCCATAGACTAGTCTGGCCTCAAACTCAGAAATCCATCTGCCTCTGCCTCCCAAGTGCTGTGATTAAAGGTGTGTACCACCATTTCCCGTGGTGTAGCCATTCTAATATCAAATAAAATCGACTTCCAACCTAAAGTAATCAAAAAAAGATAAGGAAAGATATTTTATACTCGTCAAAGGAAAAATCTATCAAAATGAACTCCCAATTCTGAACATATATGCTCCAAATACAATGGTACCCACATTCTTAAAAGTTTTATTAAAGCTCAATGCACACATTGCACCCCACACAATAATTATGGGAGACTTCAACACCATACTCTCATCAATGGACGAATCAGGGAAAAATAAACTAAACAGAGAAACAATTAAACTAACAGAAGTTGTGAACTAAATGGATTTAACAGATATCTGTAGAACACTTTATCCTAAAGCAAAATATACCTTCTTCTCAGCACCTCATAGTATTGTCTCCAAAATTGACCATATACTAAGTCACAAAACAGACCTCAGCAGATATAAGAGAATTAAAACAATTCCATGCACCCTATCAGATCACCATGGACTAAGGCTGGTCTTCAATAACAACAAAACCAACAGAAAGCCCACATAAACATGGAAATTGAACAACATTCTACTCAACAATAACTTGGTCAAAGAAGAAGTGAAGAAAAAATTAAAGATTTTGTAGAATTTAATGAAAACAAAGGCACAACATACAAACTTATGGTGACCCATAAGTTTGAAAACAATGCTAAAAGGAAAACTCATAGCTCTGAGTGCCTCCAAAAAGAAACTGGAAAGAACATACGATAACAGCTTAACAGCACAGCTAAAGACTCTAGAACAAATATAAGTAAATACACCCTAGAGGAGTAGATGGCAGGAAATAATCAAATTCAGGGCTGAAATCAACCAAATAGAAACAAAAAGAGCTATAGGAAGAATCAACCAAACCAAGAGCTGGTTCTTTGAAAAAAACAAAAAGATAGATAAACCCTTAGCCAAACTAACCAGAGGGCACAGAGACAGTATCCAAATCAGCAAAATCAGAAATTATAAGGGAGACATAAGAACAGATACTGAGGAAATCCAAAAATATCATCTGATTCTACAACAAAAGCCTATATTTAACAAAAGTGGAAAATCTTAATGAAATGGACAATTTTCTCGACAGACACCAGGTACCAAAGTTAGATTAGGATCAGATAAATGATCTAAACAATCCCATAAACCCTAAGGAAATAGAAGCAGTCATTAATAATCTTCCAACCAAAACAAACAAACAAACAAACAAACAAAAAACCCAGGACTTTTTCTGTGATGTTTAAGTGATGTTATCTGGGAAAAAAAACAACAAAAAGGCCCCCCAAAAACAAAAACAAAAACAACAACAAAAACAGGTAGCTAAAACTACTCTCAACAGTAAAAGAACTTCTGGGAGAATCAGTAGCCCAGACCTCAAGCAGAACTACAGAGCACTAGTGTTAAAAACTGCATGGTATTAGTACAGTGACATGGAGGTGGATCAATGGAATAGAATTGAAGACCCTGAAATGAATCCTCACACCTATGAGTGACAAAGGAGCTAAAACCATCCAGGGGAAAAAAAGATAGACTTTTCAACAAATGGAGCTGGGTCAACTGGCAGTCAACATGTAGAAGGATGCAAATTGATCCATTCTTTTTTTTTAATTTTTATTTTCTATATTCTATGTTTACATTCCAAAGGCTTTCCCCTTTCCCAGTTCCCACCCACCATACTTCCCATAGTTCCTCTCCCCCCCAACTATTCCCAAATCATTCCCCCTCCCCCCTTGGTTTCTTTACTAAACTGGATGCAATCTTTACAGGCCCAGGGTCCTCTCCTTTCCTCTTCTTGGGAATCATTTGACTTGCTATTTGTGTCTTGAGTATTTAGGGCTTCTGGGCTCATTAATATCCACTTATCAGTGATTGCATTTCATGTGTATTCTTTTGTGATTGGGTTAACTCACTCAGGATGATATTTTCCAGGTCTAACCATTTACCTACAAATTGCATGAATTCATTATTTTTAATTGCTGAGTAGTATTCCATTGTATAAATATACCACATTTTCTGTATCCATTCCTCCTTTGAGGGATATTTGGGCTCCTTCCAATTTCTGGCTATTATAAACAAGGCTGCTATAAACATAGTGGAGCATGTGTCTTTATTGTATGCAGGGGAATCCTCTGGGTATATGTCCAGGAGTGGTATGCCAGGGTCCTCTGGAAGTGACATGCCCAATTTTCTGAGGAACCGCCAAACTGATTTCCAGAGCGGGTTCACCATTTTGCAATGCCACCAACAGTGGAGGAGTGTTCCTCTTTCTCCACATCCTCGCCAGCACTTGTTGTCTCTTGAGTTTTTAATCTTAGCCATTCTGACTGGTGTGAGGTGGAATCTCAGGGTTGTTTTGATTTGCATTTCCCTGACGACTAATGATATTGAACATCTTTTAAGGTATTTCTCGGCCATCCAAATTTCTTCTGGTGAAAATTCTTTGCTTAGCTCTGTGCCCAATTTTTTGATAGGGTTATTTGTTTCTTTGGGGTCTAACTTCTTGAGTTCTTTGTATATATTGGATATTAGCCCTCTGTCAGATGTGGGGTTGGTGAAGATCTTTTCCCACTTTGTTGGTTGCCGTTTTGTCCTTCTGACAGTGTCCTTTGCTTTGCAGAAACTTTGTAATTTTATGAGGTCCCATTTGTCGATTCTTGATCTTAGTGTGTAAGCTATTGGTGTTCTGTTCAGGAACTTTTCCCCTGTGCCCAAGTCCTCCAGGGTCTTCCCAAGTTTCTTTTCTAATAGTTTCAGTGTGTCTGGTTTTATGTGGAGGTCCTTGATCCACTTGGAGTTGATCTTAGTGCAAAGAGATAAGAGTGGGTCAATTCGCATTCTTCTGCATGTTGACCTCCAGTTGAACCAGCACCATTTGTTGAAAAGGCTATCTTTATTCCACCGGATGGTTCTGGCTCCTTTATCAAAGATCAAGTGACCATAAGTCTGTGGGTTAATTTCTGGGTCTGCAATCCTATTCCATTGATCTACTTGCCTGTTGCTATACCAATACCATGCAGTTTTTAACACAATTGTTCTGTAGTACTGCTTAAGGTCAGGGATATTGATTCCCCCAGAAGTCCTTTTATTGTTGAGAATAGTTTTAGCTATCCTGGGTTTTTTGTTGCTCCAGATGAATTTGAGAATTGCTCTTTCTAGATCTATGAAGAATTGAGGTGGAATTTTGATGGGGATCGCATTGAATCTGTATATTGCTTTTGGCAAGATGGCCATTTTTCTATATTGATCCTGCCAATCCAGGAGCAAGAGATATTTTTCTATCTTCTGAGGTCTTCTTCGATTTCTTTCTTCAAGGACTTGAAGTTCCTGTTGTACAGATCTTTCGCTTGTTTGGTTAGAGTTACGCCAAGATACTTTATGTTGTTTGTGGCTATTGTGAAGTGTGTTATTTCCCTAACTTCTTTCTCTGCCTGCTTGTCCTTTGAGTACAAGAAGGCCACTGACTTGCTTGAGTTAATTTTATAACCTGCCACTTTGCTGAAGTTGTTTATCAGCTGTAGAAGTTCTCTGGTGGAGTTTTTTGAGTCGCTTAGGTAAACTATCATATCGTCTGCAAATAATGATAGTTTCACTTCTTCCTTTCCAATTTGTATCCCTTTGACTTCCTTATGTTGTCTAAGAACTTCAAGTACTATATTGAAAAGATATGTAGAGAGATTGCAGCCTTGTCTAGTACCTGATTTTAGTGGGAATGCTTCAAGTTTCTTTCCATTTATTTTGATGTTGGCTACTGGTTTGCTGTAGATTGCTTTTACTATGTTTAGGTATGGGCCTTGAATTCCTACTCTTTCCAAGACTTTTAGCATGAAAGGATGCTGAATTTTGTCGAATGCTTTTTCAGCATCTAATGAGATGACCATGTGGTTTTTTTTCTTTCAGTTTGTTTATGTAGTGGATTACATTGATGGATTTCCGTATATTGAACCATCCCTGCATCCTTGGGATGAAGCCTACTTGATCATGGTGAATGATCGTTTTGATGTGCTCTTGGATTCAGTTAGCAAGAATTTTATTTAGTATTTTTGCATCTATATTCATAAGGGAAGTTGGCCTGTAGTTCTCTTTCTTTCTTGGATCTTTTTGTGGTTTAGGTATTAGAGTAATTGTGGCTTCGAAGAATGAGTTGGGCAGTGTCCCTTCTGTCTCTATTTTGTGGAATAGTTTGAAGAGTATTGGTGTTAAGTCTTCTTTGAAGGTCTGGTAGAATTCTGCACTAAAACCATCTGGTCCCGTACTTTTTTTGGTTGGGAGGCTTTCTATAACCCCTTCTATTTCTTTAGGAGTTATGGGACTATTTAGCTGATCTACTTGATGCTGAATTAATTTTGGTATTTGATATCTGTCTAGGAAATTGTCCATTTCCTCCAGATTCTCCAGTTGTTTTGAGTATAGACCTTTGTAGTAGGATCTGATGATCTTTTGAATTTCCTCAGTTTCTGTTGTTATGTCTTCCTTTTCATTTCTAATTTTGTTAATTTGGATACTGTCTCTGTGTCCTTTGGTTAGTCTGGCTAAGGGTTTATCTATCTTGTTGATTTTCTCAAAGAACCAGCTCCTGGTCTTGTTGATTCTTTGTATGGTTCTCTTTGTTTCTACTTGATTGATTTCAGCCCTTAGTTTGGTGATTTCTTGTCTTCTACTCCTCCTGGGTGAATTAACTTCTTTTTCTTCCAGGGCTTTTAGGTGTGCCGTTTAGTTTCTAGTGTATGCTCTCTCCAGTTTCTTTTTGGATGCACTTAGGGCTATGAGTTTTCCTCTTAGCACTGCTTTCATTGTGTCCCATAGATTTGGGTAGGTTGTACCTTCATTTTCATTGAATTCTAAAAAGTCTTTGATTTCTTTTTTTATTTCTTTCTTGACCAAGGTGTCATTGAGTAGAGTATTGTTCAGTTTCCATGTGTATGTGGGCTTTCTGTTGTTTTTGTTGCTATTGAAGACCACTCTTACTCCATGGTGGTCTGATAGGAGGCACGGGATTAGCTCGATCTTCTTGTATTTGTTGACATCTGTCTTGTGACCAATTATATGATCAATTTTGGAGAAGGTACCATGCGGTGCTGAGAAAAAGGTATATTCTTTAGCTTTAGGATTAAATGTTCTATATATATCTGTTAAATCCAATTGGTCCAAAGTTTCAATTAGTTTCACTGTGTCCCTGTTTAGTTTCTGCTTTCCTGATCGGTCCATTGAGGAGAGTGGAGTGTTGAGGTCACCCACAATTATTGTGTTAGGTGTAATGTGTGCTTTGAGCTTTAGTATGGTTTTTTTTACGAATGAGGGTGCCCTTGTATTTGGAGCATAAATGTTCAGTATTGAGAGCTCTTCTTGGTGGATTTTCCCTTTCGCCAGCAAGAAGTGACCTTCTGAGTCTCTTTTGATGACTTTAGGTTGGAAGTCTATTTTATCTGATATTAGAATGGCTACCCCCGCTTGTTTCCCGAGACCATTTGCTTGTAAAATTGTCTTCCATCCTTTTACTCTAAAGCAGTGTTTGTCTTTAACACTGAGATGTGTTTCCTTTATGCAGCAAAATGTAGGGTACTGTTTGCGTAGCCAGTCTGCTAATCTATGTCTTTTTATTGGGGAATTGAGTCCATTGATGTTAAGAGATATTAAGGAATGGTAATTATTTCGTCCAGACATTTTTGAAAATATTTTTATTTATTTATTTTTTTATATTTGAGAGGTTATCTTCTTTTGGGTTTGATGAGAGGAGGTTTCTATCTTGCTTCATCCCGGGTGTAGTTTCTGTCCTTGTCTTGGTGTTTTCCCCCTATTATCCTTTGTAGGGCTGGATTTGTGGAAAGATATCGTGCAAATTTGGTTTTGTCATGGAATACCTTGATGTCTCCATCTATAGCAACTGAGAGTTTTGCTGGGTAAAGTAGTTTTGGGTGAAGTTTGTGTTCTCTTAGAGTTTGCATGATATCTGCCCAGGATCTTCTAGCTTGAATGGTCTCAGGTGAGAAGTCTGGTTTTATTCTGATAGTTCTTCCTTTATATGTTACTTGGCCTTTTTCTCTTGCTGCCTTTAGTATTCTTTCTTTGTTTATTACATTTGGAGTTTTGATTATTATGTGATGGGATGTATTTCTGTTCTGGTCCAGTCTGTTTGGGGTTCTATAGGCTTCTTGTATATTCATGGGCATCTCTCTCCTTAGGTTGGGGAAGTTTTCTTCCATAATTTTATAGAAGATATTAGCTGGCCCTTTAACTTGTAAATCTTCACTCTCGTCTATACCTATAATCCTTAGGTTTGGTCTTCTCATAGTGTCTTGGATTTCCTGGATGTTTTGGGTTACCACCTTTTTGCATTTAGTATTTTCTTTGACTGTTGAATCAATGGTTCCTATGGTATCTTCGGCTTCTGAGATTCTGTCTTCTATCTCTTGTATTCTTTTGTTGATACTTGCATCTATGGCCCCTGATTTCTTCCCAAGGTTTTCTATCTCCAATGTTTTCTCCCTCTGTGATTTCTTAGTTGTTTCTACTTCTGTTTTTAGTATCTGGATGGATGTGCTCAGATCTTTCGCTTGCTTGATTGTGTTTTCATGTATTTCTTTAATAGATTTTTGTGCTTCCTCTTTCATAGCTTCTACTTGTTGGCCCACGTTCCTCTGTAGTTCTTTAAGTGACTTTTGTCTTTCTTCCTTATTGTCTTCTTCTTTTTGATCCATCTTCTCCTGAATTTCTTGAAGTGATTTTTGTATTTGCCTCGTAAAGACTTCTAACTTTTGATCCATTTTCTCCTCTATTTCTTTACGAGATTTTTCTATGTGTTCAGCTAGCAGCATCCTGGCCAGTGATTTTATATCCAAGTCTTGTTTTTCTGGTGTTTTGGGGTATCCATGGCTTCCTGTTGTTAGAGAACTGGGTTCAGATGCTGTCATGTTGCCTTGATTTCTGTTAGTAACGTTCCTTCGTTTTCCTTTTGCCATCTGGTTATTTCTAGTGTTAGTTGGCCTTGTTGTCAGTGGCTGGTGTTTGAATCTCCCGTGAGGCTGGGCTCACCTGTTGTTTCTCTACTGGTGAATATGCGTGACTTCTGCTTTAAGGGATCATAAGCAGGCTGCCACCCATGCGATTGTAGCCCCTGATGGAGTCTGTCTACCTGGGCTTCTCTAGCTGTGTCCTGCTTGCAATATGGAGGCCTGCAGCTATTGCTGGTCCAGGGGCTGGCAAGCTGGTTGCTGCCCACTGCCTCGGTGCATGGCCAGAGGGTGCGAGTCCCGCAGAACCTAGGAGGAACTTGGCCTGCCTGGCAGCGAGAGCCTAGCAGATCCCCATGAGGGTAGCCCTGCGAGGAGTGTCTACCTGGGCCTTTCCAGCTGTGTCCTGGTTGCAATATGGAGGCCTGCTGCTATTGCTGGTCCAGGGGCCGGAGACCTGGTTGCAGACCGCTGCCTAGGTGCATGGCCAGAGGGCGCGGGGAAGTCCCGCAGAGCCTAGGCGGAACTCTGCCTGCCTGCCAGTGAGAGCCTAGCAGATCCCCCCATGAGGGTAGCCCTGGAAGGAGTGTCTACCTGGGCCTTTCTGCCTGTGTCCTGGTTGCAATATGGAGGCCCGCCACTATTGCTGGTCCAGGGGCAGGCGAGCTGGTTGCAGACCACTGCCTCAGTGCACGGCCAGAGGGCGCGGGGAAGTCCCGCAGAGCCCGGGCCTTTCAGGCTTTGTCCAAATTGATCCATTCTTATCTCCCTGTGCAAAGCTCAAGTCCAAGTGGATCAAAGGCCTCCACATAAAACCAGATACACTGATCTAATATATGAGAAAGTGGGGAAGAACCTGGAGCACAGGGGAAATTTTCCACAATAGAACACGAATAGCTTATGCTCTAAGATCAAGAATTGACAAATGGGACCTCATAAAATTGCAAAGCTTCTGTAAGGCAAAGGACACTGTCAATAGGACAAAGCAGCAACCCACAGATTAGGAAAAGATCTTCACCAATCCTACATTCTACAGAGGGCTAATATCCAATATATACAAAGAAATCAAGAAGTTAGACTTCAGGAAATCAAATAACTCTATTAAAAAGGGGTACAGAGCTAAACAAAGAATTCTCAACTGAGGAATACCTTATGGCTGAGAAACACCTAAAGAAATATTCAACATCCTTAATCATCAGGGAAATGCAAATCAAATCAACCCTTGAGATTCTACCTCACACCATTCAGAATGGTCAAGTTCAAAAGCTCAGGGGTCAGCAAATGCTGGAGAAGATGTGGAGAAAGAGAAACACTCTTCCATTGCTCGTGGAGATGCAAATTGGTAAAACCATTTTGGAAATCAGTTTGGTCTTTCCTCAGAAAATTGGACATAGCATTACCTGAGGACCCAGCTATACCACTCCTGGGCATATACCCAGAAGATGTTCCAACATGTAATAAGGGCACATACTCCACTATATTCATAGCAGCCTTATTTATAATGTTAGAAGCTGAAAAGCACTTAGAGGTCCCAAATAGATGAGTGGATACAGAAAATGTGGTACATTTACACAATGGAGTACTACTCAGTTATTAAAAACAATGAATTCATGAAATTCTTAGGCAAATGGATGGAGCTAGAAAATATCATCCTGAATGTGGTAACACAATTACAAAAAACACACACACATAGTATGCACTCACTGATAAATGGATATTAGCCCAAAAGCTCGGAATACCCAAAATACAACTCATAGACACATGAAGCTCAAGACGAAGGAAGACCAAATTGTGGATACTTTGATCCTTCTAGATAGTAGATCAAAATACCCATGGCTCACAGTTAACCAGTAGATTGAGCATAGGGTCCCCAATGGAGCAAGTAGAGAAAGGATCCAAGGAGCTGAAGAGATTTGCAGCCCTGCAGAAGGAACAATAATATGTACCAGCCAGTACCCCAGAGCTCCTAGGAACTAAACCAACAACTGAAGAGTACCCGAAGAGGGACCCATGGCTCCAGCTACATATGAAACAGAAGATGAGCATTTCAGACATCATTGAGAGGATGATGGTCCTGTGAATGCTCGATTCCCCAGAAAATTGGAATGCAAGTCAGGAAACTGGGGGTGGTGGGGGTGGTGGAAGAGTGTGAGCAGGGAGGGGGTACAATAGGTGGTTTTTGGAGGGGTGAAGAGAAAATGGGATACCATTTGAAATGTAAATAAAGCAAATATCTAAAAAAAAAGAGAAACAAAACAAAAGAAAAAGAAAACCAAATGTTTCTAGTTAAGTCAAATAAAGCCCTTTGTACAGAAAAAGAAAACAAAAAACAAAACAAAAAAGAAAAACAACAACCACTTAAAATCTATTTATGTTTGGGTAAAGTTTTACTTCTTTTTGTATGCTTTCATTCCCTCATCCTCCTGTGAAATCAATCCAGTTCTAAAAGCCTGATGATGGAAAAGGAAACACAGAAAGGAAATTCTCTGATGTGAGTAAGACATTCTTTGTGAGACTTGGTGTACTCATTAAATTCAGGTCATTTTCTTGCCCATGTGCTGGAGAAGACACCTCTCTCTACATAGAAATTGCATACATAGGTGCAACATGGAGGAAACATCAGTTGTGAGAAAAGGTGAGTGAACAATGGGAGTTGGGCTACCTCTTTGCATTTTCTCTGGCCCTTTTTTGTCTGTCCTGCACATAGTATATTGAAATTCTACTGAGTCTTTGGAACTTGTAAACTTCCCTTTTTTATTTAAAGGCTGTGAAATAGCTTCCCTCTTTACCCTGTGTGAAATATATATAGCCACCCATTCACATTCAATTGGGTGTTTTGTTTTGATATTTGATTTTTTTGTTTGTTTGGTTTTTTCTACTTCCAATTGTGTGTTCTTCTACCCCGTCTTTGTTCATTCTGCTCAAGAATCCAAGAGGGGCTAAGGCCATGATAAAAGGGTCAAATGGAGGTTTTGATCATCATGTTCTTTAGTGAATCATTTTTCTCAGTGACATATTCCTAACCATTTTAAAAATATATCCTCCAATTGTCTCTATTTCTGCTAACTACTTTGTTTTTTTTCTCCAGAGTAGTCATATCTACCACACAGTCTACAATTTTCCTTTTCGTTCTGTTTGTTCTTTGATTACAAACTGGAATGATGATATGCTTCAAGAGTTTAAGGCTTTGTAACTAATGTAGCCCTTTTATTTAGAACAACAACACAAAGTAGGGGTTCAATAAATATTTTTGAGGGTCTAGGGTTTAGGTTCCAGCAATCATGTAGTAAGTGAGTCACAACAACCTCTTGTTCCATGGTGTTTGAAGTTCTCTAAATCCACAGGCTCCAAATGCATACATATATGCAGATAAAACACATATACACACAAAATAAAAATAAAAATTTTGGAATTAATAATTGAATCAAGCCGTCTAGGCTGAAAGCTTTAAGTATTTCTACAGTTATGTCTGTAAATGCCTGAATCCATATATATACCATATATATATATATATATATATATATATATATGTATTAAAGCAATGAATATCCTGCAAACATACTATGGCCTAGATAGGATCTTTCCTGGCATACTTCATTGTCAGCCACATGAACCAACAAAATGAATCATGACTAGGAAAGTCAGTAGTCAAATATATTCTGTATCTACCAATAAAGTTTATTAAAGGTGTGTGTATTGACATAATTATTCATTCTTTAGGCAAGGAAAGCTTTCATTACCATCAAACTAGTATTCATTGTAAAGCCATCCACAAGTTCGGCATTTGGGATTTCTCCATAGTAATTTCTCTTTGGTCTCAACACAGTAATTGTCTCCCTTCCTTTCCTCTGAAGTAAGTGATTCCCATCCTAAACTGGGGCTGCTAATTGTCTCCATTCCTTTCTTCTGAAGTAAGTGATTCCCATCCTAAACTGGGGCTGCTGTTTACATTGATTTCAGTAAATATTTTGATTGCTATAACTTTCAATACAGAATGGCAAAGTAGTGTAATTAAAAGACAAATGGTGACTCTTTGAAATGACATGACTAAGAAAACTCAGTTGAGAGTACCTTGAAATGAAAGACACCTCTATGTGCTTCAGTACCTCGTTCATGGAAAGCTAACTTTCCAATTAGTGCAAAGTTTGGCCCACAGGTGACCTAGTGATGAAACGTCCCTATGTTCTTTTCAAAGTCTGTCAGCAACACGGATTAACAAAAGGATGAGTGACATTTATAAATTAATTTGGTTAACATCCAAGCACTTCAAATTAAATAAGCTTTGGCCTAGCTTGATTTATAAAGGATTACCCATCAATCTAACTGCCTAAAGAAAAATTTCTTGTTGCAAACTTTTTCATAAAATTTCTGATAGGAGATATTAGTATTTTCCAAACTTCTAAAAAAATTTGAAATAATTAGATAAACCAACCTTAAAATCCCATTGTGTAGAGCCGAGTCATGCAATGTGTTGAATAGGCCTTAAGGTTGAGAGAACATGATTGGATCTCTGACTGTTAGACATTATGCTAGCTTCCAAAAAAGGTGTTCTTCAATTAGTTAATTTAATTTTCTGAAGGAATATTTATTTGGTACCATTAGATTGATACTAGTCCACATTTGCCAACATTCAGAAGCTAATTCTCCAAATGCCAAAACTTAAAAGTCATGTAAAGATTGTGGTGAAAACTCAGGAGATGTTGAGTCATAAGGAAAAGGAGAGTTTGCCAAAAAAAAAAAAAAGACTATGACAGGTCCTTACTTGGAGAGGCAGTCTAACTCAAATCAGAGAAAGAAAAGAAATATTCTGCACACTCATACAACATTATAGGTAAAGGCAAGATGTAGTGACGGCTTTGTCTTATTTTATTTTCCTTTTAAAAATTTGGTCAAGTTTAATGTAGAAAATGAGGAAGGACTTGTCCTGTGAAGAATTGAATTCCTATAGCAATGACCAAATGAAAATGACACATGCATGCATAGGAATCTCTCTGTCTTCCCCTACCCTGTTTCTTTCTCTCCCCCACCCCTCTCTCTCTCTCTCTCGCTCCTCTCTCTCGCTCTCTCTCTCTCTCTCTCTCTCTCTCTCTCTCTGTGTGTGTGTGTGTGTGTGTGTGTGTGTGTGTGTGTGTAAGGAGGGGGGAGCTGTATACATTCCTGTCTCTCAGTTTCTTCTGCTACAAGACTGGGTGCTAAACCAACAACTGCTGCACTATGCCTGTAACTAGTATCCTACTGGTAAAATACACACTGTTTCTACCCTGGTTTATCAGTTTCATGTTCACTTGTTTTTTGTGGACAACCAAAAACACATGCCTGTGGACAAATGATTTTTGCTATATGCAATGTGCCTGACCATCAGCCACTAAACACAGAACTTATAAATACAGCGTCTCAACCATATGACCTGCTAGTCTCAAATAGCTTAGTTGAGATTTAGTCTTGTTTTGCAAATGGTCCCAAAACACCTTTGCCAAAAACTTCAAGGAACCTCGAGTAGAGTTTCCAAGCCATTTTCTTGTCTCTACTTCCCATCTACTAGTCCAGCCATAGGAGTGCTGAGTTACAGACGTGTGTTGCACAACACAGCTGCCCATGTATGTTGTCTGTGGGGATTAAGTTCAAATTGTTGGGCTTACAATTAGCGCTGTTGTTTGATGAGCCATTTCTCCTGCCAAGGACTATAGAATAACTAAAAGAGTGAATGGAGATGAAGCATATTTTACTGAAATAATAGTTTAGAGTTGTGGAATATCTTACAAGTTAGACATAAAGTTCTAAGATCAATGCATTTATAATGGCACTATTGCCAAATTATTGGACAATAGAGAAGAGTATTTGTTTACCTGATTTATGAGTCAAGACACAATGAAACAGTTATGATAAACAATGGTTTGATCTCTGCTGTTGATAACTGTCATCTGATAGCCTGTGTGGAAGACTGAGCTAGGAATTTGCATGCCGGAGGCTTAAATACAGTGGCAGGGCAAAGGGTTCAAATGAAGCTTTGCTAAATGTTTCCAATTCCCGGTCCTAAGCCAAAGAAGCAGATGAAATCTTGCCTTACCAAAGAAACAATAGTTGTGGCTGGAAAGGTGGCCCAGGGTTAAGAACACATTCTGTTCATACACGAAAACTGAGTTCTATTCCAACAGCCCACACTGGACAGATCACAAGCATCCATAACCCCAATTCCAGGAGATCAGATAGCCTCTTCTGCACCTCACGCACCTATATATTCACAAAGCATATATCTCCATGATATACATCAACAAATACATATATCCATAAATAAAATGAGTTGTTCTTGCTATGGTAAAGATAGGTTAAAGAAACTAATAAAGATAAGGAACATTTTAAAAGGCACAGTCTGGTATTTGCCTTAAATCTGACAGTTTCTCTTGCTAACCTCTAAACCTTTATTCTAACTTGGCAAGATTGTAGGATTTCACACTAACGGAGACAAATAGAGTTTAGTAGACTGGGTTATTTAAATGGAAATAAAAAGCTCATTAGGTTCTGAAGCACTTGACGTTTTTATATTTTAGTGACCTAAAGATTATTTCAAATATTTACAAGTAAAAATTAAATGAATCATTTTTGTAAAGTTATAAAATCCTAAATTTATGTTTCATTTGTTTTGGGTAAGTATAGATGACTCTCATGGCTGGTATTTATTATTGCTTTGAAACTGTATATAAGAAATAAGAATAAATTTTAGTGTTTTTGTAATGATTCAAATCTGCCTTTATGAGCTTGTTATACTTCTTCTCAGCATAATTAATTGATGGGTCCCTATTCAACTCCACGATCTATAAGATATAGAAAATAATACAAGGATGTCGACCTACATTTCTCTGAATTTATACTAAGTAGATCACTCTACCACTTGCTTAATCTACAATTTGTCAGTACTGCCTACTGTACTATGTAAAAACCATTAGTTCCTTAGTTATCTCGTGTATGTGTGTGTGTGTGTGTGTGTGTGTGTGTGTTGTGTGGTCTTTGTGGCTCAGTTTATTTGTATAGATGTTTCCATATGTGCATAGCCCATACTATATTCCTCAATACATCTTTAATTTCTGGTTTTCTTTTCTTTTGTTTGTTCATTAGTTTATATATTTGTTGGTTAGTTTTTTTGAGTCTTTCGCTGAACTTGAAGCTCATTAATCAGTTAAATGGGATTACTATCAAGCTCCAATCATAATGCTAATTCTGTTCTCCTTTGACTGCGGCTACTCATACATGTTTGACTTTCAGTTTCTTTCTTTGCTTCTTTCTTTCTTTGTTTCTCTGTTTCTTTCTTTCTTTCTTTCTTTCTTTCTTTCTTTCTTTCTCTCTTTTCTTTGTTTGTTTATGGTAGCTCATTTGTATATTTTACTTTTATAAGAACAATAGAAACCTTGCACAAATCTACCTCAGTTGCCCTTTATGTAATGATGTACTCCTGCACCTTTGGAGAAGTGGTTCTAAACCTTCTTAATTATTCCACCCTTTAATACAGTTCCTCACATTGTGATGATCCCTATCCATACAATTTTTATTGGCTTTTTCATAACTGTAATTTTCCTTATTATGAACAGCATTGTGAATATTTTGGAGATAGAGATTGGACAAGGGGTAGCTGCACACACACTGAGTAAGTATCTGTGGTCAGAGATTAAAGAGAGCTGTGAAGAGACTAATAAAAGTTGGTCCTTTTCTGTCCCTTTCTCCTTTTTTTCATTTTCATTCATTTTTCCTTTATTATTTAAAGCAAATTTAAATTTAAATATATGTTGATCATATATTCCCTCTCCCAAATTCTTTTTGATCCTCTCCAATTTCCTACCCATTCAACTTTAAGTTCTTTTAAAAAAAATCCAATATCCAATATGAAAACATAAAGATCCAAAAAAGAAAGAGAACTACAGGCCAATTTCCCTTATGAATATCAATGCAAAAATACTAAATAAAATTCTTGCCAACTGAATCCAAGAGCACATTAAATTGATCATTCACCATGATCAAGTAGGCTTCATCCCAGGGATGAAGGGATGGTTCAATATATGGAAATCCATCAATGTAATCCACTACATAAACAAACTAAAAGAAAAAACCACATAGTCATCTCATTAGATGCTGAAAAAGCATTTGACAAAATTCAGCATCCTTTTATGTTAAAAGTCCTGGAAAGAACAGGAATTCAAGGCCCATACCTAAACATAGTAAAAGCAATCTACAACAAACCAGTAGCCAACATCAAAATAAATGGAGAGAAACTTGAAGCAATCCCACTAAAATCAGGGACTAGACAAGACTGCCTTCTCTCTCCATACCTTTTCAATATAGTACTTGAAGTTCTAGCGAGAGCAATCAGACAACATAAGGAAGTCAAAGGGATACAAATTGGAAAGGAAGAAGTCAAACTATCATTATTTGCAGATGCTATGATAGTATACTTAAGTGACCCAAAAAACTCCACCAGAGAACTTCTACAGCTGATAAACAACTTCAACAAAGTGGCTGGTTATAAAATCAACTCAAGCAAATCAGTAGCCTTCCTGTACTCAAAGGACAAGCAGGCTGAAAAAGAAGTTAGGGAAATAACACCCTTCACAATAGCCACAAAAAATATAAAGTATCTTGGCATGACTTTAACCAAACAAGTGAAAGAACTGTATGACAGGAAGTCCTTGAAGAAAGAAATTGAAGAAGACATCAGGAGATGGAAAAATGTTCCCTGCTCTTGGATTAGCAGGATCAATATAGTAAAAATGGCCATCTTGCCAAAAGCAATCTACAGATTCAATGCACCTCCCCATCAAAATCCCAAATCAATTCTTCATAGATCTAGAACGAACAATTCTCAAATTAATTTGGAGTAACAAAAAACCTAGGATAGCTAAAACTATTCTCAACAATAAAAGGACTTCTGGGGGAATCAATATTCCCGACCTCAAGCAGTACTACAGAGCAATTGTGTTAAAAACTGCATGGTATTGGTACAGTGACAGGCAAATAGATCAATGGAATAGAACTGAAGATCCAGAAATGAACCCACAGAGTTGTGGTCACTTGATCTTTGATAAAGGAGCTACAATCATCCAATGGAAAAAAGATAGCCTTTTCAACAAATAGTGCTGGTTCAACTGGAGGTCAACATGCAGAAGAATGCGAATTGACCCACTCTTATCTCCTTGCACTAAGATCAATTCCAAGTGGATCAAGGACCTCCACATAAAACCAGACACACTGAAACTAATAGAAAAGAAACTGTGGAAGACCCTGGAGGACATGGGCACAGGGGGAAAGTTCCTGAACAGAACACCAATAGCTTATGCTCTAAGATCAAGAATTGACAAATGGGACCTCATAAAATTACAAAGTTTCTGTAAGGCAAAAGCACTGTCAGAAGGACAAAACAGCAACCAACAAATTAGGAAAAGATCTTCACCAACCCCACATCCAACAGAGGGCTAATATCCAATATATACAAAGAACTCAAGAAGTTAGACCCCAAAGAACCAAATAACCCTATTAAAAAATGGGGCACAGAGCTAAACAAGGAATTTTCACCAGAAGAAATTCGGATGGCTGAGAAGCACCTTAAGAGATGTTCAACATCATTAGTCATCAGGGAAATGCAAATCAAAACAACCCTGAGATTCCTCTTCACACCAGTCAGAATGGCTAAGATTAAAAACTCAAGAGACAACAGGTACTGGCGAGGATGTGGAGAAAGAGGATCACTCCTCCATTGTTGGTGGGATTGCAAGATGGTACAACCACTCTGGAGATCAGCCTGGCGTTTCTTCAGAAATTTGGGCATGACACTTCCAGAGGAACTGGGCATACCACTCCTGGGCATATACCCAGAGGATTCCCCTGCATGCAATAAAGACACATGCTCCACTATGTTAATAGCAGCCTTATTTATAATAGCCAGAAGCTGGAAAGAACCCAGAAGTCCCTCAACAGAGGAATGGATACAGAAAATGTGGTATATTTATACAATGGAATACTACTCAGCAATTAAAAATAATGAATTCATGCAATTTGTAGGCAGATCTGGAAAATATCATCCTATGTGAGTCAACACAATCACAAAGGAATTCACATGAATTGCAATCACTGATTAGTGGATATTAATGAGCCCAGAAGCTCTGAATACTCAAGACACAATTAGCTAAGCAAAAGATTCCCAAGAAAAGGGATGGAGAGGACCCTGGTCTGGAAAACACTAAATCCAGTTTTGTAGGAGAGTACCAGAACAGAGATATGGTAGGGAGGGGGGTGTTTGGGGAATAGGGGGGGGAAGAGGACTTATGGGACATATGGTGAGGGGAGAGAACTGGAAAGGGGAAAGCCTTTGGAATGTAAACAAAGAATATAGAAAATAATAAATATATATATAGAGAGAGATTAAAAATAAAGAAATAAAATACAGTAAGTTTAAACAAAAACTATTACAATGAATTGGACAAGACAAAACAATAGAACAAAAAGAGGATAAGAAAATACACAAAATCAGGGACCCACTCATCAGCAAGCTCAGAAATTCTATAAAAATCCTAAACTGGAAGCTATAATATATATGTATGTATGTATGTATGTATGTATGTAATTACATATGTATGTATGCATATGAATGTATGTGTGTGTGTGCCTGTGTGTGTTTGTGCGATATATGATGTAGATACATACATGCCCTATGCATGCAGCTTTAGGCTTTGTGAGTTTTTATGAGCTTTGTGAGTTTCTATGAACTTTGCTTATGTTCATTTAGAGGTCTTTGTTTTCTTGGTGTCCTCCATCCAACCTGGCTCTTAAACATGTTTACCTCTTGTTTTCTTAGAACTCTAATGGGAGGAGTTTGATAAAGAAATCCTATTCAGCACTGAGTGTGCTAGGGTTTATTTCTGCATTTTTTCTGAACTGTTTCAGGAAGAAACTTCTCTGATGACAGCTGAACAAGGCACTGATCCACAAGTATAACAGATAATATACAGATAATCACTATGAGTCTTTTTTTTTCAAAAAAAATTTTTATTGGATATATTCTATATTTACATTTCATTTCCCTTTTTTTGTTTCCCCACCCCCCTAAGGTCCCACATGCCCTTTTCCCTCCCCCTGCTCCCTCATCCACCCCTTCCCACTTCCCTATTCTGGTATTCCCCTACACTGATGCTTTGATCCTTTCCATCACTAGTGTCCATTCCTTTCTTCTTGTCAGACATCATTTGGTATGTGAATCGTTTCTTTGGTGTCCCAAGATTCTAGGCTAATATCCACTTATCAGTGACTGCATACCATGGGTATTCTTTTGAGACTGGGTTACCTCACTTAGTATGATGTTCTCCAGCTTCATCCATTTCTCTAAGAATTTCATGAATTCATTGTTTCTAATTGCTGAATAGTACTCCATTGTGTATATATACCACATTTTTTTGTATCCATTTCTCTGTTGAGGGACATCTGGGTTCTTTCCAGCTTCTGGCTATTATATATATAAGGCTGCTATGAACATAGTGGAGCATGTATCCTTATTGCATGCTGGGGAGTCTTCTGGGTGTATTCCCAGGAGTGGTATGGCTGGATCCTCCGGAAGTATCATGTCCAGTTTTCTGAGGAAACGCCAGACTGATTTCCATAGTGGTTGTACCAGCTTGCAGTCCCACCAGCAGTGGAGGAGTGTTCCTCTTTCTCCACATCCTAGCCAACACCTGATGTCTTCTGAGTTTTTAATCCTAGCCATTCTGTGAGGTGAAATCTCAGGGCTGTTTTGATTTGCATTTCTCTAATGACTAATGATGTTGAACATTTTTTAAGGTGTTTCTCAGCCATCTGAATTTCTTCAGGTGAAAAGTCTTTGTTTAGCTCTGTACCCCATTTTTAAAAATATGGATCGCTTCATGAATTTGCGTGTCATCCTTGCGCAGGGGCCATGCTAATCTTCTCTGTATCGTTCCAATTTTAGTATATGTGCTGCCGAAGCGAGCACACTATGAGTCATTTTATCACTACTTTATTTCTTTTTTTATTGGACATAACCCTGTGGCCATCAGACATGTAGGGCCATGCCCCAGGCCCCTAGTGTTCTGGTTGGACTCCACCCCTACAATCACCTGGCTATCGTCCAGGTTTGCCCCACCCCATAGTTACCTGGCAACAGCCAGGTAGCCCAGCCCACTATAAAACAACAGCCCCTCCTCATTCTCTCTTGCCCTCTCTCTTGTCCTTCTCTCTTCTCTTCTCTTCTCTTCTCTTCTCTTCTCTTCTCTTCTCTTCTCTTCTCTTCTCTTCTCTTCTCTTCTCTTCTCTTCTCTTCTCTTCTCTTCTCTTCTCTTCTCTTCTCCTCTTCTCTTCCCTTCCCTTCCCTTCCCTCTTCCCTCTTCCCTCTTCTTCCCTCTTCCCTCTTCCCTCTTCCCTCTTCCCTCTTCCCTCTTCCCTCTTCCCTCTTCCCTCTTCCCTCTTCCCTCTTCCCTCTTCCCTCTTCCCTCTTCCCTCTTCCCTCTTCCCTCTTCCCTCTTCCCTCTTCCCTCTTCCCTCTTCTCTTCTCTTCTCTTCTCTTCTCTTCTCTTCTCTTCTCTTCTCTTCTCTCCTCTCCTCTCCTCTCCCCTCCTCTCCTCTCCTCTCCTCTCCACTCCACTCCTTTCCTCTCCTCTCCTCTTTTCTCTTCTCTCCTCTCCTCTCTTCTCCTCTCCTCTCCTCTTCTTTCTCTCCCTTTCTTTTATCTTTCTGTTTCTCTATTTTCTTCCCCCTTTTTCCACATGGTGATGTCAGGCTTTTACCTCACTATCTCCATCTCTCACTTTATTTGTCTAAAATAAAACTTTAAAATCATAGGCTGTCTCTTCTTATCTAAACCCACTGTGTTGGAGCAATGGAACAGGCCCCTCAGAGTCTTTTCTCTTGTCCATATTAGTAGATTTCAAAGCTATTTTTACTGCTTCTGCCAAATGTTTCTTTGCTTTCTTTCTACATTAATTCACTAGCATTTCTCAGTCCAGTCAGGTTAATGGTTAAGATTAAACAACATACTTCTATATAATGCCCCCGCAAACAACAACTTTACTCCTGTATTATTTCAACTAAAAGAAATGATCACAAAATTAGTGGTCAAAACATTATCCTATATTTCCATATGTTAAATGTTTGAGCACAGGGTGATTTAGTTGATTCTGTGTTTAAATAAATACCCACAGGGCAGCAGAATTGAATGCTTTTCTGGAAGTTCTAAGGAAATAGGACTTCCTGGTCATCAGTGCTATTCAAACATCTCAGTGTAGGTTGAATACTCAAAGTTTTCGCCATGGCCTTTGGTTGAGTATGGTTCTCAATTTGTAGAAGTCCTCCATAATCCTCTTACTTGCCCATTTATAGACAGAAATGCTGTGAGGCATGGTTTTCTTAATTTATCTTTTCTTTAACTCTACTCTGAGCAAAGTGGAGTCATTTCCCTAGTTTTATCATCCTGCCATATAATCCATGATGATCTTCCTCTCCCAAGATCATGACCTTAAATATCTTTGCAAATTGCTTCCACAGATGTACCTGGGTTACTGAATTATTGATTAACCAAGGGAAAGGATCCTAGGAGGCATAGTTTGAACCCTGCCTACTAGAGCAGCCTGCTTTTGCAAAGACTCTGCTACACATAAAATAAACGAAGCTCTTGTCTGTTCTACACTGCATAATGGTTTCTTATTTTATGCAACGTAGACACCAGATTATTTATACTGGTCTACAGAACCTTATGCAATCACTTTTCCGTTACATTGAATTTTATTTCTCATATCCCCCACTCATGTTTCCACTGATTTTTAAAATACTCCTTTTAAAAGATTTTAAGATATTCAAGTATTCATCTACTTCTGACTTTAAAATAATGGGTAAAATTCATTTTTCTTCACAATTATTTCCCTATACATGTTTTTATTCTAGACAGGATATTCCTTTCTTGTGTAGTTTTTATACATTATCAAATGTTAAGTATACTTTTGTTTTCTATTCATTAGATGTGTTCATTCACTTCCTGATATATCTACATATCACCCAGTGCATCTTTGGTAACACAATTTCCACTACTTATAATGACAAAACTTCATGGCAGCTAATACCAAAGTCACACACCCACTAGTTCCAGAAACCAGTACCTTTAAACTTCCAATTTCAAGAATTGAGGGATTCTTCATTTTCCAGATAGTATATTAACAAGTTACTTTGTAAAGATAAAAAGGAAATGACAATAGTTTCAGTACAAATTAGCAACCTTGATTCAAGAGATTGATCACACATAAGCATAAGAAAAGAATGTACAATAAAAAAACAATGTGTTAGAATTAAGCACATGGCTGAGGCCACTATCAGAAGAAAACAGCATGAAGGAGCTGGTAAATACTGTACAAATTATACCATCAGTCTTGCTCATACTAGCTTAACAATTATTTATACCTCACCACCTAGTTGTAGGAAATGCATTTTCAATAAACTGAGACTGTGTGTTTAAGAATCATCTACTAAACTTTACACTTCATCTTGACTAGGTTTTAAATAATAGCTTAGTACATGGCCTTTGACAGCCAACATAAGGATAGTTACTGTTGACTTGAGAGAACTGAAAGACTTGGGGAAATAACATTTAATAAATGAGCTCAAGTGATTTTAGATTCTTTTCCTGGAAACTTTATGGATGATGTAATGGTCCCATGTTAGTTCTGATTTCTGGACAGAAACAAAAGTGTCAGTCCAGGGGAAAAATGTAGATGAGGGAAAAAAATCTAGCAACAACTAGGGAAGAAGGAAAACCACAACCTTCCTCACAAAGACCAGCTTCATAACTGCCAAATTTAACTCCAAATACATGAGATAATGAATTGAATTTACCTGAGAATTTAAGCATCACTAAAAGTACAAAGATACAAATCTATTATATCAACTGCAGATAAAAAAGTTCAATATGAAGTCAATTTATTTCATATATGATATAATAAATTTATATAACATTTTAATTTATATGTAATTAAAATATAACAGGTTCAATATATCTTCAATATTGTTAGACTTGATATTTTTAAATCAAATTCAAATTAAAGTATATCTTATTTGTTGCTGTTCATATTTGCATGTAGCATGATTTATGTTAAAGAAGTCTTCATTTGTCAACACTTATTTTCTCATTCAACTATTTGCTGAGAGTCTGCTTTGCAGTAGCAATCACAGGAGACCCAATGCCTTAGAACACTGATTGGTGTTCACTTTGAGTAAGAAAATAAATAAATACATAAACAAATAATGAAAAATAAAATGTGAGTTAATGATAGTAATAAAAATACAACGATAGGTCTCAGGGTTAACAAGCTGCATGGCTGGAGAGGCTCCTAAAATCATGAGAGACACAAAACTACTAAGATATGAAGGGAAATATTTGAAAGTACAAGGAAAGTAAACATCTGCTATCATATTAAAATCCTCTGCTATCTTTTTGGGAATGTGAATTAATTTCTTGTAGAAGCACTAGTGCAGGGGTTTTGAACTTGTAGTTTAGTGACCCTTTTGGGACCCTATTGGGAGTGGCCTATCAGATATCCTGTGTTCCTACATTACTATTCATAACAGTAGAAAAATTACAGTTACTCATTCATAGCAAGATAGTTTTATCGTTGTTGGTTACCACAACATGCGGAACTGCACTAAAGGGCCCTACCACTAGGAAGGTTGAGAAACACGGTGCTAGAGAAAACAGGTTGGGATACTGTATAAGCTAGAAGTGATGGAGTACTGCCAGATGTTTGCCTGTCATCTGCTATCTAAAAGTTAATAACAACATTCTAAGTGTAAAAGTCCCCATTTCCTGCAACATTATTGTAAGTTTGGGTGTATACCCACTGCTTCTCCAAACCTCATTCTTAAAATACCTTACTAACTTCTTTGTCACATTAGATATAGGTGTTATCCTCTTAAAATTATCATTAACTTTGAAATTTTAAGTTATTTGTATAATCAGATTCTTTTCTACTTTTCTAAATGAACTACTTTTTATTTGGAGAGTGAGATTTTTCTGAATAATTAGGGAGGGCTGATGAGATAGCACTTCACTATGAGCCTAGATTTTCCTCAAATTTCCAATCCTTCTGTTTCAAATCCTTAGGTCCTGGGATCAGGGACATGAAATTTTGTTGTTTATTTTTTCACCACTGTTGTATGTGGGTTTTTTACATCTCAATTTTCTAATGGCTGCCCCCACTCCTGTTCTCCCACAGAGTCCCTCCTCTCAAACCTTCTTCTCTGAGCGGTGTCCCCTACAGCGGGTGTCCTCCCACACAGAGGCATCAAGTCTCTGCATGGTTATGTGTACCCTTTGCCACTGGGGCCAGACAAAGCAGTGCTGTATGGGAACAGATTCCACAGACAGGCAACAGGTTTGGGGACAGCCCCTGCTACAGTTGTTGGGAAACCCACATGGAGACTAAGCTACACATGTACTAGGACCTCACTACAGCCCCTTCATACCCTTTGGATGGTGGCTCAGTCTGTGGGAGCTCCTAAAGGTCCAAGGTAGTTTCCTCTGTTGGTCTTCCTATGCTGTTCCTATTCTCTTCAGGGCCTGCAAGTCAGGCCTTCCCCTGACTCTTGTACAAGATTCCCTGGCTTTACATTCAATATTTGACTGTGGGTACCTGCATCTGTCTCAGTCAGTTGGGTGAAGCCTCTCAGAGTTATACTAAGCTCCTGTCTGCAAACATCACAAGAGTATCATTAATAATGTCAGGGGTTTGTGCTTATTCTTGATATGGGCCTCAAGTTGGGCTGATTATTGGTTGGCCATTCCCTCAGTCTCTGCTCTATGTATGTCCCTGAATCTCTTTTAGACAGAACAAAATTTGGCTCAAAGGTTTTGTGGGTAGATTTGTGTCCCCATCCCTCCCCTGGGAGTCCTGCCTGGCTACAGGATGTGGCCTCTTCAGGTTCCATCTCCCCACTTTTATACTTTTAGACAGAGGCAACCTGAGTTGACTCCTCGGAGCCCTCCTCCACCCCAGGTCTCTGGAACTTCCTAGAGACTGATATATACTATTACTCGTGCACTCTGGAGGACCTCACAATTTGTAATGAACAGAAAATAAAAGGCAGTTTTTATTAGTTCTGAAATAAAGATTCAAAAGTAGAATAAACAAAATATTAGCATTGAGGTTTTCCCCAAATACACTGGCAATTCATTTGCAAATTCCTATGAAAGCTAACATGAAGTAGACATTACTTCTTAATTTAGTCAGTTCCTTCCTCCAGTGATAGAAAGTTGTTACATAATTGATTTGCACAAAAGGCAAAAAAATATTGCAGTGCTGATAGAAGAGCTATGCAATTATTTTAAGTACAAGTATGTATTTAAAGTGATAAGTGTAATCTCTGTGGCATTGTATGAATAAATTATAGTTGGTAGTTATGTTAAATTTCTTGGGAGGTTGGCAGATCAATTTAAGAGAGGAAACAGTAATTTGTTAAATAGGTATGTATTAACTGGCATAGTGATTTCTAAAATGGAATGACTTTCTTTCTCATTATTGAGATGAAATCCCTGGCATCTCTGAGTATCTGCAATCAAATGTGATACATGTGTGTGGAGAGGAGTTAGAATTAAGCATTGACATCTTGAGGTATAATGTGACAGGGTGGTTTGTTTTGTTATCAGGGATTGGATAAATTGCAGTTTAGCATGAATAGATCCTATAAACATTTATAAATGAGCTGTGGACAAAAGTACTGCTTAGGGAATTTTATATTTCTGTATATTAATTGCCTGTGTTTTCAAGGGTGACTGATGCATTAGAATTCAGACTTCAAATGTCCTTCAAAGGAGCAGCTTGGATATAGATTTAAATTCTTATAAAGGAATAGCTCTGGAAATTCTACTTTTCACTTGGAGAGTACCAAGGAAGATCGATCATTACCTCTTTAATAATTATTTTTTTTCAAGTTGAGCTTAAGAAGCTTAACTATGTATTTAGGAGACATTTGCTGAAAATTTGAGTTTATATTAATTTAAGGGATAAACCAGAAAATATTCCAGAGCCTCTAAAATCACTTCATTAAAGTCAAGGATTAGTAATAAAACAAACATGACAAATGTGCCTGTTCTTAACAACAATGGACCTGATTTGGGATGTGTGGAGGACAACTCTTTGCCTTCAGGGGCTTGATCTATGAGATTCAAACAACAATAAATAAGAAACTCCAACAAATTATGCCTGATAATTTTACTTATATAATTATTTTACAAATTCTCTAATATTCATGAATCCTGATTTTAAACAGCATTTTAAAATATTTTTGATAATTTCTCTTTGGCTGCTTTTATCGTTTTATTTATATTTCTGTTCAAACTCAAGGCATGCTAAAAATAACAAATGTGACTAATTCTCAATTACCTGCAATAAAGAGAAGTTGAAAATAGGAAACCAGTATGATGAGCTAAATTACATCCACTGATAGCTTTAAAAATGCAATTTTACCCACCACTTTCAACCTCCTCCTTATTAATAAATAAAATTGGCTTTCCTTAAGTTTCATTTCCTGTTTCTTAATATGTCTCTGAGAGATGCACTCTAAAATTTGTGAGGAAAGAGTATCAGATACATATGGTAAAAACAGACTTATAAAACTCATATAAATACTATACTAAAAAGATAAAGATATCATGAGTTGATTCGGGTGCTGTTTTTGTTTGTTCTTTTGTGTTTGAAAAATCTATTATTGTTTTGCCTCTACCTCACGGCATAAAATATTTGCTAATAAGGATGGTTACAGTCATTAATCACAGTATTATTTGTAGACCATTTGAAGTCACTTTTAGACTTGAAAGATATTGCTTGCTCTGAAATCATGGGCTTTAAGTCATCACAAAGTAGTTTAAAAAATATATCCTTGTCTTTCATAAGAGCTTTAGGACATGCTTAAGGAATCATAGTGAGCTCATAAAACACCCAAGACATTCTTAGAGGCTGACCCTTTGACACAAGCACTTTGTTGACTTAGGCTTAAACATTCCTACTTCTGGAAGACTTTAATTGGTCAGATCATCCTGACACATGGGCGTCTGCATTGAAACATTGTCTTCTGTCTGTCTTCTGTCGCTATGTGAAGATTTGTACCCTTTTCCTGGCCAGTTTCTGCTGACAGTTTCCCCAGTGCCAGGGGCTATGCTAAAATCTGCTCTTCAAAAACCAAAAACAGGCTCACAGTCTGTTTTTCTGAGTATGTGCACATACAGAGCCTCCAACACATTCATAGTAAAAAAACGTCGGTGACAAAGTAACTCTGGAAAACAGAAGTTTCTTCAACATTTATAAATGTGATTGCTATATTGTTTGATCATTCCTCTCTGAAATATTCTTCCAAGGAAGTAAAAATCATATCTATACAAGCATGGTCTTCACAGCAGCTTTGTCAATAAGCTAAACAATGGAAACCTCTTTAACATCAATCATCAGTACTCAATGAATAAAAGGTTCTTGGAATGGATATTCATCAGAATAAGAAGGGATACTCATCAGAATAGGAAGGGATACTCATCACAATAGGAAGGGTTACTCTTCACAATACGAAGAGATACTACCACAAAAGGAAGAGATACTCATCATAATAGAAAGGAATGAACATGTGACAAGGAATGGACTTTAAAATGATATTAAATTAATGGGGATATAAAATTCAAATTGATCTTCAACAACTTCAACAACTTCAACAACAGTAGTTGTCAGGAACAACATGAAACAGAGGAAAAATATGCTAAAAACAGAAATATATTTTATACTATAGAGAAAACACACAAATCAGATATTGTCTATTTCTATGAAAAGACAGTGTGATAAGGCCACTTATAGAAGGAAGCCTAAAATTGTGGACTTGCTTTCAGTTTCAGAGGGTTAGTCTATGTTCATGTTGGCAGATGCCACAGTAGCAGATAAGCAGTCATGGCACTGTAGAAGAAGATGTGTTCTTACAGCCTAATCTATAGGAAGCAAGTAGAGGGAGACACTAGACCTTATGTGGGATTTTGGAACCTCAAAGCTAACCCTCATCGACACACTTTCTCTAACAAGCCTATACTTCCCAATACTTCCTAAACAGTCTACCAAATCAGGAATCCCTAAATATTCAAATACATGAGCCTATCAGGGGCATTATTGTTTAAACTTCCACCATTAACTTTGTGGTGATTATGATTAAAAACTGCCAACTTTTACATGCTGACAAGCGTGCCTCTGTGAACACAAGCCGATCAAGAAATCCACAGCCATCAAATGCCAATAGCTCTTCTGCTAATGGTGGGACTTTACACTCACTTCCTCTTTTTCATGCTGGGTTTTCAAATGGCTTGGGATTGCGCAGATTTTGAACATGCTGTCATTGCCACAGAGAGTCCATATGTGCATCTGCTTTGTTGAGTCTGAAAAACACAGTTTTATGGAAGTCATTCAGCATCTTTGGCATTTACAGTCTTTCTGAATCCTCTTCTGTGATGATCTCTGTGTTGTAATGGAAGAGGTATGATGCAGATGTTCCATTTAGGGATGAACATTCTGGATTCTTCCATTCTTTGTTCATTGACCAAGTAGGGTGTTTAATGATAGTCATCATTTACTACAAATAGAGGAATATCTTATGAGAATTGAGAGACAATTTGATATATGTGTATTGCAATAGATCATTAAGATTTGATTCATCATTATGTTCATTAGTGGAATAAAGTTAGCAGGTTTTCTGATGGGGCCCATGATCTATGTAGCCACAGGTACTTGATCTCAGGTCTATTTTCCATCTCATGGAACAAGACTAAATACAATCAGAGTTAGTTTTTCCCATAATATCTGTGCCACTATTGAATCAGTGGGCATTTTTTTGTAAGACATTACATTATTATAGCTAACAAGGTTCATATCTGTAATAAATTAATAATTACTCCTCTCCTTTAATAGTATGCATAACAGCTTCTAGTACTATAGTATATATATGCTATTAGAGGATAAAAGTAGTACTATGGAAGTATTTCTAGTATATACTATTTACTATGTATTATATACTATGTACTATGTACTAATATGATGAAAGCTAGCCAATTGAGATGAAGCTTTCAGGTGCATAGTATCTTGATTTCATGAGGTTATATTATTCAAATATATGATGTATACAGCAATAGGGACTTACTATCAAGTTCTGGAGAGTCTGTATATGTAACATCATTGTCCAAGAATTTAGAAAATGTTAACTGAGGGGTTTACTTGTTAGCACATCTTATATATTTGAGGTATTTTTTCCTGATTATAAGGAAAAGTATTTTTATGTGTATATATTTCAGGACTCTTCAACAGTAGTAGATGAATTTGTGGCTTTTTAAAGATGATTTAATGTTAGTTATTCTTCCCCATATTCCCTTTTCAGCTTGTACTTCCATCTCCCAAATATTTAATCCTTATTCTCATCTTAAACATGCATACACACACACAAATGCAAACACATGTACACATACACACACATAAACACACACATACACATACACACACACATACTAAACAGTGCCTTCAGAAGCACTGAAGACTAATGTGAAGTTGAATATAATAAAAACATGCTCAGAAATTCCCATGTGCAAATCATCTCTCTAAGTGGTCATGTCATTTGTAGTGATTAAGACATCTTCCATTGTGTTCCATGGAGTATGTAGCCCATGAAGTTACAGAGAAGCCGTGCTTAGTGAGGTGTTTTTCTTCTATGGTTTCAATAGTCTTAATAGTTTTAAAGCAAGGGACTGCTTACTGTCCTTCATTGCTGTGAAAAGCAATTGACATAACTACTTCTATCCCAAATCATAAAATCTTTATGAAAGCAATTGAAAGAATGTCATGACTAAATCCAGAAGTACCAACATCTTATGAGAAATGGCAACACATTAACTTTTCTTCATAGGTTTTGTTGTTATTGTTGTTGTTGTTGTTTATAAGGGAATAAATTATATGCTGTTTTTCTTTTTTTTTTTATCATTTTTTTTTATTTTCTATATTCTTTGTTTACATTCCAAAGGCTTTCCCCTTTCCCAGGTACCCCCCACCATATGTCCCATAATTCCTCTCCCCCCCCATGCTATTCCCCACTCTTTCCCCCCCCCCACGATTTTTGCCATCTGGTTAACTCTGGTGTTAGTTGGTCCTGTAGATACTAGCTGGTGCTTGACCCTCCTGTGGGGTTGTAAGGCTATTTCCCAGTGACTGGGATACCTGAATCACTGTCCTGCGGGGGTCTTGCTCACAGATTGCTGACGGGTGGCCTGAGTCCCCCGAGGTCTTAACCTCAGGATATCCCAGGTATTTGGTTCCGCCTGTTGGGCGGCTGCTCTGCACTGCTCCTGCTCAGGGTTCGCTGTCTGATATCCTGTTTCCCCAGGGGTCTTAAAGGTGGGATATCTCAGTTATCTGGTTCCGCCTGCTGGTCCCAAGCTGCTGGGAAGCTGGCTGGGTCCGGTTTCCAGCTTCCCTGCCACTGGCTGGATGGGAGGCTGGTTCGGCCTCCGGCTGGGTCTGGGTACCTGGCACACTGGCTGACTCTGGCTTCCTCACCACCAGCTGGACGGGAAGCTGCAGGCAATATGGCAGCTGCCTGCAGGGAGCTCGGGGTCCGCCCCGCGCGCGAGTGCAGAGTGCACCCGCTATTTTGTGCCCAATTCCCACTCCAGGCCTGAGTCCCCGAAGGTCTTAAGCTCGGGCTGTCTCGGGTACCTGGTTCTGCCACCGCCGCCGGATGGTTCTGAGCACCTGGCACGCTGGGTGACCCTCCGGCTTCCCCACCACCAGCTGGGCGGGAAGCTGCAGGCAATATGGCAGCTGCCTGCAGGGAGCTCGGGGTCCGCCGAGCGAGTGCAGAGTGCACCCGCTATTCTGTGCCCAATTCCCACTCCAGGCCTGAGTCCCCGAAGGTCTTAAGCTTGGGCTGTCTCGGGTACCTGGTTCTGCCACCGCCGCCGGATGGTTCTGAGCACCTGGCACGCTGGGTGACCCTCCGGCTTCCCCACCGCCAGCTGGGCGGGAAGCTGCAGGCAATATGGCAGCTGCCTGCAGGGAGCTCGGGGTCTGCCCCGCGCGCGAGTGCAGAGTGCACCCGCTATTCTGTGCCCAATTCCCACTCCAGGCCTGAGTCCTCGAAGGTCTTAAGCTTGGGCTGTCTCGGGTACCTGGTTCTGCCGCCGCCACCGGATGGTTCTGAGCACCTGGCACGCTGGGTGACCCTCCGGCTTCCCCACCGCCAGCTGGGCGGGAAGCTGCAGGCAATATGGCAGCTGCCTGCAGGGAGCTCGGGGTCTGCCCCGCGCGCGAGTGCAGAGTGCACCCGCTATTCTGTGCCCAATTCCCACTCCAGGCCTGAGCCCCCGAAGGTCTTAAGCTTGGGCTGTCTCGGGTACCTGGTTCTGCTGCCGCCGCCGGATGGTTCTGAGCACCTGGCACCGCTGTTTTTCTTAATAAGTGCTTAGTAGTTCCAGACCACCTCAAAGAGTGATTAGAGATTTGATGATGTACATGTTATTTGCTAGGGCCTTTGCAGAGACAAGCACATGAATCTATCCTCCCCAGATGTTTCTGTACTGCAATTACTGAAACAGTCATTTACTGTACTAAAGTTCCCAAGTAAAGAAGCAGAAACAAGAGCTATTGTAAGACTACTGACATTATTCATTCGCCTCTACCCTCTTTATCCACAGGCATAAAGAATATCAAAAAACTGCTCATGTACTATCAACAAGAGAAGCTGATTAATAATGTATCTCTAGGTAACTTGCTAAGATCTCTGTGAAGCAAAAGCTTATCTTTTCTTTTTCTTCTCTCAGTTTAAAAGAGTCTGTTTGCATATTATTGAGTATAAGCCAAGAAAAGCCATTGCTTTAGCTACAGTGAAAGAGACAAGGACAATGATAAGTTTTGGGTGACTTTCTTGATGTTTTAAGCTAGATCCATCTTCCTTTTAGGACTTATCTATTTTACAAAAAAAATTAAAATTTTACTGAATTGTAAAGCTTTCCCAATCACAGAAAAAAAATCAAAGAATGAAAATTCAGAAACTGAAATCTAAATGAAGCAAGTAAGTTATTCTTATTAATAGCAATTAATTGGATTTGCCATAAGGTTATGAATTCATTAACCCAAACCATACTTCATGTTTTTACTTCATAAGTTAATTGTTTTTATTACTGGAGAAACTAGGATTAATAAATTATTTTACAAATGGAATGTGTCTTGACAAGTTTTGTGGTATCAACAGCAACATATCAACAAACACATATTATTATGTGAGAATAGTTCCAGAGCTCAAGGATGAAATACCAATGTTATTCTATAACCTATATATTGACAACTAATTGCTTCAGTATTTAATGCATATAAGTAGTCAGTAGTAAAAGTAAATTTAGTTGTCATCATATTATAGTAGGCATCTATGACCTCATTAATTACTAATGGTCTAGGGATAAATGTGACCTGAATTTTGGGTAGTTATCTTGCAGGAGAGTCACTTTATTTGTACTACATACAGTTTAAAAAGTTTAGTCTGTACTGTGTTAGCTTAGAAACAAGACAGTATAAATAAAATAAAGATAAACAGTTAGTAGACTAACTTGTGATTTTCAAACTCCAGGCAACTTCAGCCAAACCCTGATGTAACCGTTGCAGTTATATGATCGTCCATCTGAGAACATCATAGGTGCATTGCACTTTTATATCTTAAGCCTTCTGATTGATAGTTCTGTAAATTCATAATGTCTCATACTCTTAACTGAGAACCCTAAGTTAAGTTATACCTGGTCACACTACAAAACTTCACTGTTACAGTGACTTCTAGCTTTGCACTTATGTTTTGCTACTCACTTTGTCTTCTCAATTTTTACTTGTATTATGTCAATATTTTTCCTTTTATCTTGCAGTCTTGGCATAGAATCACACATTCAAAGAAAGAAAAAAAACAAAAATCAAGGAACAAAGTTAAAATAAACTCCACACCCTCCTTAGCCATGACGCTGTTAATGAGTCTTTTCAGGTTCTTCAAGATTAGACATTGAGAAAATAAAACTCAGAATATCAAGTCTCTGGAAGAAGTGTTTTCCACACAACATCCTGCTTCCACTCCAACTTTAAAGGCAAAGATTATCAGTTTGCTGAGATCATTGTATGCAATAGAAAAATAAGAAGAAAAAAATCTTAATAATAATAATATATATAATAAATTATTTTACATTGTTTGAAGTGGAAGAACAACTACAGAAAGTTCTTTCTTCAGTATAATGGTGATTCCATCTTGATTTTTATCTGCAGTTGTTATTTCTCAATCTTGTCACTGCTTAAATGTTGGGTCAAATCATTCTTTTTGTATTCTAGAATATTTTGTACTATACCCCTCTTCCACTAACAATAGATAAGTAATATCATGTGCCTCTATCAAATTGTGAAAATTAAAAACACTTTCAATACTACTAAATATCCACCTAAAGAAACATATTTCCTTTCCATTTTATTGTGAACCTCAGTCCTATAAAATGATACTCTACCAAACAGCATACATACTCTCCCCATAGAGCCTTCCAACAACTGCTTCCTCTCTCTGACATAGCTTTTCTCAAACATCAAACCAAAACTGAAATCAAAGAAACCATCTTTGTAGGTTATAAAATATTTTTGTTTTAAATAATAAGTGATAAAACATCTGTATCGTTATTTTAAATTAGTATTTGTCAAGCATTTATATTGAGTGTGTATTATATATTCAAGTCATTCTATAGAGGAATGAAAAAGTTCCTTCTGCCAAAGAGTATGAGATTTAAACAGTAAACACAGGTCACCAAAACACATTGCAAAATCAATTATTACCAAAAGCGGCTAGGTTGTATGAGACGCAGAGGACAGTGACTCAGAGGCATATTCCTAAATATTCTCTTTGTGTCTCTTTAAAAAGTTCTGTGTCCATCCCTGGCCTGATTCTTGAGGAATGTTTAAAACACCTGAAATGTATCCACTCAAACTCCATTAGGAATTTGGCAGGTAAAATAGTCATGAACTTGCATCAAAAACTATTTAGTTTCAAAACTAGATTAGAAAAATCTAGTTCATTTTTATTGTTCAGCATGAGCCCACATCACGTTTTCTAAAAAATGATCATTTATGCTGTGCTCTTCACAGAACTCTGACACTTAACTGTCATTATTATTAGTAACATTTTATAGGAACTAGTGAACGGATCAGGAGACTAGTGATTTTCAGGACTGCTATGAGAAATAATTTCACAGCCTGTATTTTTTTTATAGAATTGTCAAGTTCAGTTTAGTTTAAAAATGATGTTATAGAAAAAGAAATTACAATGACAAATATTTAGAATCAGAATCTGATTTACCTATGATGAAAACACCTGCAATTCTTATTAGATAAGGACCAGAAGAAATAGTTTTCATTAATAAGGTCTGTCTATAAAAATTCTCAGTGACCTAAGGCAAGTTTCATAATAAAGCCATGAGTCTTACATAAACCTTGAGTATTCCATTTTCCCAACTACAGGAGCAAATATACTATGAGAACAAGATTTCTGTAATTTGGTCTTTGTAATCCGAAGTACTGAATAAGAAAATCAAATCATTTATTTAGCTAACAGATTAGCAAGAAGAGAAAAATCAAAGATGTCTTTTGAGAGTTTCAGCAACATGGTGATTCATAGTCATTTGTTTGATTTTTCCCAAGAAGAAGAAATGACAGATTTTTAAAAGTAATGTTCTATTAATATAGGCTAAGACTATAAAAGGAAGAGCTGAATAGAATTAATGATTAAATGTACTTTTGGATATGTAGTCTATTTACTGCTGGGGTTAATGCTTGCACATTTCATTTGAAGAGTAAAATTTATGAATTTGTAGTAATGTTTGGTTCTCAAAATAAAAGAGCATCTCTTGGTAACCTGATGGTTCAGAGAACAAGGCAGTAATAATCTTGCCACTAGGAAAGTTAATTTAATGGTTGGGTAAGTACACAGGAGAAATAAAATAGTTCCCAACATATTGATCTTACACCAAGTCACAAACTGACAGTGAGCAGTTGCTGTGATTTGAAAAATCATCGTGACACCAACCATATCTGTGTAGTAGTCATAGAAAAAGAATTTGTTAGCTAAGCTTAAACCACTTTTTAGTACCTTTGTCTTTTCAAAAGGACATTAAAAGTTCTGTACTAAGACAGAATTCTCAACTTCCATATAAATGAAAAAAACAAACAGATAACTCCCAGCTTCTCCAAATTTGTTTTCATGTTAACATTTAATACAACAGTACATAATTTGATGAGCATTAATCACAATTGACATAGAACTTTTCATTAAACTATACACTGCCTTTGTTTCAGTCTAGTTGTGGATATGTTTTATTTAAACAAACTTTATACTTTCACTCATTTTGTGGAATATTACTCTGCATTTGTCCATGCAAAATGCAATGTGTGAGTTAAAATGAGTATAAAGTTGATTTGTACCAAAGCAAGTGGTCTTTTGATGTTGAAATCTTATCAAGCTGTTGACATTTGCTGCGAATCTTCTATTCTTTTACAATGTTGTAGACTACCAAGACCCGAGCCAAAAATGGTCTTCATTAAGGAATGTTCCATCTTTCTCCTGGGACATTTATTTTTGTTTTATTTTTGTCTATTCTTTCTTTTTGGCTTTTTTCTTTTATTAATATTATCCATTCCTTTTGTTTACATCTCAAATGATACCCCACTTCTCAGTTACATGTTCTTTACTGATCTTTTCTTGGTTGAGGACGCTAGGCTGTATTCAGTTCATGCTCTCTTCTCATCCTCCATCCTACCACAGTTCCCTCATATTACTTTGTTTTTCATAAACTGAGCATCTCAAACACAACTTAAAAGTTATTTTATGGGGTGGTGCTTAGTGCTTTTTTATGGCTATGGTAAGCATATTTCCTCTTGGAACTCTACAAATTATTCTGTGTGATTTTGTCATCAGTTCTTTTTCTTACAAAGCTTTCAACATCTTACCTGAGCAGCAAACGGTTGTTTGCCTTTTAAGGATACAGACCACTGATCTGGGACAACCCAGATACCAACTGTTGGAACCAGTCTAATAGCCTTACTAACTGGTTCTGCTACTCCAGAGATGTCCCACAAATACAGACATGAACTTAAAGCAGGATAAATTTTAATTTGATGTTTCTGAAAAAGAATGATTACTGAATTAAATTAAAACATCAAAATTATTGTTAATACAATTTCTGATTTTAGGCATTGTATGTCTGAATGACTATCAGCCTTCGAGGATATCCACAGAGAGGTAGGCTAAAGATTTGCTAGGCAGAAGGATTACACACTGGAAACTAGACAAAAAATGTAAGGCATAAATAACGCCGAATACAGAGACTATTTTATTATTACAGTAAACATTTTTCTTTGAAAAAATTATTGTTAATACTTGTTGGGAATTTGAAACCTCATTTGAATAAGAATATTTAAATTGAAAAATAGAATAGTGTATAAATATTGAACTAGTATTTGTTTCTTTATTTTGACTTGATTTATATCAATTGATTTTCTTTTAAAATCTATACTCTATATCATATATAAAATAAGACAAGATGATAATGGTAATACAATTTTAGCATACTGTCTTAATTTGAAATGTTGTTAAATCAAGCACTATACAATTCTTCTCAGGTTCTAAAACATAAATGGGGGCCTAGCAACTTTTTAACAACTATTATTCTTGAATTCAAAAATATTTTTTACTTAAGAAATTTAGTGGTGTCTCTTTGCACCACTAAAGAAAGATTTTGATTTCAAGCATTATTTGATATAAAAGTGATCATTAGTCACTAGGAGTAATTTCTTTCAACATTCACCAAAACATAATCTGAATGCCTACTATGTCTAAGAATTGTTGTAGCCATACAGCAGTGAGGAAGATTGCTATTTTAAGCAGTGGAATACTGTGAAAACAGGGAGTATTATTAAGTTGTTGGCTGGGTTTTGCTTTGGGCAACTCCGGCCAAGAATGGGAATAATAAACTCTACTGAACCAGTGCAGGGTGTCCAGCTGAACCCTGTTGAATGAGGTGGAGCCAGAAGGCAGTAGGCAGTGGGCTTTGCTGTCATTGCTTATAGTCATTGCTTATAGATGAACTAAGAGAAAGAGAAGTTTCTCTTAGGCCAAGAAAAAGATGCATGGATACTTCCACCAAGTGGACAGCTGCCAGTCTAGACAACAAGTTCACCAGTGTACCTGTCTCAGACAACAAAACGTGGAAGCTCTGCCAAGTGGGAAAACATGCTTATTATGCAGCTAGTTCCCCCGCTCACCTGGTTTCTATTCACACTTCAAACAGCAACGGTTGAACACAAAAAGTAATTTCCCCCCTTTCAGGCCATTATGTGGCCTTGATTGCTAACAAGCTTGCTTAGTGGTCTCTGTAAATAAATTATTTATATTAGCTTCATATTCTTCATCCAGACACTCTAGAAATATACAGTAACATTGGAGGTGATTTGCTTCCTGCTAAATTTTCTCCTCTAATGCTGGAAATTTTAGAACCCTGTAGTGCCTTCACATTCTTCTTACTCAAAATTACACCAGAAAATTATTAGAAGTCAAAGCTCTTTTGCACCTAAGGACAATACTGTTGTGTTCTACAAAACTTATGGCAAAACCAGAACCCCAAATGGATGGCTCCAAATTCTGGAGGTCAAACAAAGGTAACCATGGACTGTAGTCTATTTGTCTTACTTTTCTTCCTGTGTCCTCTTTGTTTAGTGTGGTGGTGTTGTTATTAGAATCCCTGCTGCTATATAAAAATAAATCATAATTAACATTAATAAGTTACCTTTGAGGTAATAGGATTCCTTGGTGAGTCACACAATTAAGCCTTCCAGGAGCGTCTAATTAGAGTGTTATTTATTCTCTAGCTACTGCTTGTCAATTATTTAACACAGTCTTTGATCCTCGGCTTATTTCAGCATCTCAGAATGCTAATGTACAGTTCGAAAGGTCTTTTTGAAATTAGTCCTCCCACTTTGTGTAAGCAAGCATGATTTGGTTGAAATGAAAGAAAGTGGACCCGAGACAAGCTTGTTCACGAGTATTAAAACAAGAAACAATTTTGTGATCTGAATCTCATGCCAAGAAAATTCTCACAAGTATTAGGAAACGACACTAAAATAACTTTATAAATACCTTGTCAATTAAGTATTTTCATAATTTCTACTATCTGAGAGCACTTGGTAGAGAATAAATGCTTAGAATCCCCCCACACACCAATTAATAAAATTAAAAATTATATTCAATATCCAGTACAAAATCAATCAGCTACATTTAAAAGACTAAATATGAAAACAAAAACTGAAATGGAATATTAAAGATTTATTTTATTTTTTTTACAATTGTTTTATTTTCTATATTCTTTGTTTACATTCCGAAGGCTTTAAGATTTAGATAGTGACCTGTTTCTTCCATTCTTCGTGCTCTACATAAATAAGATATTTGTATAAAGGTACATAAAAAGATCATTTTCTATCCACCAATCAGAATTGGAAATATAAATAGTAATGAATGAAATGATAAGTGGGACCTCATAGAATTACAAAGTTTCTGTAAGGCAAAGGATACCGTCAAAAGGACAAAATGGCAAGCAACAAATCTTCACCAACCCTATATCTGACAGAGGGTTAATATCCAATATATACAAAGAAATCAAGCAGTAAGACCCCAGAAAACCAAATAACCCTATCAAAAAATGGGGTAAAGAGCTACACAAAGAATTTTCACCTGAAGAACTTCAGATGGCTACGAAGCACATTGAGAAATGTTCAACATCTTTAGTCATTAGGGAAATGCAAATCAAAACAACCCTGAGATTTCACCTCACACCAGTCAGAATGGCTAAGATTAAAAACTCAGGAGACAGCAGGTGTTGGCAAGGATGTGGAGAAAAAGGAACACTCATCCACTGCTGGTGGGATTGCAAGCTGGTACAACCACTCTGGAAATCAGTCTGGGCGTTACTCAAAAAAGGGAACATGCGACTTTTGGAGGATCTTGCTATACCAGTCCTGGGCATATACCAAGAGGATTCCCTGGCATGCAATAAGGATACATGTTCCACTATGTTCATAACAGTCTTATTTATAATAGCCAGAAGTTGGAAAGAACTCAGATGTCCCTCAATGGAGGAATGGATAAAAAAATTGTGGTATATTTACACAATGGAATACTGCTCAGCAATGAAAAACAATGAATCCATGAAATTCTTAGGCAAATGGTTAGAACTGGAAAATATCATACTGAGGTAATTCATTCACAAAAGAACACACATGGAATACAGTCATGATAAGTGGATATTAGCCCAGAAGCTCAGAATACCCAAAAACACAACCCACATATCAAATCATTCCCAAGAAGAAGGAAGGAGAGGACCCTAGTCCTGGAAAGGCATTGTAGGGGATTGCTAGGACAGAGGAGTAGGAGGGGGTTGATTGGGTAACTGTTGGAGGGAAGAGGACTTATGGGACTTAAGGGGAGGGGGGAAACCGGGAAAGGGGAAATCATTTGGAATGTAAATAAAGAATATAGAAAATTTTCAAAAAAGGACATGAGAAAAGACTCCATGTGTAAACTATCAGTATATGACTTTAAGTTCTTCATTGAGAAAAGAGGCATAGAATGGCTTCATATTCTCCAAGACACTGCTAACAAGGAAGAGTTAAAAGGAGGTTTTGAAGTTCCCATTAACAACTTTTATTCTTTAACTATTCTCTGAATTTTACAGAAAATGTCAAAACAAAGTATCATTTAGGAACAAAAAATATTTTTATTATTAATAGGAAAATGGATACAACCTTGATCAAATGGCATAGGAATTTCCTTGCATAACTTGGGCTTCCCTCACTAAATCATGTTGTTAGATTGACTTATTCTTTCTTTAGTGAACAAGGCTAGAAATTTACATTCCTCCCTATGTGAAGGTAGGAGCCAAAAGAAATCAACTAGCAGACCAGTGACCTTGAGGCTTACAGGTATTTTCTTTCCCAAGAAAAAAATGTAGGTTTAGCCATGCATGTCTACTTCATATCCCAGAACACCAAGTGAAACTCATTCCATCTGTTCTTGTTTTGAAAGGTCATCGAGAAGGAGTAAGTTCTGCTTGAGGAAATTAACACGCAAGAAAACGCCACAGCACTGAGGACTGAGCATCCTTCACAAGTATGGATTTCGTTAGGTCTGAGTGGAGTGGGGAATACTATCAGGAATCTAATCGGAATTGAAAGAATTCTGAGAATTCAGTAGAGATGATGTTGATCACAGCTCTTCTGAATAATCCCCCAAACACACACACACACACACACACACACACACACACACACACACACACACATTCGCACGCGCACACCAAGAGTCAGTGAAGGAAGCAGTGGCTCTTATTGAGTGAAAAGTAAAATTTTCACCAGATAACAAAGATCCAAGTATAAACACATGTGAAGGGGAATGAACAAAGGAAAAAATAAATAAGATCTGTGCAAAGGAAAAGAGAATTCAATTGAAAAGTAAATGCCACAAAAATGTAGCATCACACAGGCACCATGGAGGACTATAAAAACAATATCTCGAAAAATAAGAAACAGTACAAAAAAAAAGCAAAATGAAAATTGTTGCAAATGTAAACAAAAATTATAGAACTAGATTATATCATTAGAGATACACTTTCTTGGTTACAGGATATGGACAAAATAGATCTGGATGAATAAGTAAAAATCAATAGAACCATAAGCAGGATTAAGAAAAAACAAATGTTAAAAAAATAAAAAGCTGAAAATTCTTCAGGGTGGTAAAATAGCGAATAAATATGAACATTATTATGATCTGTAGAAAATTGCAAAGACATATAAAAATAGGATAGCATACATAAGTGGATGGGAGACATAAAAAGATAAGAATTAGCAAACAAAAATATCTTATGAAAAAATATATTAATATATTATACATAGAGGTAAGTCATGATTCAGATATTGAACAAAAAGAAGATTAAAAAAAGAGAATTTGAGGAATTTGAGATAGATAAACAAAGGATAACTGGTGGAAGATGAGGGCCAGAAAATGTGCTACAGATTGTGTCTCCGAGAAGCAATAGGGAGTTACACCATGGGAATTTAAGAGTGTAGCTACCTAAACAAGACCTAAAGAGTGACAGTCAACCTGCTGATCCACTGATACCAATTCTATATGCCTGATAGAAAGGGAACTAGACTCTTTCAGGGACGAGACTCCTAATTAATTATTCAGTACAAAGTGGTCATCCCAAAAATTGCATACACAAAAGCAACACTTAAAAGGCTATGTTTATATATTTTTGCATATATTTATGTTTGACCAACAGTAATCATCAAAGAAACAGAGGAAATCAATTGAGGGGGTCAAAGAGCATGGAAGGAGTTGGAGGGTGGGCATATGGGAGGGGTTGGAGAGAAGTGATGCAATGATACATTAATAAGAAGAAAAATAAATTTATTTTAATTAAACTTATTTGAATTGACCAAGGTACAAGTCAATAACAAAAGAAAGTTATTCAATTATACAACTTCTAAGACAGAAAATTTAAATTAATATTGTATCTGGAGAAGCACTTTCTTTTTTTTAAATTATTTACTTATTTATTTAGTATTTTTTAATCTGTACATATTTTTATTGAAAGGGAAATAAAAACAATTTATGATAAAAATTAGATTTACATGGAAAATATTTCAGATAAGCACGTTACAATTTTCATGGAAAAATAAGAGTAAAGTGGTAGATATTTAAAACATTGCTAAATTAATTGAAATATGGAATAGAAACATTTTTTGATAGAATTGAAGATTTACATGAAAAATATTTCTGATAAAATTGTATAAAAATGTAGATAAACATGTTAGAATTGAAGATTATCATTAAAAATTTTATATAAATATAATAATGGTAGGCATAAAAGTATACCTAAGTTGATTGAAAGTAGAATTATAAACATTTTCAGATAAACTTGAGGATTTACATGGAAAAACATTTCTGATAACATTGAAGAATTATATATATAAACATGTTAAAATTAAAGATTATCATGAAAATTATACAGATAAAATGATAGGCATAAAGATAATTCTAAGTTGATTGAAGTTGGAATTATAAACATTTTCAGATAAAATTGATTTACATGGAAAATATTTCTGGTAAAATTCAAGAAATATATAGACAAACATTTTAAAATTGACTATTTCATGGAAAATTTTATATATAAAATGGTAGATATAAAAACTTTCTAAATTTATTAGAAATATTTGTGATAAAATCAAGATTTTCATTGAAAACATTTCTGATACAATAGAGGAAATATATAGAAAGACATTAAAATTGAACAGTGTCATGAAAAATAATGCAGATAAAATGGTAGATGTAAAAATATTATTAAATTAATTGAAAGAGGAATTACAAACATTTTCTGATAAAATTGAAGATTTACATGAGAAATATTTCATTAGTCTATGTCTTTTTATTGAGGAGTTGAGTAGATTGTTCTTAAGAGATATTAAGGAATAGTGTTTGCTGCTTCCTGTGATTTTTGATGTTATTTTTATGTTTGTGTGGGTATCTTCTTTTGGGTTTGTTGAAAGAAGATTACTTTATTGCTTTTCCTAGTGTGCAGTTTCCTTCCTTGTATTGGCATTTTCCATCAATTATCTTTTGTAGGGCTGATCCTTTGTGGACAGATATTGTGTAAATTTGGCTTTATCATGGAATATTTTGGTTTCTCCATCTATGATGATTGAGAGTTTTGCTGGGTATAGTAGCCTGGACTGGCATTTGTGTTCTCTTAAGGTCTGTATGACATCTACCCAGGATCTTCTAGCTTTCATTGTATATGGTGAGAAGTCTGGTGTGATTCTGATAGGTCTGCCTTTATAAGTTACTTGCCCATTTTCCCTTACTGCTTTTAATATTCTTTCTTTGTTTAGTACATTTGCGGTTTTGATTATTATGTGCTGGGAGGAGTTTCTGTTCTGGTCCAGTCTGTTTGGAGTTCTGAAGGCATCTTGTATGTTCATCGGCATCTCTTTTTCTAGGTTATGGAAGTTTTCTTCTACAATTTTATTGAAGAATATTTACTGGGCCTTTAAGATGTAAAGCCTTGCTTTCCTCTATACATATAATCCTTAGGTTTGGTTTTCTCATTGTGTCCTGGAGTTCCTGGATGTTTTGGGTTACCAGCTTTATGCATTTTGCATTTTCTTCAACTGTTGTGTCAAGGTTTTCTATGGTATCTTCAGCACCTGAGGTTCTTTGTTCTATCTCTTGTATTCTGTTGCTGATGCTTGCTTCTATGACTCCTGAATTCTTTCCAAGGTTTTCTATCTTCAGAGATGTCTCACTTTCTTTTTGATTTGTTTATTGTTTCTACTTCCACTTTTAGATCCTGGATGGTTTTGTTCAGTTCCTTCACTTGATTGTGTTTTCCTGTAATTCTTTAAGGGATTTTTGTGTTTCTTGTTTAAGGGCTTCTGCCTGTTGACCCATGATCTCCTGTATTTCTTTAAGGAGTTTTGTGTTTCCTCTTTAAGGGCTTTTACCTGTTAACTGAAGTTCTCCTGTATTTCTTTAAGGAAGTTATTTAAGTCTTTCTTAAAGCCCTCTATCAGCATCATGAGATACGGTTTTAAATCCAACTCTTGCTTTTCTGGTATGTTGTGGTATCCTGGACTTGCTGTGGTGGGAGAACTGGGTTCTGATGTTGCCAAGTGACTTTGGTTTCTGTTGGTAGGGTTCTTGTGCTTGCCTTTCACCATCTGGTTATCTCTGGTGCTAGTTGGTATTATTGTCTCTGGCTGGAATTTGTTCCTCCTATGGGCCTGTAAGCCTGTGTCCTTACTCCTCTGAGCTCAAAAGTGAAAGCACTGCTAGGACATCTCTCTGTTCTGGCAGACTATGCACAGAAGGCTGTGGAGTTTCCAGGCGCCCTGGAGTAAATAGTGGCGGGAAGACTTCCATCCCAGCTGCTCCACTGATCTTATGCCCTGTGTGCTCCTAGCTGGTCCCCTCCAGAGAGAAGGTGGAGATCTCACCTCTGTGCTCAGAAGTGAAAGCACTGCTGGGAGATCACTCTCTCCTTGTGTGCTGTGCACAGAAGGCTGTGGAGTCTCCTGGCTCCCGGGTGCCTGGAGAAGCAATTTCAAGTTGAATATCAAAGGCCCAGTTCAAAGACAAAAAGTTAACCCAGAACAAAATATTGAAAGCAATCAAGCAAAGAAATAATTATAATCTCCTATATGTTAAAACACTATAACTAAGAATAATATGTTGAACTCACTTTATTCTGCTCTAGATTATTTGAGTACAATTAAAATTAAGATGAATTACTTTGGTCAAACTATGGAGTCTATATTTTTTATATATATGTAATCTGATTCAGCACAAATATTACATGCTATCCATAGAGACAGAAATAATTATTTTGTTGTTTTTCTAGGTCCAGTAGAAAAAGTGTTGTCTGCAAAACCATGGGCAAACATTTCGATCATAGGAAATTTTTTCTTTATTCTGATTGTACTTGAGCAGGGATTCAGTGAATCTTCCACAACACTTTGTTGACCATTAGAATATTGTATTTTATCCAAATGAACTTAAGTATTAAAGGAATTTTTGCTATGAAGATTTATGACTCATTTCTACATTTCTCCATACATTCTGATATGGAGGCATTTTTAACGCTACCAAATCTGAGATATAGATGGGACCTGAATTTGTAAACTGAGGATCACACTTCAAAGTAGATTTTTTTCTCCTTTTTATGTTTTAAAAATTATGTTCAAATATCATTTTGACATCACAACATATAAAAATAACAGCAGTTGGCTAGAGCCATCAGATTTTATGTAATTCATCATAATACACCAATATATTAATTTAACATTGCTTTTTAAATTGAAAGTTTGGCAGCTGTCTACCTTACTCCAGGAGGAAAACGGGTTTCATTTTCACAATCTGCTTCTTGCCGCAATCTATTCCTCCATCAGGGAACACAACTAGGTGCTTAACACGGCACTTGAACACCTGCAACAAGGAATTCTAAATTTCACTGAAATTTTAGATTAAAATAAACTATTTTCCCCAGCAAACACTAGCATCCTAGTGTCTGTTCTATTTGCTGTGATAAAATACCCCAGTGAAAACAATTCAGGGCAGAAAGAGTTTACTCAGGCTTACAGATCAATTGTACAGCCCACAAAGGCAGAGATGCCAAGGTAGAAGGAGGTGGAAGGCCCTGACACATCTCATTCACAACCTCGAAGAGGTAAGTGATGAACACTTGCTGCTAATCAGTTTTTGTTGGTTTTGTTTTATTTTGGTTTGATTTGGTTCTTGGTAGTTTGTTTTTTGTTTTGTTTTGTTTTGTTTGCAGTTTATACAATCTAAGATCCTAGTCAGGGAATGGCTCTACTGACAGTGGGCACATCCCATCTCAATTAATGAAATAAAGAATATCATACAGGCATGCCCAGAGGGCCAGCTTCCCAATGATTTTATGTTCTAAGTGGTCAATAAGGAAGAATTCAGGTTTCTCTTGTCTTCCCTTGACTGTCTTCCACTGTATTCACTGAGACAGGATCTCTGAAACACAAGCAACTTGACTGATTAGTCTGTAACGTTCATGCTAATTTTGGTGTTTAGTATCTGAAGTGGTTTCTAATACTGTAGGTTGATGTCAATACTCAATACAAATATATGTTGGTTATTTAGACCAAAAAAAAAAAAAAAAAAAGAACCCACAGTTCACTGACCTAACTAGATAGGCTATCATAGATTGTTAAATTTCCCCTAGAGGTCTGTCTTTGTCATCTGATCACTAAAATTATAAGCAGGTAACCCAAAAATATGTATATGCTACAGACCCAAATTTCATTCTTTTTTTTCTTTTATTTTTGAGATGATAATATAATTATATCATCTCTCCCTTCCCATTCCTCCTTCTAAACATTCCCATATACCCTTCTTTTCCAAATTAATGTCCTATTTTTTATCAATCATTATTACATGTACTTCTTCATGAATCTACCTTATTTAGTTTTAGAAGGTCAAAATGAATATAAATAATTTTGGTAGTTTTCTTAGCTTGTAGAGATGCTTCCTAGGACTTCTGAGTCCCGTGCTATTTGTGGGAAATTTGCATCTTGTAAGGCATTTTTAAAGCAGAGATGTGACTAAATAGCATATGTATATGTATGTACATACATATATTCCTACACATAACCTGCTCCATCTGTTCAATAATACTTGCATGTACATTTTTATGGCTAGCCATTTTGGTATTAGATAAGCAATTGGTGTGCTCTTCCCTGGAGAACATCTTATGTTCAGCATTCCTTAGTTGCCTGTAGTTGCTTATGCAGGGTTGTGGCCTTTTAGGCTTTCTTCTGTCACCCTTGACGTGTCTATTGGTGTTATCTTTGTTTGGTCCCTATTTAGGCAGTCACGTGGTTAAGACAATAGGTTTACTTTCTGATTTTTCTAGGTGGCATATACAAGACTTCCTTTTAACCATCAGAGTCAGGTCCAATATAAGCCCTATTCCTTAAAGTAAAAATTTTACATGGTATCATATATATTAATTTAAACACTATTTAAAACATATTTCAGATACTAGCATTAATCAAAATAACAGAAACTCCTCAATCATTAAACTTTACTACTAAAAACACATTTTAAAGGATGATTTAAAATACCTTATTCTAAATGCTCAATTAGAAATCTAGAGATATTTCTGTTGTCTGTGAGTAGCCGACCTTCAACCTGAGCAATATATCTGACTCTTCAATCTTGATGACATTTTTCTAATTGTCTTATGGCTTCTACAGTGAAGGCATAATAGAAAGAAATGGGAATTAGTTTATTTATTGTAGGGCATTGTAATAAAGCTTAAGCTTTTACTTTTTTTTATATAATAAAAACATCATTATCAATAGTCACAGAATATATGAATGCATATCTATAGCATTTCAGAGTAAGTCAGATTTACTAAAGACCTCTCACCTACAATTAAGAAGCAGAAAATAGGGTATACATGCTTCTCAGTTTTTTTTCTCAGTCCAGGATCCTAGTCAGAGAATGGTACCAACTACACTGAGCACAACTTTGATTCTTCCTAAATACCTTAGGAGGGACTGGAGGGGGTTAGAGGGATAGAGTTAAATTTAGTCCCCTCCATATCTGTTACCATTCTAGTTCCAAATGACTTCTTCACGAATCTACCTTATTTGGTTTTTAAAGGTCAAATGAATATAAATAATTTTGGTAGTTTACTTGACTTGTAGAGACGCTTCCTAGGATTTCTGAATCCTGTGCTATTTGTGGGAAATTTGCATCTTGTAAGGCATTTTTAAAAACAGAATGTGACTAAATAGCATATTGCTGTTTTTAATGAACTTAGTCACTCACTATCCTTTTCTCCTTGTTAATTATGTTGCCAAACCAACTAAGCATTGTAAGCCTCTTCCAATTTTCTTTTATTTTTGGATAAGCTTTCAAAAGGAAAGAAAAATTGGCTAAGAATTATTGAAATCATGATATATTTTATGTCTGTGTGTTGAGACTTTTAAGATGAGCTATCTAAGCTTTTAAGGTAAGATCACTAGAATTTCCATAGTAACAATTTTTCAAGAGAAAAATGTCTAGTGTTCTAAATTTAAAATGAAATAGTTTAAAATAAACTTTGGCAAGGGAAATGGAAATGAAAATATGTGATAGTTTAAGAGTAGAATCTTCTGCAAGAGAACAAGTTGTCCTGAGAATATGATGTCATCCATATTCACTCTCATTCACTCACTTCCTGCTGTTGTTTCCATCTCCAGAATTTGTTTTTTTTTTTTTTTTTTTTTTTTTTTTTTTACCAATTACTACTTTAAAACGATTTGAAAAATCTTTTCAAATAAGATTTTATTCATTTGAGGACTTCAATGTTACCTGTTTGATTATAACCAAGGTATGGCCTAATAACCATGAGCTCCTCGAATTGACAGCAAAGTGATACAAAGGATATGGCTTGGACTTGAAATTGACCTCAGCGACATGCTGTGCTACCCAGAGCATCTTACTTTATTCCTTGGTACCTACAGGTTTTGTTTTAAAATGTGACTGAAAATAAACTCTGAAACACTCTCCTTTAAGGTCATTTGAGATAATTCCAAATTTTGCAACAATACATGTTCAAGTACGATTATCATTGATATTATTGGAAATAGATCCATAGTCTCTGCCTCTGCTTGGCACGTTTTCTGTCTGTTCTTTGCAGAACACCAGGAAGACTTTTTTAAACTTTTAAAACAAATCAAATGAAGATATTGTCCAAACTTTTCAGGAGCATCCTGTACTGTTAGAATCTATTTCAAATCATTTAGCAGGACCTAAGGAGACAAGGTAATTTTGACACAGACTATCTCTCTACTCTGACCCCTAGTACTTTGAGTTCTAGATAACCAAGCTTCTTTGATGTCCCTCCATCACATCAAACTATTTTGTTTTAGAATTCTGGGCTCATTTCTCCTTTAGTTGGGTTGTGATATTCACCTACTCAACCCATGTTTTTTCTTTATGCCTCTGCTATCATATAAGAATATGAGATACATTTTCTTTAAATAATTCAACAGTTGCTAAATTGCCTTATTCGTCTTTTTATTTATTTTCCCTTTTCTCAGTAAAGAAGAAAATCCACAAATGTGATGTGACTTTCTGTCTTATTTTCTGTAGTTCCATTGTCATGAGGGTACTAAATCAATGTAATGAGCTAGATCTGAAGGCAGGACTAATCAACAACAAGCAGGTTCATCCTTCAGACCAGAATAGGAAGAAGAGGTTATTGAGTACAGTACAAGATGAAGAGCAGTTTCCAGAGAAATGAAGACCTGGGGCATAATGCAGATACTGGAGACAGAATGCTCTATGAAGTATGGTTATTGGGACAAGGTGGTCTCCATTTGGGAGAGGACTTGATCTGTTGAGTTACTTTGTATAATGCATATCATATGAAGGAGAGCAGTCCAGATTTAATGGTATAACATTTGGAAGGTAGTTATGTGAAGAATTTTCAGTTAATTGAATTTCTAGCATGGAAATAGGAACCACATAAATAAATAACATGTAAAAAAGGACAGTCATAGTTGATAAAGTCCATCTCAATTGTGAGACTTAGGTCACCCCATACAGCAGCTGTTGCTTGATGGCATCTATAACTGAAAGGTTTTCCTGGTTAGATCTGGACTGAACTCATAAAGATGTTGGTGAAGGAAAAGAAGGCACAATGAAAACCACAGTCTGACTATTTTCCCCAAGTAAAAATTTCTAACTTCTTTTGACCATTCCTTTCTCTGAGACACCTCATTTTTTTTCATTCAATAGGTTTTTCAGCTCTGCTGATTTCCCCACTCTAGTTTTACTTGTCTTGACTACTTTTTCAATTGGAATTCTGGCCTTGAAACAGATGCCATATTCGAAACTGGTAAGTGTAAAGATTGAGAAAGAAGAACATTTTCTACAGACATGTAGGCGAGATGCTGGAGCCTTTGTTGTGCTTTTTCATAGCCTTACAAATACTAGAATAAAATGCAAGGAAGGACAGCAAGAATCAAGAAGTAACCTTGAAGCAAATGGGCAACTATTTACAAGCAAGCAAGTGGAGAGCCTGGAATGAATACACATGTCATTTTTCATATCTCCTGCTGGGTGCCCCTCATCAGAACATTTAGGAAAATTAACATTCATTACAATTTGGATGGAGAAAAATATTTAAATTGGAAATGGAAACAAAACATATAGGTTTTCTAGTTTAATGGAGATATAGGCAGATCAGTATCTGTGTACCAGTTATATTAAAGGAATTATTAATATTACTGGTGTGATATTAATAGACATCAGCAGAGTTGGAACTGGATGGAGAATTCAGGTCAACATGGAACAGGGAAAGCCCATTCTTATGTTTTCACAGGGAAGGAAGATTGAAAGTTTTCTTTTTGTGGTCCATAGATGGCTGTTTCTTCAGGTAGTGACTGGGTACTGAGTTAAAGAATATAGTATGATTGATAAGAGACTTTCTGAAATCATCCGTCATTAGTAGTTGATGAATAGGGAAACAATAAACTAGACAAATACATTTAGTTGAGAAGATGAAATTACTGTAGTTATGTTACTTGTCACAGTCCTATCAAAATGGTAGATCATTGGAAAATGATGTGGTTTCGCTAAGTGGTAGACAAAGCATATTTTCTCATGCTGGGGTGTTTATAGTTTGTAAGTTACATTGAAAATTCTGTTGCTTTGATTTTTCAGACCTTTTAAAAACATTCTAACCCTCTAAATACTACTAATTTATGGGAAACTTGTTTTACTCTCTTCCCACTCTCCACTATCGGGATTATCATTGCTTCAAACAAACCTGATACATTTTATATTTTCTGGCAAAATAAATGGTAACACAATCCCAGATAGACTGGCTTAGCCAAAGAATAGTCAATTTTAAATAGTTCCATTTCTCAATGTCTAATCCTATCAGAGAAATAATCTATTATCGTAAATATGCATTATTAATTTCTTCTTCCAAATTGTACAAATATGCCCATTATCAATAAATTCTTAGCCCCCACCCTTAGAAGAAGAATTAAAATTAGTTCAGATACTTACAAACCCACAATATTATCCCACATTTTTATCATCTTTTCTTATTGTTTAAATTATTACAATTTCACATTATCTAAAATTTCTAATTATATGTTAATTTAAAATATTTTCCTCTATTTCTAAAATTTATCATATAACATGACTAGAAATATGTTTGTTATTTTTCAAACTATAATGGCTTTTTAGTTAGGATTACTTTTGCTGTAATAAACTATAATAGTCAAAGATTGTTGGGTAGTAAAGAGTGTGCTCCACCCATGCTTCCACATCACTGTTCATTTAAGGACAGGAACTCAAACAGGACAGGAACCCGGAGACAGGATCTAATGCCGATATTGTGGAGACATGTCACTTACTGGCTTGCTCCAGATGGTCTCCTCAGCTTGATTTTTTCATAGCACTCAGGAAAAATAACCTACGGGTGGAAGCATCCATAAGGGGTTGGGATTTCCCATTTTATTACTAATTAAGAAAATGTAGTACAGGCTTGTCTAAAGCCTGATATTTTGTAGGCATTTTCTCAGTAGAGGTTCCTCCCTCACAAATGACTCTAGCTTGTGTCAAGTTAACATTATACTATTTGCCACACTAAATAATAATTATTAATTACATCTTCTCTGAGGCTTACTTTATCAAATGTAAGCTATTCAATAATAGAAGGGAAAATATATCTACTATTTTCACAAAGTCAATCTGTAGCCACGTATTATTACATTTACTTCTGCTTTTGTCTACAGGAAACAGAGAAACCCAATTCTGCCTATGTGGTCCTTGGCTAGGAAATAAATACTATTACAGGCTATTGAGAATGCTTACATCATAAGAACCGTTTACTCTAAGACTATTTATTGTTCTTTTCCTTTAAATAAGCTAAGTTATTAAGTTAATAAGTTATTAGCAAGCCGCTTTGACATCTGACTGAGTCTGTCTGACCCTTCCCTTGTGCATGAATGCCTGAAGCTGGGAATTACCATCAAGCATATCCCTCTTTAGTGACCAGCTGGCCTGTCTTCATGCCATCCCAGCTGCTTTGGACAGATCCTACTGACAACCTGCACCAGCTTGAGGGTTCCTCACTTCAGCCAAGAGAAGCTTCAATGAACACCCATATAATTGTGACTGCAGCCACTGTAGAAGATCCCACCCAGACCTTCTCTGGATCTTGCAATGCCAGTCATTAAGAAGGAGGAATAGATGGGCTACTTTCCTTAGAGATACATAAATCTTGTATTTGACAGAAAGAAATCTGTATCCATAGGAGGAATGTGATATAATACATATTTCAAAGCTGTGATTGATGAATACACGTGTCGTGTGAGATTTTTTTATATTTGACGATCATTGTTAGTGAAAACAGAAGTTATGTGATGGAAGGCTCTGATTGATGAAATGTAAAGCATATCACAAATAGACTGCATCATTTTTGTAGTGTTTTGAGAGGCAATTTTGTACTATCTTCTATTAGGTGCCAAAGAGTAGTGTACTATCATTATACTGCACGAATAAGCATTAATAAAGGCTTCTATTGACAAGGCTGTTATTGTCTTCTTTTGGCATTAATTATTAGTATGGTAGAAATACCTTGTAATATTAACATCAGAAGAAAACTTAAGCTTCTAGCTGTCCATACATTATAGCCAGACATAGAAGGTTGCTGGGTAATGATAGTCAATGAATTCAAGTCTTTGAACCATTCAACAGCTAAGGAGTAGCTGATGATGTTAAAAAGGGCAAAAATGGGGGTTCAGGTGTGTGGACACAGGCTTGGCCTAGCAACGAATACCAGGTCAAGCCCTTGCTGGCCCCCAGAGCCAGGGGAAGTCGTCAGGAGCTCTAAGCATCTGCAGCTCAGAGGCTGTCCCCGATCGCTGGGAACCGGCTAGCAGCCTTGCAGCTGGCCGACATCTTCCCTCGGGTCACTGTGGACTGCCAGCCAGTGACAGGGTTCAGGTGCGTGGACAGAGACTTGGCCTAGCAACGAATACCAGGTCAGGCCCTTGCTGGCCCCCAGAGCCAGGGGAGGTCGGCAGGAGCTCTGAGCACCTGCAGCTCAGAGGCTGTCCCCGATCGCTGGGGACCGGCTAGCGGGCTTGCAGCCGGCCACCATCTTCCCTCGGGTCACTGCGGACTGCCGGCAGTGACTGGGTCCAGGTGCTTGGACAGAGACTTAGCCTGGCAAAGAACACCTGGTCAGGCTCTTGCTCGCGCCCAGAGCCAAAGGAGGTTGGAGATAGTTCTGTGCAACAACAGCTTGGCAGTGCACACAGAGCCAGATCAGCTTGGCAAGTGGTCTATGCGCCAACCCAAGGGGGCACCAACCTGCTAGTGGGTCGGTGCCTGGAGTACAGCCAGAGGCTGACATCATGCCTCAGGACACCACAGACAGCTAACATGACAGAGCCCTGTGGACTGAGAGTACTACCATCTAGGTTCTAGCAGCCCAACCAGGGAACCTCCAGTCCTATAGGGAACCCAGTGGTTAGACAGAGCCCTGAGACCCTCTACCATTTTTGGAGCTGGTGGCCTGAACAGGTCAGCATAGAGAACCCACAGAGGAACCCAGGACACCATAAAGATCTAACAGAGTAGCCCAGATCGGTGGAGGAAAAAAAAATGATTCTTAAGAACTAGCAACTAGGCAGGCCAGGAGGAGACAGCAGGAGGCCAATTGCAGGTCCAGCAGTGAGCCTCAGGAAGACTTAGATCCTGCACAGCAGAGCTGAGGAGGTAACTGAGAGCCCAGTAACTGAAACCTCCCGGTCTCCACCTTGGGAGCTTGGACTCCCTCTATGACAGCAGCGCCTAACACCAGGCTCACAGAAACCTCAAACACCAACCACTAAGAACAAGACCAACTAACTCCAGAGATAAACAGATAGCAAAAGGCAAACGTAGGAATGTTACAAACAAAAATCAAGGCAATATGGCAGTATCTGAACCGAATTCGCCAACCACAGCAAGTCCTGGATACCCCAGCACACCAGAAAAACAAGAATTGGATATAAAAGCACTGGTCATGATGCTGCTAGAGGAACACAAAAAAGACATAAACAAATCTCTTAAAGAAATGCAGGGGAACATCAATAGGGTAGAAGCTCTTACAATGCAAACACAAAAATCACTTAAAGAACTCCAGGAGAATATGGGCCAACAGAGAGAAACCAATAAAGAGGAAATAAGAAAATCAGTTAAAGAAATTCAGGAGAACTTGAAATAACAGGCAGGAGTCGCGAAAGAGGAAACACAAAATCTCTTAAAGAATTAAAGAAAACACAAACAAATGAAAGAACTGAGCAAAACCATCCAAGATGTGAACACAGAGGTAGAAACAACTAAGAAATCACAAAAGGAGGCAACTTTGGAGATAGAAAACCTTGGGAAGAAATCAGGGGTCGTAGATGCAAACATCAACAACAGAATACAAGAGATAGAGATAAGAATCTCAGATGCTGAAGATAACATAGTAACCATTGACTCCACAGTCAAAGAAAACACAAAATCCAAAAGGCTTGTAACCCAAAACATCCAGGAAATCCAAGACACAATGAGAAGACCAAACCTAAGGATTATAGGGATAGATGAGAGTGAAGATCTACAACTTAAAGGGCCAGCAAATATCTTTAACAAAATTATGGAAGAAAACTTCCCTAACTTAAAGAGAGAGAGGACCATGAATATACAAGAAGCCTATAGAACTCCAAACAGACTAGACCAGAACAGAAATACCTCCTGTCACATAATAATCAAAACCCCAAATGTACTAAACAAAGAAAGAATATTAAAGGCGGTAAGAGAAAAAGGCCAAGTAACATATAAAGGAAGACCGATCAGAATCACACCAGACTTCTCTCCAGAAACCATGAAAGTTAGAAGGAGGAAATCTCCAAGACAAGGAGGGAAACTGCACCCAAGAAAAAGCAAGATAGTAACCTACTTCCATCAAACTCAAAGGAAGATAACTACTCAAAAACAAAAATAACATCAAAAATGACAGGAACAAATAATCACTATTCCTTAATATCTCTTAACATCAATGGACTCAATTCCCCAATAAAAAGACATAGACTAACATACTGGATACAGAAACAGAACCCTACATTTTGCTGCATACAGGAAACACACCTCAGAGTTAAAGACAAACACTACCTTAGAGTAAAAGGCTGGAGGACAATCTTGCAAGCAAATGGTCGCAGGAAGCAAGCTGGAATAGCCATTCTAATATCAGATAAAATTGACTTTCAACCCAAAGTCATCAAAAGAGACACAGAAGGTCACTTCTTGCTAGTCAAAGGAAGAATACACCAAGAAGAACTCACAATTCTAAACATCTACGCTCCAAATACAAGGGCACCCTCATTTGTAAAAGAAACTTTACTAAAGCTCAAAGCACACATTGCACCTAACACAATAATTGTGGGGGACCTCAACACTCCACTATCCTCAATGGACCAATGAGGAAAACAGAAACTAAACAGGGACACAGGGAAACTCATTGAAACAATTGGATTTAACAGATATATATAGAACATTTCATCCTAAAGCAAAAGACTATACATTTTTCTCAGTGCCTCATGGTACCTTCTCCAAAATCGACCATATAATTGGTCACAAGACAGACCTCAACAAATACAAAAAGATCAAACTAATCCCATGCCTCCTATCAGATCACTATGGAGTAAGAGTGTTCTTCAATAGCAACAAAAACAACAGAAAATCCTCATACACGTGGAGGCTGAACAACATTCTACTCAATGATACCTTAGTCAAGGAAGAAATAAAGAAAGAAATCAAAGACTTTTTAGAATTTAATGAAAATGAAGGTACAACATACCCAAATCTATGGGACACAATGAAAGCAGTGCTAAGAGGAAAACTCAAAGCCCTGAGTGTCTCCAAAAAGAAACAGGAAAGAGCATACACTAGCAACTTAATGGCGCACCTGAAAGCCCTAGAACAAAAAGAAGCTACTTCACCCAGGAGGAGTAGAAGACAGGAAATCATCAAACACATGGCTGAAATCAATCAAGTTGAAACAAAGAGAACCATACAAATAATCAACAAAACCACATGGTCATCTCATTGGATGCTGAAAAAGCATTTGACAAAGTTCAGCATCCTTTCATGCTTAAAGTCTTGGAAAGAACAAGAATTCAAGGCCCATATCTAAACATAGTAAAAGCAATTTACAGCAGACCGATAGCCATCATCAAAGTAAATGGAGAGAAATTTGAAGCAATCCCACTGAAATCAGGGACTAGACAAGGCTGCCCCCTCTCACCATATCTCTTCAATATAGTACTTGAAGTACTAGCTAGAGCAATTCGACAACAAAAGAAAGTCAAAGGGATACAAATTGGAAAGGAAGAAGTCAAACTATCACTATTTGCAGATGCTATGATAGTATAATTAAGTGACCCAAAAAACTCCACCAGAGAACTCCTACAGCTGATAAACAACTTCAGCAAAGTGGCTGGTTATAAAGTCAACTCAAGCAAATCAGTATCCTTCCTATATGCAAAGGATAAGCAGGCCGAGAAAGAAATTAGGGAAATGACACCCTTCACAATAGCCACAAACAATATAAAGTATCTTGGTGTGACTCTAACCAAACAAGTAAAAGAGTTATATGACAAAAACTTCAGGTCTTTGAAGAAGGAAATTGAAGAAGACCTCAGAAAATGGAAAAATCTTCCATGCTCGTGGGTTGGCAGGATTAATATAGTTAAAATGGCAATCTTGCCAAAAGCAATATACAGATTCAACACAATCCCCATCAAAATCCCAACTCAGTTATTTATAGAGTTAGAAAGAACCATTCTCAAATTCATCTGGAATAACAAAAACCCAGGATAGCTAAAACTATCATCAACAGTAAACGAACTTCTGGGGGAATCAATATCCCAGACCTCAAGCAATACTACAGAGCAGTAGTGTTAAAAACTGCATGATATTGGTACAGTGACAGGGAAGTGGATCAATGGAATAGGATTGAAGACCCAGAATTGAACCCACACATATATGGCCAATTGATATTCGACAAAGGAGCTGAAAACATCCAGTGGAAAAAAGATAGCCTTTTCAACAAATGGTTGTGGCTCAACTGGAGGTCAACATGCAGAAGAATGAGAATTGTTCCACTCTTATCTCCTTGCACTAAGCTCAACTCCAAGTGGATCAAGGACCTCGACATAAAACCAGACACACTAAAACTAATAGAAAAGAAACTGGGGAAGACCCTTGAAGACATTGGTTCATAGGAAAATTCCAGAACAGAACACCAATCGCTTATGCTCTAAGATCAAGAATGGGACCTCATAAAGTTACAAAGTTTCTGTAAGGCAAAAGACACTGTCAAAAGGACAAATCGGCAACCAACAAGTTGGGAAAAGATCTTCACCAACCCCACATTCGACAGAGGGCTAATATCCAATGTATACAAAGAAATGAAGAAGTTAGACCCCAGAAAACCAAATAACCCTATCCAAAAATGGGGTACAGAGCTAAACAAAGACTTTTCACCTGAAGAGATTCAGATGGCTGAGAAACACCTTAAAAAATGTTCAGCATCATTAGTCATTAGAGAAATACAAATCAAAACAACCCTGAGATTTCACCTCACACCAGTCAGAATGGCTAGGATTAAAAACTCAGAAGACATCAGGTGTTGGCAAGGATGTGGAGAAAGAGGAATACTCCTCTACTGCTGGTGGGACTGCAAGCTGGTACAACCATTCTGGAAATCAGTCTGGCGGTTTCTCAGAAAACTGGACATGATACTTCTGGAGGATCCAGCCATACCACTCATGGGAATATACCCAGAAGACTCCCCAGCATGCAATAAGGATACATGCTCCACTATGTTCATAGCAGCCTTATTTATAATAGTCAGAAGCTGGAAAGAACCCAGATGTCCCTCAACGGAGGAATGGATACAAAAAATGTGGTATATATACACAATGGAATACTATTCAGCCATTAGAAACAATGAATTCATGAAATTCTTTGAGAAATGGATGGAGCTAGAGAACATCATACTAAGTGAGGTAACCCAGTCTCAAAAGAATACCTATGGTATGCAGTCACTGATAAGTGGATATTATCCTAGAATCTTGGGACACCAAAGACACAATTCACATACCAAATGATGTCTGACAAGAAGAAAGGAATGGACACTAGTGCTGGAAAGGATCAAAGTATTAGTGTAGGGGAATACCAGAATAGGGAAGTGGGAAGGGGTGGATGAGGGAGCAGGGGGAGGGAAAAGGGCATGTGGGACCTTAGGGGGGTGGGGAAACAAAAAAAGGGAAATGAAATGTAAATATAGAATATATCCAATAAAAAAGGGCAAAAATGGGAAAGCTGGATGATTACAGAAGGCAAAGGTTATGAGGAGATTAGACAGCAAGCTAAGTTTGCTGGAAGAGTCCCAGAGATCTGCCAAGGCTTGTGAGCTGAGAATTCAAGTACTTCAAAGTAAGGATCTGTTGTACTACCTGGTATTAAGAGTTAAGGCAAATAATAATGTAAAAAGAATCAATTTTCTAGTCAATAACTTTTATTTGATACAAAACTATGAGAAATAAAGATTAACATATTAAAATAAAAATATTCATAATTTTAGTAAATCATTCTGAAAAAAATCAGTTCCATTACAATGAGTTCTTTGAATATTCTAACTGTCATGACTCATTTTCCAAATTTCTTTTAAATAAGACAGAAAAATCTATAGATTTATTACATTTTAAGGTAAAATATTGTATTACTGTCAGTAACTAATTTCTGTTCATTATTTTACAACTATGAATATAAAGTTCATGTCATAAAAATTACCTGAAAAATTATGTTTTACTTCTCCTATATTATGTATAACATTTTCTTAAATGAGAATATGAAGACTTAATCTTACAATAATTATAAATAACAACAACTGTCATAACCATGATCCCTACAGAAGAGAGCATTGGTATTCAGTGCGAAATTAATATACTTCTAGAGAATGTTTTTAAAATTACTTCTGCCTAATGTTAAAATGCAGTGATGTGCTATGGGAACACATCTACAACCATATAAAAAAAGAGGTCTACATACTGATGAATTTGGGACATTGGTTACTAGAATGAAATTACAATTCAGAAAATGCACACTACTCTACAGTTTCTAAGAACAATTTAATATGCTACATATGTCTTGAAGAAAGGACCTGGGTAAGAGCCATACTTGTTAGCATTTATACATAATAAAATCCTTAAAGAAGTAAACTTTTCACCTTTACATAACTGTCAAAATTCCCTTATGATTTGAAATTATTTACTAACCATATGCAAGTTGGTATTTATTATATTTTAAAGAAGTTCGGTGATCAAACCGTGTACTTTGAACTAGTTGCTTCATTATCCAGAAACAATGCAAAGCATCATTTAAAAAGTTCATTTAATGTTAAGACATATATAAAATTGACATTCTTAATCTAAACTCAATCAGAATGTACATATTTATAAGAGAATAATTCCCGTGTTAATTTTCAGCCTACCATATGCTATGCTCAATTAAGTAATTTTAATAGTCTTAAAAGTCTATGGTCTTCATTAAAATATTCAAGATATTTTTCATCTTTCAAAATATAGTTAGAAATAAAGTCATGTTCAGCCAATAGTAAACAACTTAAAGTTGCCAAAAACCTGTTACTATATACTGTTTTCTTTTGTAATTTTGGAATGTTAATATAGGTTTTAGTGTAACATCAACTGCCAAATCTAATAACAAGCACTCATTGGCATTCTGCTAACCTTTCACATTTCTGTGGTTCAGCCTTTACTATGAACATTTGCTCTATGTAAACTCTAGGGAAACAATGGTCAGACTTTAACAGCTTGTCTCCTCAATCTAACAATATGCTAAATGAATGACAGAGAACCTTTACTCTTCAAAGAATATTTATAAAGATACTTTCTTTCTCTAGCTCCTTTAACTATGCCAAGAAACATGTCAGATATGATTAGATATTTTTCTCTACAATAAAGGTGAAAATAGTGCATATGAAAGTTCACTGATTTAACATCCCATGAAAGAAAATCTCAAAAACTAGACTGTGAGATACACTGCTCTTTCAATGCGCACATATGTGTAGGAACTATACACATAGAAATCACTATTGTTATTTTATTAAGCATTATCACCCAGACCATCTTCCCATTCTTCCATTCTAAGAAAGCTAAGAAATAGAATCCCAACCCTCTCTAGGATGCCTTTTAGATGTTTCATCTTCCCTCAAGTACCTTCTTCACAGATCCTTCATGGTCTGCCAAAGAGAAGTCACAGTGATTTCCGTATATCCACTCAGAACCTAGGAAAGACAGTAGAATGAACACTGATAATACTACTTCAGATTCAGAGATCATAAACTCTTACTGCCTCTCTATCTATTGTGAATATCAAGATAGGAAATACAAAACTAGGCTATTGTTTAATGGAACATGAAGGACAAAGGGGACCAGATATTTGAGAGGATATTCTGATACCAGGCAAGTAGGAAGGTCCATTCTATGTTTCTGCATCCTCCTGTACTCTCACATTCTCTACTATTTAGATTTTGTTTGCTTTAATATTTTTACATATAAACTTCATAAAGTTTATCGTTGTATAGCCAGACATAGTCATCCTAAAGAGATATCTGTAGATTTAATTTATAATGACTATGCCTTGAGTCATCCAAGTAAATCAATCATTCACTTTCAATATCTTAGTTTTATTATTAGGGGAAAATCCAATGGGAATAGTTATTATTCTAAGGTGTTAAAATACTCATGTAGGTTAACTTAGATGTTCAGTGACGAAATGGATGCTAAGAAAGGAGTCTAAATATAATGGCATTTAAAAATATAAGAACTAAAAATCATCTAAAAAGTAAACAAATTTATTTTAAAATATTTTAAAATGTAAGATATATGAAGATTAAAAGTAAATCATAGGAATATTTATTGATAAGTGAAATATGAAATCTTTGCTTAAAATAAAGTAAAAGACAAATTGTATATGTGATAGATAAAGTAAGTATAACCAGAATATTGCAAGTCAAAAATACATATTCAGCCTGTATTTTATTTTATCTTATCAGGTTTGTGAACATACTTATGTGTATGTCCATGTGTGAGTGTCCATGTAAGTATATTAAACATACAAACAATATGTATATAAATTCTTAATTCATGACGTTACTTCCATTAGCAAGTCGATGAGGTATTTATTTAATAGTGATATAACTCAATCTTGTTTGGAAATATAATCCTATTTTAATACTTACCTCTCACCTTGTATTTTAACATAAAACAGCTCTTAAGTAAAGGACAGGCCAGCTCTGCTAGTGTGAGCCCTGAGAAATAGAATTACAAATGTTAATTTATAAAAACAGGGTGAGAAAATCATGATAATGAGATGATGACTTTTCTCTAAGTGACTCCTTTGTTGTTGATGTTGTTGTTGATGTTGTTGTTTGCATTTGGTGTTGGTTTTTTTTTGGTGGTGGTGGTGGTGGTGGTTTTAAGAGGTAGTGTTTCTCTTTGTAGCTCTGGCTGTCATGGAACTTACTCTATAGACCAGGCTATCCTCAATCCTCTTGAATTTTTTAATTCTGTCTACCTTGATCCATAATACACATAAATGGAATGGGTTAGTACTTAAAGCAAAGCTTCTTTCTTTCTCCCCCAAAATACTTAGTGTAGGATATGAGAACAAATATTAACATTTGTCACCCATGTAAAAGGAAATTAAAACACTTTTCTTGATTTTTAAATTTAAGAAAAAACTGTTGCAAATAAAAACACCTTGAATTCGTGATCTTTCTAAGACTTTTAACATGAAAGGATGCTGCATTTTGTCAAATGCCTTTTCAGCATCTAATGAAACAAATGACCATGCAGTTTTTTTTCTTTGAGTTTGTTTACATAGTGGATTACATTGATGGATTTCTGTATTGAACGATCCCTCTATCCCTGGGATGAAGCCTACTTGATTGTGTTGAATGATCATTTTAATATGTTCTTGGATTCAGTTGGCAAGAATTTTATTGAATATTTTTGCATTGATATTCATAAGGAAAATTGGTCTGAAGTTCTCTTTTTTGTTAGATCTTTGTGTGGTTTTGGTATCAGCATAATTGTGGCTTTATAGAATGAGTTGGGTAGTATTCCTTCTGTTTCTATTTTGTGGAATTGTTTGAAGAGCATTCTTTGAAGGACTAATAGAATTCTGCACTAAACCCATCTGGCCATGGACATTTTTGGTTGGGAGACTTTTAATGACTGCTGCTATTTCTTTAGGAGTTATGGAACTGTTAAGATCATTTATCTGATCCTGATTTAACTTTGGGACCTGGTATCTGTCTAGAAAATTGTCCACTTCATCCAGATTTTCTATATTTGTTGAGTATAGGCTTTTGTAGTAGAACTGATGATTTTTTAAAATTTCCTCAGTTTATTTGTATGTCTCCTTTTTCATTTATGATTTTGCTAATTTGGATATTGTTTCTGTGCTGTCTGGTTAGTCTGTCTAAGGATTTATCTATCTTGTTGATTTTTTCAAAGAGCCAACCCTTGGTTTTGTTGATTCTTTATATAGTTGTCTTTGTTTCTCCTTGGATGATTTCAGCCCTGAGTTTGATTATTTCCTGCCATCTACTCCTCTTGTGTGTGTTTGCTTTTTAATATTCTAAAGCTTTCAGGTGTGCTGTCAAGTTGCTAGTGTATACCCTCTCCAGTTTTTTTGTTGTTGTTGTTGTTTTTTGTTTGTTTGTTTGTTTGTTTGTTTGTTTTGGAGGCACTCAGAGCTATGGGTTTTTTCTTTGAACTGCTTCCATTGTGACCCATAAGTTTTGGTATGATGTGCCTTCATTTTTATTAAATTTAAAAAGTCCTTAATTTCTCTATTTCTTCCTTGACCAAGTTATCATTGAGTAGAGTGTTTTTCAGCTTCCATGTGCATGTGGGTTTCCTGTTGTTTTTGTTGTTATTGAATCCCAGCCTTAATCTGTGGTGATATGATAGGATGCATGGGATTATTTCAATTGTCTTATATCTGTTAAAGCTTGTTTTGTGACCAACTATATGGTCATTTTGGAAAAGGTATGATGAGGTGCTGAGAAGAAGGTATATTCTTTTGTTTTAGGATGAAATGTTCTATAGATATCTGTTAAACCCATTTGGTTTATAACTTCTGTTCGTTTCACTGCATCTCTGTTTAGTTTCTGTTTCTATGATCTGTCCATAACTGAAAGTGGCGTGTTGAACTCTCCCATTATGATTCTGTGAAGTGCATTGTGTGCTGTGAACTTTGGTAAAGTTTCTTTTATGAATATGGGTACCACTGAGTTTGGAGCATACATTTTCATCAACAAGATAAGAGTTCAAGATGAGAGTTAATCTTGGTTGACTTTTCCTTTGATGAGTATGAAGTGTCCTTCCTTATCTTTTTTGATAACTTTTGATTGAAAGTTGATTGTATTGGACGTTTGAATGGCTCCTCCAGCTTGCTACTCTGGTGTCATGGGGTATCCAGGACTTGCTGTAGACCTTGGTTTCTGTTGCTTATGTTCTTATACTTGCCTCTTGCAAGTTATCTCTATCTTGGTTATCTCTAGTGCTACCCAACCTTGTTGTCTCTGATGGGAGCCTGTCCCTCCTATAATCCTGGTTGTGTCAGAACTCCTCAGAGTTCAGCTGTCTCTGTAATCCTGTGATTTGGGATCCTGTGATTCTGAGACTCTGGGTGTGTCAGAGCTCCTGGGAGTCAAGCTTTCTCTGATATCCTGAAATCCAGGTACAACCAAGCTCCTGAGATTCTGTTGTGTCAGATCTCCTAGGAGTAAAGCTTTCTCTGGGTGTTGCAGGGGTGAGTGAGGAGCCACATTCCTGCATTTGCTCCAGGCACAGGTGCAAGCTGGAAGGAACATGTGCCTCTGGATGGATGGGGGTTTATGTTTCCCTGGTTCATGTGAGAGTCCCAATTTTGTTGGGTGTTGTGAAAGATGTTGTGGCCTCAGCTGTGATTTTGAGTGTGTCAGAGCTTCAGTGCTCCTGGGTGTAGCTGATATCTTGGAAGTAGAGCTAACTCTGTGATCCTGAGATCCTGGGTGTTTCAGAACTTCTGGGAGTCGGACTTCCTCTGGGTGTTGTAGGAGTGGGTGCAGAGCCAGCACCCCAGGTCTGTTCTTGGAGCAGGGTTAAACTGGAAGGAACTGGTGTCACTGGCTGGGCGGGGATTCCTGCATTCCTGGATCCTGGGCATCCCTGTTACTCTGGGTGTTAGGGCAGATGTTGTGACCTCTTCACCTGTGATCCTGTGCATGATAGAGTGCCCGGGAATCAAGCTTCCTCTGGGTGTTTTGGGGCTCAGTAAGCAGCCAGCACCCAAGGCTGCTCAGAGCAAAAGTTCAAACCGGAAGGAACCTAAAAACATATTTTTTAATGTTTAAATCCCCAAATATTAAACTTCCGAATTTTTAAACATCCTAATCCTGTTTTGTTTCATCCTGTTGAGCTGTCGTCTTTTGGAGGTCTGCTCTTCCTTGAAGAAGAGAAGGAGGAGGAGTGTATCTGGAGGAGAGGGAAGGTGAGAGGAGGGCGCTGGGAAGAGTGGAGGGAGAGCAAACTATTGTTCAGATGTGAAATATGAGAGAATAATCTATTTTTAATAATTTTTTAAAAGAGAAAGATCCAAAAAATTATAAACAAAAACAGCCACATCAACAGCAAAGCAATGCCAGAAAATAATATTTCTCCTTTGCTAAAATCTGAAATGCTAATATCCACAGCATTTGTGGAAAGAAAGTCTATAAAATGGAAGAAAAGTGAATTCTGAGGAGACAGAGATCACACAGTAGTAACAATGAAAGCTTCCTTTATAACTGCCTTGCCTCTCTGCATTAACATTCCTTTCAGCTAACAGAATCCTTGGAGATTCTTATATCTTAAAGTTGCACTTTGCTGAAGAGGCTCCTGAGATTGGGGACCGGCTGGGAAGCAATGCTTAAGGTAAGGTAAAAAGACCCTGGGGCAAATGAGTTGCTTTTCAAAATCTAATATTTTTTTCACCAACTCTCTTATATATAACAATGGTGGTATGGGTGAATGGATGTATCTTAGCACCTTTCTTTACCACTAAAGAACATTTAACTAAAAATAATCATGTTAGGGTTAGGATTAAGGTTAGGGTTAGGGTTAGGGTTAGGGTTAGGGTTAGGGTTAGGGTTAGGGTTAGGGTTAGGGTATATGAAATCAATGTTGTATATTAAAGAGAGTAGTGCCCCTTAGAAATGAAAATGTGAATATATAATCTGGAGAGCCATGAGTACAACCACAAAAATACTAATACTATAACTATTCACCCTGATGCAAAATTTCAATGTTTAATTATTGACTGTGCACTTTGGAAGATTATTCTTTATTACCTGCATGCAACTATTCTCTTTATCCTTGTAATATAGGTGTTTTGAGACATTGAATTGTCTTATAAAGTTTTTAAGTGAACCTTTGTATTGTTTTTTTCCTCTTAATACTTTTTATAAATTTCTTGTCACTATTTGACGTTATACTAGTTTTTTTTTAGTTAACCAAATATCTTTATGTATATAAAACTCCCAATTACATAATGCCAATTTACAATGATAAATTTTATCCCAAACATCAGAAATATGTCTGAAGCCATCTGGATATTCACATCTCCCTCTCTCCTCTGCTTGGCTGGTCCACCCACCCTCTTTCCTCCCCTCATTTTTTTTAGCTCCTCCTCCTTCTCTCTCCCCTCCAATCACTGGCCTCTCACTGCCTCAATGTGAAAGGATAGGAAATCTTTTGCAACATTACATCACATAGTGTAATTTATTATTGTAGCATAGTCCCAGCAAGTGTTGCTTTTTATATTATTATTATTTTCTATATTCTATGTTTATATTCCAAAGGCTTTCCCCTTTCCCAGTTCCCCCTCAACATATGTCCCATAAGTCCTTTTCCCCCTGCCCATTCCCCAATCACCCCCACCACCCCCATTTCTCTGTTCTGGTACTAGTTTTAAAAGCTGATACAAAGGATTTCATCTTCAAGTCAATTTATTAATATTTTTATTTTAATTAAATTATAACTATATCATTTTTTCTCTCCCCTTTGCTCCACCCAAGCCCTCTCATGACTTCTACCTATGCTTTCTCATATCTATAGCTTCTTTTCTTTGATTATTATTCCTTTACATGTCTATAAGTGTGTACCCATATTAACAAAACCTGTTAAATCTTTGCACTGTTGCTTGTATGTGTATGATTTCAGGACTGACAATTTTTTATATAACCAATTACAAGGCTCATCCCTGAGAAGATTAAATCTTCTTCTCTCAGCAGACATTAGTTACTTGTAGTTCTTTGTCTAGGGATATGGCCACTTGATATTTCCCCTTTGTACTTTAATATGTCAATTAGTCATCTCAGTGTTTGGGTCTTGTTTCTGGAGTCATATTGTAGTATTGTTGGTATACAGTCTCTGTCATTTGTAGGAGGTTCAAGGCTCAATATATATTTCCTATACATGTTTGTCATACGTAGAATTTTAGAAACTTCTAATTTGTTGTATGCCTTCTTATTTTTGCAAATTTACATCTTTAAAACATTTATAATGTTGACTTTATGTGGAAACATTGTGTGTGTGTCTATGTGTGTGTGTGTATGTGTATGTGTGTGTGTGGGTGTGGGTGGGTGTTTGTGTCTGTGTATATGAATGAGATCCCAAAGATGTAATCTCTTAATTGGTTACACACTCTCTATATACATATATAATAAATTAAGAGATTCCATCATCTTCATACATACACAATGAGGAAAACAAAATTACTTATATCTGTTTTGGAACAACAAAAAAATAGCAGTAAACCAGTTTTCTATGGTATCTTAAAAGACTCACTTCTAAAGCTGATACACAATTTCCAATGACTGAGATTCAGTTATATATTTCACTTTAGATATATTTCCTTAACATGATAATTATGTCCAAATCTACTAACCCCATGCAACTGTCTGTTCCTTTATGTTTATTCTTAGAAAAGTACATGCTTCTTATTTTCAAGTAAAGTAACAAGTACTCTTTTGTGCTTCTGAGTGCTTCTCAACTAAAATCCACATTGGAAGGATTCCAATTAATTTTAAAGTATTTATTTAATTATTTTGGTTTTAGTTGCTGATCTTTGACAATTTTAAACTATATAAATTTTAGAAGTTAGCCATTCTGACATTTCTAGATTTCAGAATAAATTATTGCATCCAGACATGTGTCATTTTTATGCCTCAAAAGCTCCAACTACTAATCAATATTGTGTGTTAAGTTAATGCTTTTTAAAAACTGTTTGCCAAATACTTATTTTTTTCTATTTAATTATATCTCCTGATAAATGTTCAGGGAACATTTAAGTTCTGATATATTTTAACTTCTCCAGATTATACAATATTATGTCTTTATCCCAGGAACTTTAAATTTCTGTAGGCTTTCCTTTGGAGTACATTTGTTAATATCTGGACCTATGTGCTAAAGGGATTTCTGTAGCAAGATATTTTCAAAGACATAAATACTATTTAGTGCTGTAGCAGACTTATTTACTTTTCAAAACTATAAGTATAACTCCCACAGGACAAGATATGCAAAAAAATTGCTATTACTCTTCAGGTTTCCTAAACAATTGTATTCCTTGGTGTCATATCAGAATACATGTGCATTCCTGGCAGTCACATTCCAATTGGAACTGTAATTCAGTCAAATATCCAAATAGTGTTAGGATGGCTATCACCATTTCTGAACACTGAAAATTTTCTTATCATTTTAATGTCACTTTATATATATTTTAAAATGTATATTTATATTTTGTTTTGTTTCATTTCTGCTAATATTGATACTAGTTTATTTTGGGATGGACACCAAAATAAAAATGAAAAATGATTTCATTAAGCAAAGAAGCTTTCTTTTGCTTTCATTTCACATTTCCTGAAAGCAATACATCTTGTTATGAAAAAAAAGCTGATAAGCAAATGGCAATATAAATTTTAAGTATTCGATAGCAAATCTCTTAGAAACAAGTCCCAAAGACAACATTTCCATGAATTATGCTTTATTTACATGTCAAATGGTATCCCCTTTCCACAGTTACCCCTTGGAAAAACCCTTTACCCACCTTGCACACCCCATTCCCCCAATTTCCTGACATCTGTTCCCTTATTCTGGTTCATTCGAGCCTTCACAGGACCAATGGTCTCTCCTCTAATTGATGTCTGCAATGGTCATCTTCTGCTACATATGTAGCTGTATCCGAGGGTCCTTCCATGTGTACTCATTGGTTGGAGGTTTAGGCCCTGCTAGCTCTGGGGTTACTGGTTGGTACATTTTATTGTTCCTCCTGCAGGGCTACAAATCTCTTCAGCTCCTTGGGTCCATTCTCTGCCTGTTCCACTGGGGACCCTATGCTCAGTCCATTGGTTGGCTATGAGCCATGGGCATTCTGAGCCACCTTCCAATAAAGATCAAATTATCCACACTTTGGTCTTCCTTTTTATTGAGCTTTATATGGTCTGTGAGTTGTATTTTGGGTATTGCGAGCTTTTGAGCTAATATCCACTTATCATTGAGTGCATACCATGTGTGTTCTTTTGTGATTGGGTTACCTCACTCAGGTTGATATTTTATGAAGTTTCAATGGAAATACATTAAATGTTAATTTTTGCTTGGTAACTAAAATTTTTATCTACTCATACTCATAATGATCTAAAATATCATTGAAGTGGATGAAATGTATTTCATTAAAGCATTACTATTTTTAAGATCTACTTATATTTACAGTTTAACATATATATTAAAGTATTATCCTGATTAGTTTGTCAGTTTAACACAAACTAGATCTAATCAGGTAGAAGAAACTCACTTGAGAAAATGTCTCCATCAGATTGTCTATAGGTAAGTGTGTAGCCCATTTTCTTAATTACTGATTAATGAGGGTAGGTCCACCCCAGAGTGGACAGAGCCATCCATAGGCAAGTAATCACAAGTTGTAAAAGAAAGGAGGCTAAGTAAGCCAGGAGGAACAAAAGAGTTAACAGTGTTCCTCTATGGCTTCTACTTTACCAATAGATTCCTGAAATAATCCTTACAGTGATGTCATGGAAATTAAGAATTGTAAAATAAAATAAACCCTTTTCCTCCTATTACATTTGATCATAGAACTAGGAACCTAACTAAGATAGGTGCTCTTTCAATATGTTTTAATATTATTTTTAGATAATGGAATATGTTGCCTGCACTTGATAATCTGAGCTCCAGATTTCAAAATATGCTTTAATAAGTAATGGTCATGTGTTCATTATGATTGTTTATATACTTTGTGTTAAAAAAAAATTCAACAATTCTTCCTGGAAGTGGAGGCAGGGAAACTTATTTTAGTCTCTGAGAAATACAATTTCTAAGAAACTGGTAATCTAGAACATAGTTGCAATATAAAAACTTTGGTTAAAATGGATTAATATTGTCTTGATTTATTCTAGACCAAAAAACGAATAATAAATATTCTGACAATGTGAATCTGATCCAGTACAAACAAATATATTTGGGTTTTCTGTCTCTAAATACAAATAATATTTTAGATTATTAACCTCAAAAAGGTCACATGACCATGTGCCCATGATAAACCAAGACCAAGAAAGACCACTCCTCAATGCCTATAAAGGCAGACAAAAATCTGAACATAACACAAATCAAAAAATTATCCAACTTTTGCTCCCAGTCCTAATATGATGAACACATTTTTTGGCAGTTAATGTTTTGGTCCCATTCTGCATAAGATTGACATAACTAATCATAGAAATATACCAACTTCCTGACAACAAGCCATCAGAAAAAAAGTAGTCCTGCCTCATTAAATCCTCCAAAATATTACCCAATCAGAATAATAAACTCAAATTCTATTTCTTTGCTTAATTGCCTATTACTGAGATACCCAACTGTTCCCCATGATATGAGTTCATGCTCATTACAGTGAGTCATGATCTCAAATTAGTCAACCATAGTTTTATTCCTGGAGAACTTCGTTTGGAAAACATTGACATTTGAAAGATTTTTGATAAATCCTGAATAAGTAGACTTTAACAACATGAGTCATTAGTATTTTAAGAAAAAGTTCATTAAAAATAAGACCCAGGGAGCTTAGACCTGAAACAGCTGCTATTTTCACTATATCCTAGATTTCTCAAAATCTCCATTTCTTTTTATGCAGTAACATCAATAGTAATAAGTTCCTATAAAACAATTAACATAGAAGATGTGTGAATTAGAGGACTCACTATGATTACTGCCTCTTCTACATCTTCCTATTTATGCTGTATACTATGTAACATTTCTAAGACAAAAAGTGATACTCATCAGAACAATCTATTTTCTGTGGCTTTCTCATAAGTGTCTACAATAATCAGAAACAAAAACCTAATCACTCAAATAACTGAAATTTCTATGACAGCAATATTTTTACCCTTCTGTCTTTACAAAGGGCTACTATAAACTCAAGCAGAGGGCAAAGAAATGAGAGGGTAGCAATAAACTTTGCTCCTTGATCAAGGTAGATATGACCAGAACCAAAGAGAAACATTTCTTAGTTATTGTACAGTGCTCTTCTCATTGTGTCATCTGAGGAAATAAAAAGGACCTTTATAGTATTCTATATACTTTTTGTTTCTACACAAAGACAAAAATATGGTTTTACATATTTAGATATATTTAAATACTTTTAACAAATGGCCAAATTATTGTATTACTGATTAATGGCGATTTATCTGTAGCTCTGGCCACATAGTTTGGGAAATAAGGTTGTAAATAGCAAGTCTTTAAAGATCAGCTAAGGAGGCTTTAAACAAGAAAAAATAGATTAATCATTTGTAATATATTAATGAATCACAGAGAGACCAGGTGTGCAAGAAATCAAGCATTCTATATTTTGTTTGATGATATTTAACTTTGTAAATTTATTCCAATAATCTAGTAGATGAAAAAAATAACTTCAGCATTTGTTGATGGAACGTTTTCTTCCTGTAGTTCATCATAAAACAGCTTAAGGAATTTATGGCAAAGGCCACACTAGCTGAAGTATTACTAAGTCAAAGCACTAGGACCAGATTTCAGATAACTGGTTATGAATTGTGTAAGGAGACTGCTGAGGCTCCCAAAATTTACTGGCTCTAGCCACTCTTCTTGATTGCACAGAAAAACTGGTTGGTAAGACCCCAGTGCTGAAGACATTGGGCACATTGACTGCAAAGTATAGAGAAATCAAGATGGAATTAAACTGGAAGTTTCACCTTCTTGGATCCTTTTCATAGTGGTAAAAAGCATGATACATGATGTCAAAGAAGAATTGGTGTTGAACTTTGTTTTGTTTTGTTTTTTGGTTTTTCGAGACAGGGTTTCTCTGTGTAGCCCTGGCTGTCCTGGAACTCACTCTGTAGACCAGGCTGGCCTCGAACTCAGAAATCTGCCTGCCTCTGCCTCCCAAGTGCTGGGATTACAGGCGTGCGCCACCAGGCCAGGCTAAGCTTTTTTTTTTTTTTTTTTTTTTTTTTGGTTTTTCCAGACAGGGTTTCTCTGTGTAGTCCTGGCTGTCCTGGAGCTCACTCTGAAGACCAGGCTGGCCTCGAACTCAGAAATCCGCCTGCCTCTGCCTCCCAAGTGCTGGGATTAAAGGCGTGCGCCACCAACGCCCGGCTGGTGTTGAACTTAAATTAGCCAGATGTGACCTCTCCAACCATCACTGTCAAAATTCCACTTAACATGTGCCCATTGGTAAAATAGTGATATTATTTTGGGGTATATAACCTAAGTGGTTTACATATGCATTACGCATAGTGAAATTCATACTCAATACTATAAACTAGGTAAAATCATACATACATACATACATACATACATACACACATGCATACATACATATGTACATACATACATACACTCATTGTAGGAGAGAGTGAAAAAAATTCATACTTGGTTTCATAATACAGGTCAAAACACACACTCACACACATGCACCCACAGACACCACCACCACCACCATCACCACCACCTCCAACAACAACAATTTTAAAAGAGGCATAATGAGAAGAGCACTGTACATATCTCCCATATGGCATAAGGGAGGAGTTGGATATAGGAAAGGGATGGGGTGATTTAATTATATTTAATTTCAAGGAAACTTCAAATGAAAAAAAAAGTGAAGGTTGGCCATACCTTAGCATTTACAGGGATCTAAAGATGAACACCATTGTTTATCTAAATTATCATGGCTTAAAATACCTTCTAAACGTGTTTCTTCATATTCATATATAAAGTCTACTCACAAACTCAAAGAAACTTCTTTTTGTAACATATGATTGTGGTGTGGAATATCATGGCTACTCAAAATGGTGAGAATAATTGGCAGTTGTGTGCTCAGCCTAAAAATGATGTGTATACAAATGCCCTTAAGGCTGGGATCATCCTGACCAGAGATAGAATGAAAGACTCATAACCCACAGTTAGAGAAGAGAGTTGATTAGTGCCAGAATTGATCCTACTACTATTATTTTGCAAACTGGAACATTAGCAAACTGACCTTTAAATTCATGTCTTTCTATTCATACATTGCTATAGCTCTTAGATTTTTTTTCAGAGAGATTATTTGCTTAGCTTTTTATTTGACATTATATTCATGTACACTTAGTGGGTGTTGGAAATTTAAACTGGTTAATGCAGAAAATAAGAAACAGTGGGGTACTCATTGACAAATGGGACAATTATATTACAACCCTGGTCAGAGATGGGACTAGATAAGGCAATAACTTCAGGACATGACAAGACCAATGAACTCATGAACTCCTAGGAGCTGTGACTGCCTGCTCAAGACCTGTTCAATATCAAGCTACTCAGCATTCTAGAATGTTATGGGAAAATGGTTTGTAATCTTCCTTCTCAACTGAGGAGCTGGGGAAAATGGATGGCTCTTGTGAGGAAAAAGAGCAAGTTTTGTTTAAGGATGTGGCTGCAGGTAATTTGATCATGTTCCAGTGGATAGCCTCATGTTCAGAAATATATGGACAGCACAAATTGGAATACATATTGGAATACATATATAAACTAAACAATAAAAAGAAAATGTGAGTTTAGAAGCAAGGAGCAGGTAAGGGAAGTGGGTCTAAAGGAAGAGTTGAGGAGAATAGTATAAAAATACATTGTATTAAAGTTATTGAGGAATTACTGAAAGTATTTATTTTAGAAGAAATCAGATGATGGGGGAAAGTTTGTGAAATGCTGTCTTCTGGGTTTGACATAGCCAGTGTAGTCAGGTCCTCAAACCAGCTTTAGCTGAAGCAATGAACTCATATAAGACAGGGTCTATTAACAGTCAACTATTGGTTATCGAGAGAATATATGCAACACCATTCCTCCCTGTCAAACTATTACATGCTGATGGATTCTGGGAACAGATAGTAATTGTCTTCTGTTATGTACCAATGAGAAACCCTCCATGCTAACAAAGAAAACCCATGATCACACAAATGATAATGGTTAAACTGAAGTGGAAATTTCTGATTTCTTTGGAGACTCAATTGCATCATGTGATCTTTCTCTGGAAACTGTCTTTTGAGAGGATGTTTTGCTGAGAACAGATACATGGTATTTGGAAGATGCCTAGTAAAGGGGTATGTGACGTTTTGTTGGAGATCACACTTGAGAGAACATGACATATTTGAAAAGGGTATAAGTATAACTTAAAAGATAGTGGACAGATCGTTGGCATTGGTTCACCTTGCTGGTCTTCATTGGGTTTTATTGACACTGTTCTTTGCTGCTGATGCTGTGGCATTGGTTTGCCTTGCCTTCTTTGCTGATCATCATTTGTGGTGACTTAGTAGAAAGAAAGACATAAAAGAACTTTTTGTGCTTTTCCAGTGGCTTTTGGCTGCTTCCACAGACTCAAGCTGATTGGAAAATACGATTTCTTCTGAATTGAACTGCTGATGATGATTCATCAATGGGGTTTGTGAGTGACTCAAACTACTGCTGCTGATTTTTTTTTTGTGAACTGAAATGCTGATATCCTGACAATGAAGTACCCAGGATCATGCAGAAGGAATTACAAATGGCTTCAAAATTCATGGAATGTGGCCCACCGCATGCACATGGGTGAGACTCAGTGTAGCAAGCACCCAAGGACTATGTTTCCTGAGGGCTTTATGTTGTTAGGAAATTCTCCTCTGCTTGCTTCCCTCACATCCCTCTTAATCAAAGAATTGTATAAAAATTCTAACGGAGCTTTCAGTCCCTAAGTGGGCAACATCTCTGCCACTAATAATAAATATCGTATGATCTTTTAGACATCGCTGCTAAAGAAGATTAATGATTAACACCACCCTAGGAAAGATCTTTGAGACATAGCCTGTCAGCAATGATCTCTACCTTTTGAAAACATTTGGAAATGGAAAAATAAAATTGGTAATGAAGCTAGGTCAAAGTGTTCATACTCTTGGCTCTAATGTAGAAAATCTTAGGAAACAATATGAAGTTTATAAAGGTACACTCATATTATTAAGCTAGGGACCTCTTATGGTCAATGAACAAGAACAATTGCAACACTAGCTGATGGGACACTTAGGAAAGGCTGTACTAGTAATAATTGATTTCTTACACCCATACTTGTCCTCAGTTTCCTGATATAATTTATTAAACTTGCTAATAGGTAGCTATGTATTTTGAAGGTATATGGTAGACATGGCTGATTTTTATATAAAAGTTTAGATTTGTGATTCTTACAAGATAACTTTTAAATATAAATAATAAAATAATTACTCCTTTCTTCGCAATGATGATTTGTTGGCTACCAGTAAGAGAATATGACTGAGAAAACTACCTTGTTTGCTTATATTTTGTTAATCTATAACATCTTGCTTAGTTATGAATCTGAGTTTTGGGGAAATTTTTCTTTTCTTTTCTTTTCTTTTCTTTTCTTTTCTTTTCTTTTCTTTTCTTTTCTTTTCTTTTCTTTTTTTTTTCCGAGACAGGGTTTCTTTATTTAGCCCTGGCTGTCCTGGAACTCATTCTGTAGACCAGGCTGGCCTCGAACTCAGAAATCCACCTGCCTCTGCCTCCCAAGTCTGGGATTACAGGCATGTGCCACCACCGCCCAATGGAAATTTTTATTTTCTTTACCTGTAATACATAATGTTATTTCTTGTAAAGGTATTGAAAAACACATTGATTTTTTATAACCATTCACAAGAAAAAAAGCTGAAATGTAATTATAATGTAATTTTATACATTATAAAATTTATAGCTCAAAAGATTTTACTGGGCTATGTAAGTTCTGGAAGAAAGAATAAAGAATGAAAGTTGGAGAATCCATCAACTATGTCTAAGGTTTGTGTGCGTAGTGGGGTGGAGCATTGCTCCTTCCATCCATTAAGTATGTGTATGCATGTATGTATGTATGTAAGGTTTATATGAATGGGGGGCTGGAACATTATTCCTTCCAACCATCAATTATGTGTATTATGTATATATAGAAAGGTTGTCTGGGTGTGTGTTAGCACTTGCTCTATCCACCAATTGTGTATATTTATGTACATACAAGTGAAATGACTGAAGTCTGTTTGCTGGAGTTTTGCTCTAACAATTGCTAGTGTGAATATGTATATGACCATCTATAGGTCTGTATTCACGTATGTGCATATATTAGTATGCATGTATATTTGTGTTTGTGAAGTTATCAGAGTCTGCCTTTTGTTTTATCCTCTCTCTCTCTCTCTCTCTCTCTCTCTCTGTGTGTGTGTGTGTGTGTGTGTGTGTGTGTGTGAATTTCTTTCTTTCCTTTTCTTTCTCACTGGCCCCAAGGAATTCAAAGAGTTTATAGCTTTTCCTCTAGCAACAGGGATTGCCAACCCCAGTAATTTAAACTTTGTTCCCTCAAAAAAAAAAAATCTGCTGAGTAACTTCTCTAATGGCTGGCTGCCTTTGGCATCAGCCCCTGTCTGTATCTAGTCATTATATACTATCATAGCCCACCCTGTCAGCCATTCTAAGCACTGAACCACAGAGGTTGTTTATCTTAGTTGACTCACCATGTGGAGGCCAAAGCTGGTCATTGACAAGGAAGATGGAAATCACCCCAACAAACTATTTCTAAACAGGTCCACATCCTCCTTTGCTCTATTAACATTTTCTTTCCACTATCTCTGGTGAGTGGTGTGATAGGAAGGAGGTTAAACCATTTTTAGAACCATTATTAAAGTACATTTTCAAAAATGGAAGTCTATGGTTAAACACTATGGGTCTCAAGGAAGAAAAACAAATAAAACAAAAAATGGTAAAATCCTAAATGTTGGACAAGGAATTGTATGGGGTTTGGGGCACAGTAGATGTAGGAACAAGATTAAGGAAGTGGTTATATATACTCTGAATGCACATAATACATGCATGAAATTGTTAAATACTATACCCAATGAAAGTTTAAAAGTAAATAAAAATATTTCCTTGGCTGGACTAAATTTCAGATGGTTTCTCCTCTGAGTTTTGTTTGCATGCTTATTTTCAAACTTGTAATTATAAATTCTCTGTGCCTTTCATGTGTAATTAGTTTCAAAACATCTTCCAAACAGTAGAATCCAGGAATATCTGTCTCAGTGATCTGACAGCCATTTTCTTTAAAGTTAAGGGTTTTTTTTTAAAGCAACCTTGTCTCCTAGTCTCTGTCAGAAGCTATCTGTCTAAGTTGATGTGACCTAATCATAAAGAAAAGAAAACATTTCAAGCTTTGGAATAACTCTATGTGCTCAATATACCATTGATCTATCTCCCTTCTTGTGTCAGGCAATGCTTATTTACTAGTGCAGTACACTTGAAAATCTCCCCAGCCTTTATGCTTATAGAATACAAAAATCCCCAAACTTTTTATTTATATTTGAAATTGCTCTTAACATCCTTGTTTGAGAACTCAGTTCAAGGATAACAACTTATTTGAATGCTCTCTATAACAGAATGCTCTTGGGTTTGTTATGCAAGCAACAGGAGTCAACTGACACAAAAATAATACATCATGAAATGGGTATCTCCAAACAACATGATCTTAGCCCCAAATTATGTTTGAAAAGTCAATCCCCTGGAACTGTAGCATAAACATGCTGTGTTGTATCTCTCAACAAGTTCTCCTTTCCATGCCAATTCCAACAACTTGATCCATGCCTATTCATGCCTCTGGTTTCCTTGGCAACAAGATAGAGCTACTACTGCTTATGCTGCTGCAGAATATGATGCTGCTCACTCACCTTCAACTGAATCCAGGATGGATTTGCTTTTACATGACAGTCTCTCAAAAACATGTGCTTGCATAATTTATAAATGTAAAAGACATTGAGAATGTAAGTGTTCTTATGTTCTTTCTACAATGAGATGTAGTCCTGTCATCTATGCTGGGAAATTCCAAAATTATTTTATTTTATGTCCATCTTTCATATTATTCAAACTCTCAACCCAATCTTTTCTTTGCTCTATCCTATAATAGGAATGCCTTTTTCTTATCTTTTCTGTACACAGAGGATGTTAAGAAGACTTTAGTAATGCCAGGCATGAAATGTGGTGTTCATCTATACCAAAACACAGTCCTGGTAATGGTTATTATTTCTCAGAGGTCCAACAGAAACATGAACATCTAATGTCATGAAGAATATAATGACTCCCTTCAAAATGTCTGCTTGTAGTGATTAGTACTATTCAACTTCCAAAATTCCAGGGAACTACAACCACTTATAGTGAGACCTATCTATCCACCATAATCAATTTCTGTTAAAAAACAAAACACAGAATACTTGTTTTTCAGACTCATTTTGGTATATTCTATCTTTTTTAAATAATATAATGAACACATCATAAAGTCTACTCATGTGATGTTCTATAGATAGCAATTCCTGAAATGTTCACATTTATGGTACAGTGGTAAGTATTGGCTATCCCGGGATACTTTTCTTTGTCTCTTCCCAAGGTTAACACTACAGTAGGTGACTCATTTTTTTATAAGCTAAAAGGCAAATACTGATTAGTAGTAACTTGAATTCTGTTTGCCTTTTTGTTTGTGATATTGAGAATCTCTTATTTTTCCAAACTGACTCTTATGTTATTATTATGCTATTCTGGTGGTACAAGGCTGGAATCTCACATTCCTAGCATGCCCTTGGCAATGATTCTAGTAGATAAATTGACTCAGTATCTCTAGTGGATTCCCTAAGGTTTCTTGGAGCCTTGTGGCTGTTAAAATGTACTGCACTTGATTCCTGTGGCAAGGTTCATTATGCTCCTTCACTCATCTGTCCTCACACAGCTTTGGCAAATTCACCTGTTGGGAAAAAAATGTCCTTTCTTTCAACCAGGCATTGAATCAGCAAATACCTCAGTCAGACATTTTACCATGAAGACTTTACATGCATCAATTCTTCTATTGTCATTCTATTTCCTGCAGCACTCATTACTTCTGTATGCTGAAGTAACAGCACATTTTGAGTGTTTGAGTTTTGAGCATTTTCACATATGTACACATTAATTCTTGATGAAGAAGCAGAAAACTGACAAAAAGAAAAAAAAAGAAAATAGGGCTTAGGGAATTCTCTGTGTGTGTTTGTGTATGTATGCATGTGTTTGTATGTGTATATTTATAAAAGCATGATTAATTTTAGATAAAGTAGTTTGATTTTGTGACATACTAAACATACCATATTAAGTACTTTCTATTTATGTTAGAAACTACTTATTTATCTTTCAATTTATACCAAGAAAAATATGCTTATATATGTAAAAATCTCCTAAGATTCTTGTGAATTTCTTAGCATTATTTCCAGCACACTATGTATTTCAGGACCACAAAGCTCCTTTCAAAGGCCTAACTTAGAAGTCAAATGACAATCTACATTTCTGATGCAATCATCACTCTCTTCAATATGTTCCTTAAATCCCTGTCATGTTCTATTTTTCACAATCTGGTTAGTTGTCACAGAAACTATATTTTCTCCTATTGTATCTTCATTCAGAAATATCCTTCTAAGCCTACATTTCTGCTGGCCAACTTTAAGCAGAGCTTTTTACAAACCTGCTCATTCAATGTTCTCTTCAGAAATGTACTTTTTGGATTATAAAATTTTAGTAAATTGGTCCACACAAACTGCACAGTTTTCAATAATACAAACATTGACTACATTTTATAACTTGCATTATCTGTTTCGAACAGTCCTGATTCCTGAAGATTGGGAGTTTAAGGCAACCATATTCTATCTCATTATATGTGTTCTTCATATCTGGCACAGGATATGACAGAAAGAAAGCATTTGCTAAACACTGGAGAGAATGACTTTGGGCTTGCTACCATCTCTGTTTGATTTTGATTATATAGGTCCTGGCTATAAGAATTTCAAAATATTGTAGATTTCCTTAAATACTATAGTACTGAAAAGAATTCGAAAGTCTAAATAATATATAAAATGCTCTATCTGATTTATTTTAATGCTTTTTAAAGTACATGCATAGTCATATGACTTATTTGTGCATATACACACATAAGTTCAGGTGGCCACAGAGGCAAGAGATGGCATTATATCTTCTGGATTTAGTTTTACTGTTGGTTGCAAACTGCTACATATGGATTCTATGAACAGAGCTTGTATTCTCTGCAGGAGCTGTTCATGCTCTTAATAGTATAGTCATTGTTCCAGTCCTGAAAAACTCTATATCAAATTCATTTCTCCAGTAGATAGGAGGACAGTTGAGAAAGGGAGAACAGAAGCAAGGCTTTTGAACAATCTTGGTGATTGGGAACTTCCTTTTTAAAATCTGGAAGTTATATAACATACCTGAGGTGAAGGCAGGAGTTTCTCCATGTTGATGATACTTGAAATCTAAAGCACAATTTACTCACGGTAGCAGAAACTTGAAATACATCCACTTTTTGTAGGAAAGGACAAGGAAACTTTCCCTACATCATTACAATGTAGAGTAGAAAAAAATCATATGAAATGGAGTTACCTATGTGGTATGAAAACACAAAAAAGGCAAAACAATAAAGGACAAAGAATAGAGGCCTTTGAGCTCAAAAATGGACATTTCTGATGAGGAGGAAGCAACTATATCAACTAACAAACCACACAGCAATATTGTAAGAAATTGATCATGTTTGTATTGAATATTGTACCTTTTAACATGTGTTAAATATATTTATTTATTTATTTATGCAACTAAATTGATATTTAAATTTTACCCTCCAGAATGTATTAATTCAGGATATACTTTTTGAAGATTTTCTAAATGTAAGGCATTGTCCTAAGCATTAGAATATAGCAGTAAATAAAGCAAATTAAATTCCTAGTTTTAGAAGACAGAACTTTTAGAGCAACTGACTAGCAGGGACATCCTTTCATGCACTAACAAAGAAACAGATATCAAAAGTCAAGATGTCATTAACGTAAATTCCAAGTGAGGATGAAAGCCTAGACTTTACAATGTCTCACTGTTCCTTTTATTCCAAATTCAACTGTCTATAGAAAAAAATGTCATGAAAGAGGAGACTAAATGGAAGAAACTGAAGTGAAGGAGAAAAGAGACTTAGATTCATCATAGATGTTATACTTAAATCTAACAAGATACTATATTAGTGGAAGGGCTTTTCTACCGGATGATTACTTTCAATTTTTCAATTTCTGATCATTAATTACAAAAAAAAGCAAACGCTTACAAATGCACTCCCTAATATCCCACTTATATTTTAATTAATGACAACACTAAAATGCTCTTCAAAACACCACAGAATGGTGATATTCTGACGTTTATAGCTAGCCACAATAAATTGACTAAATGTACTCTTTATTAGTGACATATATTAAGTACTGATTCTTTCCTCTCTCTTACTTCTTTTTTGCTTACCCCAGATTATTAGTCACATCCTTGAAGCTCTTGTTATTGTAGAGAGAATCATGTCAGAATGATACCTTATAAAAAAGGAAGGTATAGCTTTGCATTTTTAAGGTTTTCCTATATTATACATTTTGGATCTTTAAAACACATCTTTCTAAAGTGTAATTGAGTACTAAACTTTCAAAGTAGCCCTACCTACTGATATTATTTAAGATCTATACAATTTATCACTATCTTTGTGTCTAGTAATATCAATATATTTTCAGTACAATTCAATATTACTTTCCCTTTCTTGATAAAGAAGCCAATATATTTGGTTTATCATTTTGTACAAAAATCCTTTTTAGAGAAATGATTTCTTGTGACAAAAATTCACAAAGATAAATATGATGAAAATTTTAAAATTACTGAATAAAGAAAGCTCTGGATTTTGTTTTATCATATTTAGGGGCTCAAAACTATCAGTCTGATAATAGATTAAGGAACATAACATTTTTAACCCCATTGACAGGTGTTAATGTTTTCATCATTTATCCTGTGAGTTGGAATTTTAGAACCACAAACACACTGTGAAAGTACAACTTGACCTGGAAATAAAACTATACACTCACATTTTGACTTTCAGAATACTTACTTTTATTTTATATAAATCTTTAGTTTACCCATCCTGGCATGGACTATTTTAATCATATAGTGCATTAATATTGTCTCCTTTAGGTATAAGAGTTTTTCTTTTTTATTATTGGATATATTCTTTATTTATATTTCATTTCCATTTTCCTGGTTCCCTGCCCCCCAAAGGTCCCATATTCCCTTTTACCTCCCACTGTTTCCCCATCCACCCCTTCCCACTTCCCTGTTCTGGTATTCCCCTACACTGATGCATTGAGCCTTTCCAGAACCAGGGTCCACTTCTTCCTTCTTGTCGGACATCATTTGGTATGTGGATTGTGTCTTTGGTGTTCCAAGATTCTAGGCTAATATCCACTTATCAGTGACTGCATACCATGGGTATTCTTTTGAGACTGGGTTACCTCATTTAGTATGATGTTCTCCAGTTCCATCCATTTGTCTAAGAATTTCATGAATTCATTGTTTCTAATGGCTGAATAGTATTCCATTGTGTATATATACTACACTTTTTGTATCCATTCCTCCATTGAGGGACATCTGGGTTCTTTCTAGCTTCTGGCTATTATAAATAAGAGTTTTTCATACGAGTCCTTTATCTGCTTATTCAATGTGTCCTTCTATATTCTTAAACTCTTGACGCATTCCAACATAGCTTTCACTCATTTGTTCTATAAAGCCCTTGAAACTCAAAATGAAAATTTGACAGGCATCACTAGTTTTGTTCCTTTTCCTCATATTTCAGCTTGGATGTGGTGCCTGTCTGGAGCACTTGTGTTAAAATATTAAAATAAAGAATGATTAATTTTAATTTTAAGTCTCAATGCATATCTACTATCAATGAGCTTCCTGTAAAAAAAAAAAAAAACAAACCTTTATTTATTTAGGCCAGGGTTAAAGATCCATTCTAAGTTTTGGCTCAGTTCTATCATCAGCCAGTACATATTATATAGTACACAATTCTTCTTTTCCCAAGTCCAAAACCCTTGAATGGAAGCAATCAGAATTCAAGATCCATCTTCCATTCTAGATGTGTGAATCATACAAATGCTGAACATTACTCTAAATGATGTGCCTTCTGAAGGATACCTTTCAGGATTCCAGAGATTGTGTCTCTATATGTAATCTTATATGCTCACTTATCCATACTGCCTCTTCCTCCTTTTTGGATCAATCTGCATTTTTGGCTCCCTCCTATTCTACCTTAATTTCTCTTGCTGTATGTAGACTTGGACTTTTTTAAAATAAGCACTTGCTTTGATTCCCCTTAAGCTCACCATCCAAAGGTAGGGGAGAAAAGATGATAACCAGACAAGTGGTGTGGAGCTGTTTAGAAGTAGTTTTTTGGAGGATTGATTCAAATCTCCATTTTCCAGGATACCAGATGTCAGTTCAGCAGTGTCAGGATACCAAACACACATCAGCAGAGGTGATCTGATGCAGCAGAAACCACCAGGCCTCCTCCAAATTGGCACAAGTCCACAGGAGTGACCTGGAGCAGCTGAGCCAATGCCAGGAAAAGTTCTCTGCTGTGCCTTTTTCAATGAAGAGAAGATCATCAAAGACAAGAGACTGCAAAGCACTACAAAGCTGGCTATGCAAGCATACTATCACTGTCCATTGAGTCTTATTTACATTCTCTTCTAACATCACATACCCTCCCATGGGTCTTGCCTCAACAAAATACCACCTGAGTTTATATCACATGATATACCCAGAAACTTTCACTTCAGCTGTACTTTAGAATATTTCCTGACCGGGCGGTGGTGGTGCATGCCTGTAATCCCAGCACTTGGGAGGCAGAGATTTCCGGGAAATAGTTTCATAAAAAAATCATAGCCATTCACCTGGAGAATAAAATTTAAAAAAATGTAACCTAAAAACACTTGGAGAGATACTCATTTTGAAGATGTTACTTCTAATATCCATCTTATAGGTGAGAAGAAACTTTACACATACCATATGCTAACATAGGACGGTAATGCTGTATACACAATATAAAGCAAGTTATTTATTTTCATATCAAATGGTAACAAAAATGCAATCATAATTAGTTGATATAATTATATTAAGTCTTCATAAAAACACCATTATGTCCATTCAATTATATATTTATATAATATATCTATATTATATATCTATAGATGAGAGAGTTCAGGGAAATATGAAGTGAAGATACTACCCTTTCCCTATGAATCTTTAAATACCGAAGTGTGTTGTAATCTTAAAATACACCTGTCCATATCAGAGAAGCAACTCTTCCATACATTGGATGATGATGGATGATGATGCCACTTAGCATATATGAGATAATGTATATAAAACAACTGTTTTGAATACCTGAAAATCAATCAAAATAACATCCACCTGAAAGATTGTTTTCTGTTTAAATTAGTCCTTTTATGTTATGGTCTTCCAATGTTTGTATTAGATAAATTTTGACAATATATAGAGATGGCATCAAAAATATTTGTGCCATATTTTATATGATACATGAAACAGATGTTATATGAAACATGGTTATGAAACTGGAATCTGCAAGTCAAAATGCCAAATATTCCATATTATTTAAAATAGTAGAAATTACTTATATCTAGAATAAGTAAATCAGTTCAATTTAAGAAATATTTTCAACGGGGAAATGATTTCTCCATAATTGTTGTACTCCTTAATTAAGAATGGCTGACATATCTAATTCTAATATGAAATAACATTATGATAGGCTCTTCAGAAGTTCCAAAGCCCATTTCATTATTTCCCCTCATTCCTAGACATATTTGTTAACATGAGCACAATTAGAAGCAGAGAAAATTTGAATCATGACAAGTAAGTGGATGGAAATATTCTGTGAAAGATGAAGGTTTTAGCTGTGTAGGACTTGGTAATCTATTGTCTATTTAATTGACAATTATTTCAAAGTTGGCTAATGAACAGAATACTATTTCATTTTCTCCTGTGATGAGAAACTTATCTCAACTCTTATAATATGTTCAGAGCCATCTTCTTTCATTTCAAGGACATTTTTGACATCTCTACAATTTGGTGCTTTATTGTAATTTCATGCTGGTAAAGCACAAAGGGTTGACGGTATCAGTGAGAGTCTATTCAGGCTCTAAGACAAATCTTTCACAATCAGGTCCTAATACATCTTATTTTAACTGAGAAGTCTAGTGTGGCTTTAATTAGTAATATTTTAACATAACATTTTCATTGATTCTCTGGGACTTTCACATCATGTACCCTGATCAACCTAACTTCACAATCAACCTAACTTCCCAGTCCTTTTATGTCTTTCCTGCCCTTTGTGACCTTCCTCCCTCTCTCCCCCCCCAAAAAAGGAAAATAATTTTTTAAAAGTCCAATTTGTGTTATCTATATACTCAGTGGAGCTTAATGAAACTCTCTGTGGTATTCCTCTTACATTGAACTGAGTGCTTCTCCTCCTACAGCCTTGGTAGAGGTATCAATTGTGAAGAGCTGTACTTCAGGCTCCCCACACTGCTTTTTACGAGTCCTCTTCTATGGATTCCTGTCTAAGTCTTTATTTTTGGTTGGGGAGTGGAGAGACAAAAGGTAGGAAAGGAAGAGAAGAGGAAGGAAGAGGTGAAGAGCTGGTCGCAAAGGCCTTCCATTCCCCTGCTTCTCAACTGTGCATCTGCAGTTATCCCTACTGGATCATGCCTGGATCATGTGCCTCCACACAGTTCCTGTGAAGAGTATGTCAACACAATTCTCTGCTTCAGTAGGACCACTGACACAGACAAGGTGTTGGGAGGCAGTAATGATGAAATGAGTGTCTGAATGTGAATAAAAACCTCCTTTATTTCAATACTATTTTTATTTTGTAAGGGACTTCTAAGGTATTGCAATGTACTTATAATGATCATTTCCAACTAGGAATTGTGGCATTTGATCTTCCACTTTTTCTCTCAATCATATTATCAGTTTTATTTTTAAAAAATCCTACATTTATACAGTTCTGGACACAATTTCCATCTTGGTGAAATGATTGCAGGATCTATGGAGTTCTAGGCATAATGGAAGGCAAAAGAAGGGATTTTTCTGCTCTAAGGGACAAGGGCTTAGGTAGCTTATATCATTCTTTCAAACATAAAATTAGAGAAGACTTATTGGTTATTTTCAAAAAATTAATACTTCCAGAAAGTTATTTGTTTTAAACACTGATGATGTATCATTTTTGTGACTCATTTTATTGAGAATTGTTTAATTAGAATATTGATCCCTTGACTTTTCTCCCATCAATCCTCTCACATATCCCTATTACTCTCCTTCAAATTCATGGACTCTTTTTTCATCAATTGCTATTGTATGAATACATGTATTTGTATATACTTATAAAAATAACATATTTATATATACTTATACCATATAAAGAATGGGTAATATGTTAATCTCATATACTTGTATATATGTATGTTACTTGTATATACATATGTTTGCAGGACTCTCCACTTGGCACTGGACAACCAATTAATCAATTAATGTACTCTTCCCTGGGAATGACAACTTTACCTATTACAAGATTTACTCAGTTGCCTGGAGCTGATGATAAAGGGTTGATGTTTTCCAGGCCTTTCCTGGTCAGTCATAACATTAATTCTAGAGTTAAGGAAGTGTTATTTTGTGACATTTCCCCCACTAAAATTATTTGCTTATTTTTCTCTTTTATAATTAGCATTCATAAATCGTGGAATGAAAAGCTGCCAAAAATATGTGTTAATGTGGGAGATTATGAAGGATGGTAGAACATTAAAATGCTCAGTGCAACCTGAGCACACCATTAATTTGGATGTGGTAGACCCGTGCCATTTCTGACACGGGGAGGATCCTAATTCCTGATACTCTCTAGAGAACAGGCAGGAGCAGGGCATTCAAGAACTGGCACCAGAAGGGCATTCGAACTGGCAGAAGGAGGGCATTCCCAAATCAGCATCAGCAGGGAATTAGAGATCCAGCAGCAGCAGAACATTTGGGAACTAGCAACCTGCAGGGCATTCGACACTTGCCAAGTCTACCACCGGGGAGACCCCATTACATGATACTTCCTGGAGAACCAGCTGTTTGCAGGGCATTGGATAGAAAGGGAATCCCAGGAGTACAGAAACACAGGCCTAAGGACAGAGAAGTTAGAGACAGCAAGACCAGCTAACGCCAGAGATAACGAGATTGCAAAAGGCAAACACAAGATCATTACCAGCAGAAACCAAAGCAACATGGCACCATCAGAACCCAGTTCTCCCACAACTGCAAATCCTGCATACTCCATCACATCAGAAAAGTAAGGGCTAGATTTAAAATCACATCTCATATTGCTGATAAAAGACTTCAAGAAGGACATAAATAATGCCTGTAAAGAAATACAGGAGAACATGGGTCAACAGGTATAAGCCCTTAAAGAGGCAATACAAAAATACCATAGAAAATTATGGGAGAACATGGGTCAACATGTAGAATCCCTTAAAAAGGAACCATAAAAATCCCTAAAAGAAACACAGGAGAACATGGGTCAACAGGTAGAAGCCCTTAGAGAGGAAACACAAAAATTCCTTAAAGAATTTCAGGAAAAAAACAAACAAACAAGTGAAGGAACTGAACAAAACTATCAAGGATCTAAAAGTGGAAATAGAAACAATAAATAAATCACAAAGTGAGATATCACTGAATATAGAAAATCATGGAAAGAATTCAGGAGTCATAGATGCAAGCATCAACAACATAATACAAATGATAGAAGAAACAATATCAGATGCTGGAGATTCCATAGAAAACATTGACTCAACAGTCAAAGAAAATGCAAAATGCAAAAAGTTTATAACCCAAAACATCCAGGAAATCCAGAACACAATGAGAAGATCAAACATAAGGATTATAGGGATAGAAGAAAGCGAGGATTTACATCTTAAAGGCCCAGTAAATATCTTTAACAAAATTATAGATGAAAACTTACCTAACCTAAAGAAAGAGATGCCCATGAACATACAAGAAGCCTACAGAACTCCAAACAGGTTGGACCAGAGCAGAAATTCCTCTCATCACACAATAATCAAAACACCAAATGCACTAAAGAAAGAAAGAATATTAAAAGCAGTAAGGGAAAAAGTTCAAGTAACATATAAAGGCAGACCTATCAGAATTATACCAGACTTCTCACCAGAGACTATGAAATCCAGAAGATCCTGGGCAGATGTCATACAGACCCTAAGAGAATATAAATGTCAGCCCAGACTACTATATCCAGCAAAACTTTCAATTACCATAGATGGAGAAAATAAGACATTACATGACAAAAGCAAATTTACACAATATCTTTCCACAAATCCACCTCTACAAAGGATAATGGGTGGAAATTACCAACACAAGGCAGGAAACTATAACGTTAAAAAAAAGCAATAAGGTAATTTTTCAACAAACCCAATAGAAGATAGCTACACAACCAGAATTTTACCTTCAACTAAGAAGATAACAGTAAGCAACAATCACTTTTCCTTAATATCTCTTAATATCAATGATCTTAATTCCCCTATAAAATGACATAGACTGGATACATAAACAGGGCCCAACGCTTTGCTGTATACAAGAAACCTACCTCAGTGACAAAACAGTCATTATTTAAGATTCAAAGATTGGAAAACAATTTTCCAAGCAAACGATACCAAGAAACAAGCTGGAGTGGCCATTCTTAGATCGGATAAAATTGACTTTCAACCAAAAGTTGTCAAAAAAAATGTAAGGAAGGACACTTCATACTGGTCAAAGGAAAAGTCTACCAAGATGAACTCTCATTTCTGAGCATCTTTGCTCTGAATGCAAGGGCACCCACATTTATAAAAGAAACTTTGATAAAGCTCAAAACACACATTGCACCGCACACAATAATAGTGGTAGACTTCAACACCCCACTTTCAAAAATGGACAAATCATGGAATCAGAAACTAAACAGAGATATAGTGAAACTAACTGATGTTATGGGCCAAATGGATCTAACAGATATTATAGAACATTCCACCCTAAAGCAAAAAAAAAATACCTTCTTCTCAGCACCTCATGGTACCTTCTCCATATAACTGACCATATAATTGGTCACAAAACAGGCCTCAACAGATACAGAAATATTGAAATCATTCCATGTACCTTATCAGATCACCATGGCCAAGGGCTGGTATTAACCTCAAATGAAAACAATGGAAAACACACATACACATGGACTTTGAAAAATGCTCTTCTCAATGATAGCTTTGTGAAGGAAGAAATAAAAACAGAAATTAAAGACTTTCAAGAATTTAATGAAGCCAGGTGGTAGTGGCACATACCTTTAATCCCAGCACTTGCGAGGCAGGGGCTGGAGGATTTCTCAGTTTGAGGCCAGCCTGGTCTACAGAGTGAGTACCAGGACAGCAAGGGCTACACAGAAAAACCTTGTCTTGAAAAAACAAAAAACAAAACAACAACAACAAAAAAGAATTTAGTGAAAATGAAGACATATCATACCAAAATTTATGGGACACAATGAAAGCAGTGCTAAAAGGGAAACTCATAGCTCTAAGTGCCTCCAAAAAGAGAATGGAGAGAACTTACACTAACGGCTTACCAGTGCACTTGAAAGTTCTAGAACAAAAAGAAACAAATACACCCAAGAGGAGTAGATAGCAGGAAATAATCAAACTCAAGGCCAAAATCAACCAAACAGAAAAAAAAGAACTATACAAAGAATCAAGAAATGAAGGAACTGGTTCTTTGAAAAAATCAACAAGATAGATAAACCCTTAGCCAGACTAACCAGGGGGCTCTACTGTGGTCTTAGTTGACTTATTTATAATAGCCAGAAGCTGGAAACAACCAAGATGTCCCTCAACCGAAGAATGGATGCAGAGAATGTGGTACATTTACAAAATGCAGTACTTAATATTGGGATTTTAAAAACAATTTCATGAAAGTCAGAAAAGACCACACATGGTATGTACTTACAGATTAGTGATTATTAGTTAAAAAAAAAAGCTCAGAATCTTTATGATTCAACACACAGACCATATGCAACCCAAGACAAAGGAAGACCACACCAAATTATGGATGCTATAGTCCTACTCAAATTGAGGAAGAAAATAATCTTGCAAGGAAGAGGGATAGAGGGATCTGGGAAGAGTAGAGGGTGGGGGAGAAGGAAAGGGGACTGGTTCAGACAAGGGAGGTGATGGAGGAGAAGTATGGAGGATCAGGAAATTGAAAGGAGTTGGGTAGTAATGGGGAAGGGGAACTGGAGGCAATCATTAGAAAGTCCCAGAAGACAGGGTCCCAAGAGGTTTCCAGGACCCAACAGAGAGGACATTAATAGAAATACCTAACAAAGTTGAGATAGACCCTATAGAGACCATATCCAGTGGATAGGCACAGCCCCCAACCAGACTCCCAAAGCTCATAGGGACTAAACCACCAATCACAGAGTACACATTGGCAGAACCCATTGCTCCAGCTGGTTATATAGCAGAGGATTGCCTTATCTGGCATCAATGGGAGGGGAGCCCCTTGCTCCTGTGGAGGCTTCAATACCTAGTATAGGGGAATGTTAGGGCACTGATGCAAGAGTGGGGGGGGGAATCACTCTTACTGAGGTGGGTGTTGGAAAAGGGGATGGGGGTGTGTAGAGGGGAAATAGATAGGGGTTAAAATTTGAAATGTAAATAAATAAAATGGCCAATAAAAATATGTAAAATTTTTTGGAGAATATTCGATTTCTACAATAGTCATTTATTATATTAGTAACTCCTCTTTGCTAAGTATGGCATGTGAGCTATTACAAAATGAGTTTCTTCCATGATTTCCCACTATTTAGATATTTATTGTCTAGGACAATATAAGGTGAACATTTAATATCACCAAAGCTGACTCAGTCAACACTCACAAGGAGTGGATCATCCACATCAGGTACTATAAACACCAATTGTAGGCATGCATTAGGTGGGTAAAAAATGAGAAGATAGTAAAATTATGGATATAGCATCTTATAGGACTTTCAGAAATTTAGAGCTAGGAAAATCTTTAGAAACTACACAGACCAGACCCCTCATTCTGAAGAAATGAAATTTGGGAAACCACTATGGTATTCATGAAAGGATATACCAACGGTATGCAGAGCTAAAATCTCATTATCCCTGTATTAATGTAAACACCAATGATAGGCAATGCTCAGTACTAGATACATGACTAAGCAATTTATATATTCATTTAATACATCATTAATTCATCTAGTCTTTGCAAGATAAAGCAGTTACTACTATTGTCTCTCCATTTTACATAATAAAACTGGAGTTCAAGCCAATGAAAAGATTTATCAAAAGTTATGCAATCATATCTTTTGTACCTTGCACAATGTTTAAGCATTTGATTGAACAGCTTACCATAGCTATTGTTTAGAAACTAGTCCAATACATTATTTTTCCAAATTGCTATGCATTTGTAAATGCATATTGTTTATATTATACATATGCATATATTCATACATATGTACATACATATATCTTTTTCTTTGACTCTTTAAATTGGAAAATTCTCTGGAAACAGAATGCAATACACTTTGTCTTCCTTACAAATGGAAGCACCAAGTTACAACATTTCTTCTTTCTAATGAATTTGGAGGCAGCCTACCCTGCTAAACATGGGCTAATGAGGGAAGAAGGATGCACAGATCTAGCCAGTTGCTATTTTCTTTTCTATAACTGAGGCTCACATTTTATAGTTATGCTCCATAATTAAACAATTTTCATGTCTCAAGTAAGTACAATATACATATTAAGGTCCATGGACAAAAACAAAAAGCAGAAAAGGTTCTGGCACAGTGAACTGCGTAATGTATATGATTTGCATCATAAACTTTGAGAGATGAGATTTGAAACAGCTGAAATTTGAGTACATGAAAGTATTTGTACAAGCTTCCAACTTGTTCCTGAACCACATTCTGTGACAAACCTTTACTTCTTTGGCTTTGTCAGCTCTCTTTCAGCTTCACTGAAGCTTGTCTCTCCATTCACGGTTGGGCCTTTCAAAGACACACAAATTTGGGTGCTTTACTATAATTTTTGCAAAAAATAATTGTGAGGTGAGAACAAATCCACATTGAAATGCAGATTTGTTGGGTCACTCAATAAATCCAGTTGCCAGTTAGGTAGCATGTGTACTCAACCATCTTGAGTTATTCAAATGTGTAGCTTATCACATAGACAAACTACTAAGCATAATGAATTAGCATTATTCTTGGAAGAAAACATAGCAATATGTATCCTAAATAACTACATTTTAGAGAAAAAAGTTTAGGATGCATTGTAACTAAGACAGCATTGCATTCATGTTTTCTATGATGTAGGATCCTTTGGGGGTAGAATGTAACACTTAGATAGGAGGGTTTTCTTTTACTGACAGCACAAAATGAGAGAAGGTTGACAAGCAGGGCCACAGAGAAGATGACAGCAAGCAAAACGGGGAAGGAGAGCATCTACATCTCAAATCACACTTAAGTAGTTATGGTGCCTTAGAGTCTTGTGAACTGAATTTTAATAATTGTGTGGGTCTAGGAGTACACACACTGTGTCTAGTTATCACCTACCCAGCCACAGGACAATTGTTATAGATACTTCATACTTTAAAATGTGAGAATCACTAATTGTGATGTATACCTAATCAACTGTTCAAAAAGTGTACCAACTGGTGCTTTGGCAAGACAAAAAAAAAAGCATTATATTAATTAAAGACCAAACATAATATATTACAATTTGCTTATCAAACATTGCTAAAAATTTAGATTTAATAAAAGTTTGTTATAACTGTGGTATTAGTCTAGGCAGATAACAGATGCACATGATTCTAATAGATAAACAACATTCTGTAGAAATTCTGTACCTTCTGTTTTGAATCCAATGGCTCTTCCCTTTTTCTAGGATCTTTTCTGAATTTTCTGGACCTTGTTGGAAGCTAGGGGAACTGTCCTAGAGACTTTATCTTGTTCTGATCTCCTTCCTATCTGTTAATACTCCTGTTTATCATGAGTTGATGATTCTTTCTCACCTCAGTTCCAAAGCAGTGTATCTGGTTGACCTTGGAAAGAAACCTCTGATACAAAGAACCAACATCAACTGTATAAACGTTTTGTTTCATATTTGTCCCATTGAAAATGATATACTATAAATATATCTATGCAAGTGTAAATATAGATATGCAAAGGTTTGTATAAAGATATTTATGCTATAACATATTTACTTTATTGTGGATTGTTTCAGCTTTGACATATGTATTGATTCCTGACAGCACATTGGCATTGGTATTCTTGTGTTTCTTATTTTTTGTTGGTTTTCTTTTTTTATTGAATATTTGATATATTTAAGTTTCAAATGTTATCCCCTTTCCTGGGCTCTCCTATGGAAGCCCCCCTGCCCTCCTCTCCCCCTCCCCCTGTTTCTATGAAGATGCTCCCCCTTCCTACCCACACACTCCCAACCAAGTACCCTGGCATTCCTCTACACTGGGGAATCAAGCCTTCACAGGAGCAAAGGCTTCTCCTCCTATTGATGCCAGACAATGGCATCCTCTGCTACATATGCTGCTGGAGACATGAGTCCCTCCTTGTGTACTTTTTGTTTGGTGATTTAGTCCTTGGGAGTTAAGGGGGGTCTGGTTACTTGATATTGTTGTTCTTTCTATGGGTTTGCAAATCCCTTCAGCTCCTTCGCTCCTTTCTTTAACTCCTCTATTGGGCACCCTGTGCTCAGTCCAAAGGTTAGCTATAACAGTCTCCTGTCAGCAAGCTCTTCCTGGCATCCACAATAATGTCTGGGTTTGGTGTCTGTATATGGGATGAATCGCCAGGTGGGACAGTCTCTGGATGGCCTTTCCTTTGGTCTCTGCTCCACACTCTGTCCCTGTATTTCCTTTATACAGAAGCCATTCTGGGTTAAGAATTTGGAGATGATATAATTAAAAAAAAACAAACAAACAGAACCAAAAACCAAATGTGCTTATCTTTAAAATAGATCCTACAAAGTGAAGTTTATATTGTTTTCCCTGCATGCTGTATTTATACAACATTTAGAAAGGTTGTTGCAGTCAACTGTAAGAGAAAATAATAACAGATAAGGCCATCTTCTGCAACAAATGCAGCTGGAGCAAAGGTAACCTCCACATGGACTCTGTTTGGTGGTTTAGTCTCTGGGAGCTCTGAAGGGGTCTGGTTGGTGGATATTGTTGTTCTTCCTATGGGGTTGCAAAGTCCTTCAAGCTCTTTCAGTCCTTTCCCAAACTCCTCCGTTGGGGTTCCCAGGATCAGTACAATGGTTGGCTGTAAGCAACAGCCTCTAAATTTGTCAGGCTCTGGCAGAACCTCTCAGGAGATAGCTATATCAGGCTGCTGTCAGCAAGCGTTTCTTAGCATGAGCAATAGTGTCTGGGTTTCGTGTCTGTATCTGGAATGAAACCCAGGTGGGGCAGTCTCTGGATGGCCTTTCCTTCAGTGTGTCTTTGTGTGTGTGTGTGTGTGTGTGTGTGTGTGTGTGTGTGTGTGTGTGTGTGTAGATCCTTGATCCACTTGGACTTGAACTTTGTACAAGGAGATAAGAATGGGTCTATTTGCATTTTCCAGCACCATTTGTTAAAAATTCTTTTTTCCACTGGATGTTTTTAGTTCCTTTGCCAAATATCGAGTGACTATACTTGTGTGGGTTCTTTTCTGGGTCTTCAATTCTATTCCATTGATCTTCCTGCCTGTCTGCATACCAATACCAAACAGCTTTTATCACTATTCTCTGTAGTAGAGCTTGAGGTCAGGGATGGTGATTCCCCCAGAAGATCTTTTGTTGTGAAGAATAGTTTTTGTTATCCTGTTTTGTTGTTGTTGTTGTTGTTATTCCAGATGAATTTGAGAATTGCTCTTTCTAGATCTATGAAGAATTGATTTGGGATTTTGATGTGGATTGCATTGAATCTGTAGATTGCTTTTGACAAGTTGGCCATTTTTACTGTATTGATCCTGCCAGTCCATGAACATGGGAGATCTTTCCATCTTCTGAGACCTTCTTTGGTTTCTTTCTTCAGAGGCTTGAAGTTCTTGTCATACAGATTTTTCACTTGATTCATTAGGGTCACACCTAGGTATGAAATATTATCTGGGACTATTGTGAAGGCTAACATTTCACTAATTTCTTTCTTATCTTGTTTATCCTTGAGTAGAGGATGCTTACTGATTTGCTTGAGTTAATTTTATATACAGACACTTTGCTGAAGTTGTTTATCAGCTTAAGAGTTCTCTGGTGGAAGCCTTGGGGTCGCTTAAGTATACTATCATATCATCTGCAAATAGTGATATTTTGACTTCTTCCTTTCCAATTTGTATACCTTTGACCTCCTTTTGTTGCCTGATTGCTCTGGTTAGGACTTCAAGTACTATATTGAATAGATAGGGAGAAAGTGGGCAGCCTTGTCTGGTCCCCGATTTTAATGGGATTGCTTCAGGTTTCTCTCCATTTAACTTGATGTTAGCTATCAGTTTGCAGTATATTGCTTTCACTATGTTTAAGTATGGGCCTTGGATTCCTGATCTCTCCAAGACTTTTATCATGAAAGGATGCTGGATTTTGTCAAAAGCCTTTTCAGCATCTAATGAAATGACCACATTGTTTTTTCCCCTTTAGTTTGTTTATGTAGTGGATTACATTGATGGATTTCCATATATTGAACCATCCTTGCATTCATGGGATGAAGCCTACCTGATGGTGGTGACAGGGACTCATAAATCTGCAAAGCTTCTGTAAGTGAAAGGATATAGTCAATAGGACAAAACCACAATCAACAAATTGGGAAAAGATCTTTACTAATCCTACACCTGATAGAGGTCTAATATCCAATGTATACAATGAACTCAAGAATTTTGTCTCCAGAGAGTCAAATAACCCTATTAAAAATGGGGTACAGAGCTAAACAGGGAATTCTCAACTGAGAAATACAGGATAGCTGAGAAACACCTAAAGAAATGTTCAACATCCTTAATCACCAGAGAAATGCAAATCAACTCAGCAGACTTCATAGGAGCTCATAGTCATAGAGACTAAAATGACAAACATGGGCCCTTGATAGATCTAAACTAGGTCCTCTGTATATACCTTATGATTGTACAGCTTGGAGATCTTGTGGGACACCTAACAGTGGGAGTTGAGGCTCTCCCTGACTCTTTAACCTGCTCTTGGCACTATTTCCCTCTTACTGTGTTGCCTCATCTAGCCATCACACGCCTAGTCTTATTTCAACTTGATAAGCCATGCTCGTTTGCTATCCCTGGGAGGCCTAATCTTTTCTGGAGAGGAACAGTGAGGGAATATAACTGTGAGGAAAGGGAGATATGAAAGAGGTGACAGAGAGGAGAAGAGGGAGGGGAAATGATGCTAAGGATACATGAGGAAAGAATAAATTTTTAAAAATAATATGCATTTCACTTATGTAATATTTTCTATACTTTCATAACACTTAAGTTTTAATTTCATGGTGCTAATATGATCAAAACACATTGTACAAAATTCTCAAAGAAATAGTCATTTTTAAGGATACAGCAGTATTTTAATTTTTTTTCTGTATTTAAAACACAGAACTTTGCTTTAGTTATTTCTAATAAGTATAATATCACAATACAAAACTAAACCATCATATAAAATTTGGACAAGACAAACCAACTTGAAAATTAAAGGGCCCCCAAAGAAGGCACAAAAATTAGAGACCTACTTGTTCACATGTCTAGGAGTCCCATAAAACTACTAAACTGAAATCTGTTATGTATATGCCAATGGCCTGGTACCTACACATATAGACTCTGTGGATGCTGCTTCAGTCTCTGAGTTCATATGAACTTTGCTCAGTTGTTTTAGAGGACATTTTTCTCCTGTTGTTACTCTTCCTCCCTGTCTCCCCTATTTCTTCTCCTTCCTCCTTTGCTGAGTTCCCTTAGCTCTGAGGGTAGGTATTTGATGGAGACATCTCATATAGAGCTGTGTGTTCAAATGTATCTTTCAGGAATATCTGGGCTCCTTCTAATTTCTGGCTATTATAAACAAGGCTACTATAAACATAGTGGAGCATGTGTCTTTATTGTATGCAGAGGAATCCTCTGGGTATATGCCCAGGAGTGGTATGCCAGGGTCCTCTGGAAGTGACATGCCCAATTTTCAGAGGAACCGCCACACTGATCTCCAGACCAGTTTTACCATTTTGCAATCCCACCAACAGTGGAGGAGTGTTCCTCTTTCTCCACATCCTTGCTAGCACCTGTTGTCTCTTGAGGTTTTAATCTTAGCCATTCTGACTGGTGTGAGGTGGAATCTCAGGGTTGTTTTGATTTGCATTTCCCTGATGACTAATGATGTTGAACATCTCTTAAGGTGTTTCTCGGCCATCCGAATTTCTTATGGTAAAAATTCTTTGTTTAGCTCTGTACCCCATTTTTTGATAGGGTTATTTGGTACTTTGGGGTCTAACTTCTTGAGTTCTTTGTATATATTGGATATTAGCCCTCTGTCGGATGTGGGGTTGGTGAAGATCATTTCCCACTTTGTTGGTTGCCGTTTTGTCCTTCTGACAGTGTCCTTTGCCTTACAGAAACTTTGTAATTTTATGGAGGTCCCATTTGTCAATTCTTGATCTTAGAGCATAAGTTATTCGTGTTCTGTTCGGGAACTTTCCTCCTGTGCCCATGTGGAGCCCAGATATCCCTCAAAGGAGGAATGGATACAGAAAATGTGGTATATTTATACAATGGAGTACTACTCAGCAATTAAAAATAATGAACTCATGCAATTTGTAGGTAAATGGTTAGATCTGGAAAATATCATCCTAAGTGAGCTAACCCAATCACAAAAGAATACACATGAAATGCAATCACTGATAAGTGGATATTAATGAGCCCAGAAGCCCTAAATACTCAAGACACAATTAGCAAGTCAAATGACTCCCAAGAAGAAGAATGGAGAGGACCCTGGGCCTGTAAAGATTGGATCCAGTATTGTAGACCCAGAACAGAGAAATCATGGGGAGGGATGAGTGGGGAATAGCAGGGGGGGAGAGGAATTATGGGACATATGGTGGGGGGTAATTGGGAAAGGGGAAAACCTTTGGAATGTAAACATAGAATATAGAAAATAAAAAAAAATTAAGAAAAAAAAAGACCAAAAAAAAAGTATCTTTCTCAGTACATGAGGTCTAGCTGTGTGTCTCTGTATTCATTCCCCTCTGCTGCAGGAAGAAGCTTCTCTGATGATGGCTGATGAAGGCACTGATCTATGTGTATAGCAGAATGTCGTACTAGGAGTCATTTTATTGTTACTTTTTGCTTGTTTATATGCTTGTTTTAGGATTGGTAGTTTTTTGGTTTTACTTTGTGTCTCTGGGATATCTAGACTCTAATTTTTGGTCACCCAAACAGTGTCATCACATATAGTTCCATGTCATGTAGTCTTAAGTCAAATTTGACATGGATTGGTTACTGCCTCAGGTTTGTGTTACCATTGTCCTAGCATATTTGCAGGCAGGACAGATTTTAGTTTAAAAGTTTTGTGCTTAAATTTGTGTTTACATTTCTTTTTGATAGCCTGCATAGTACTTCTCTATATCATGGACACTAGAACACAGAAGTGAATTTCTATATAGGTACCAGATCCATGATAAATAAGCTGTATAGGTATTGGCTTCAGCAATGGGACCTTGCTGTCACTTTGTGGAGAGCAAGCTATTATCTTAGCAACAGCATGGGTTATTAGGGGATTCCATGGGACCCTTTCAGTCAACAACTCAGTTGGATAAAATCCAATACTGGAAGCATCCTTTGGTAACAGAAATGGCCATTAGGGATCCTGTCTACTTCATTATTTTGAAATTTCATTACAATCAGACTATCATTCAATCGTTCTAATGTGCTAGATTTCCATACCATCCCTCATGTCCTTCAGTTCCATCTGTCTCTCCCCCTCATTATTTCTCAGAATCCCATCTCCTCTCCTTCTTCCCACATGATCCTCCAGTTCTCATCCTCAGCCCCAATCCTGTCCACCCATTAAAAATCTATATTTTATTTTCTACTTTAGAAGAGTCAGAGCTTCCTCCTCTCCTCTTAGCCCCTTCCTCTATGCCTAACATCTCTGGGTCTACAGATTGTAGCTTTCTGGGTCTGGGTTACCTCACTGAGAATTATTTCTAGATCCATCCAGTTGCATTCAAATTTTATGATGTCATTTTTTAAAAGTTGAATAATACTCTATTATGTAAATGCACTGCAATTTCTTTATCCATTCTTCTGTTGAGAAATATCTAGGATGTTTCCAAATTCTGGCTTTTATGAATACACATGATTTTGCTTGAGGTTGTAGCAGTAGGATGAACAATTTTTTGGGTATATGCCCAAGAATGGAGAAGATCCAGCTGGATCTTGAAGTAGATCATTTTCCATCTGAAGAATGACCATTGGGATTTTCATAGTGGCTGTACAAGTTGGCACTCTCACTAGCAATGAAGAATTGTTTCCCTTGCTCCAAATCCTCAGTATCATGGGCTATCACTTGTATTATTGATCTTAGCCATTCTGACATGTGTAAGATAGAATCTCAAAACAGTTTTGATTTGTATTTCCCTTATAGCTAAGAATGTTAAACATGTATTTAAGTGTTTCTCAGCCATTTCAACTTCACAGAATTCTCTGTTTAAATATTTACCAAATTTCTTAACTTATTTTTCAATATCAGGTTTATTGAGTACTTTATATAATTTGCATATTAGCCTTTATCTGATGTGGAGTCGGTAAAAATCTTTCCCAATCTGTTTGGCTACAGCTGCATGATGCAGTATAATTTGAATGATGTACCAACATCAGATTGAATGATGTTTCCTTTGCAATTCAGAAGATTTTAGTTTCATGAGTTCTCATTTATTGTTTATCTTAGTGCCTGTTTTAACTATGTTCTGCTTTAACAAATTTTTGTAGATTTTTGTTTCTTTCATTAAATGAATAACATATTTTTTCCTTTGTATGGTTAAGTTTTTTGTTGAAAACTGAACATTTTAAGACATTAGAGTCTAGTGGTCTCGTGATCCAAAAAAATCACAGTCTCTTCCTTTTCTATGATTAGATGGTTTGTTACCTTAATATCTGGCTGCTTGTTTTTATTCTCCATTGTTTTAGCTGTTTTTGTAACCCAGAGCATACATTTAAGATTTTGTTATGACTTTTCAGAGCCCTTTTCTTTTCCTGGACATGTATGATTGTAGAAGGAACTGCAGCGGCTACCTCTATGTAAATGCTGGGGACCTAGCAGCCACAAAAGCATCTCCTGCAGGAGGACCTAGTTGAGGACTGCCAGAGAGACCAAGGATTGCTGATGCATCTAATGCCAGCCAATAGGAAAGTGCTGTTTAAAAGATATGCTTTCTTGAGACCAATGGGGAACTGGTGGGGGGTATTTAAGGAACTTGCAGCAGTGTTCAGATGAGCTTGCTGCAACATTTCTCACATGCTCCCAGGGTCTGTGTCTCTGACTCTGTGGACCTCCAACCCTCAAGGGCAGGTAGGGTGAGGCGGTGAGTAGTTCAGGGCACAGGCAACATACGGTCACTTCTATTTTAGCTCTTCTAAACATTTGCTTCTAAACAATGAAGATTTTCCTGTTCTTGCTGCTCATAGTGAAAACTATAGAAAGAAAATTTTCATCAGCACACTGGCACTCTATGCCCAGAAACTTGCATGACTAGTGGAGAAGAAGCTAACAAAACAGGAAGAGCAGAAAAGTAAGAGATACATACCTTGTATTTGTTGGTCTGTGTCTGATCAGCAATCAGAACTCACCCCTGATACTGGGAGTTACCATTATTTCCTGACTACTCTGTTTTGTATGAATTATGTGTTTATGCTAGAAATATACTCACAATTCCCAATCATATGTCAGGGCAACAAGGCATTAATAGTTGTTTGTTACAGTTTTAGGAGATGAAACTGACTTAAACTAACACATATTCTCCAGGAATCTCCAAAGCTTTAATAGACTCTCAATGTCCAAAATAATTATAGCAAATGGAATCTGCCATTACAGTTGTTGTCAAGATGTGGAGACACATTTCCAGAGTTTCCTATACCATTTCCCTAGTATGTTGTCAAATATATTTATTTAAATGCTTCATTTATAGTAAACAAAATCTAATTTTCCTTAACTAACTCACTAGTGCAGATTGCTACTTGTGGCATAAAAATATTAGACACAACACCTGATTTTTCACTTGCATGAGTGTATCATCGACACTGGTGCTAGAATGGACCAAAGCATCATTGTGGGGGAGTACAAGAACAGGGAGGTGGGAGGGGGTGGATGATGGAGCAGGGGGAGGGAAAAGGGCATATGGGACCTTTGGGGTGGGGACCCAGAAAAAGGGAAATGAATTGTAAATATAGAATATATCCAATAAAAAAAGTAAAAATAAAGAGATTGAGATCAGAAGCTTCCCCCACCCTCCCACACCCCAGAGACACCTTGTCTCCCAGGAGATTGGTCATAACCAGGGACAGGTGAGACCCACACCCTAATACCTGCCCCAAGTAGGACTCTCACAGAGCCCAGTGAACATGGGAACTATATACTCTGCAGGATCCTCATCTGCCTTCAAGTCTGCAAATTCTCAGGGGGCAAATGGGGAGCTCCTGACCCTCTCCCACACCCCAAAGCCTGTCTAACAGGAGGTCTGCTGTAACCATATAATATTGGTACAGTGACAGTCAGGTTGATCAGTGAAATAGAATTGAAGAAGCAGAAACACACATCTATGGACACTCGATCTTTGGGTAAGAAGCCAAAAGCATATAGTAGAAAAAGGAAAGCATCTTCAAAAGATGGTTGCTGCTCTATCTGGTTATCTGCATGTAGAAGAATGCAAATTAATCCATATTTATCTCCTTGTACAAAGCTCAAGTCCAAGGGGATCAAGGACGTCCACATAAAACCAGATTCACTGAATCTAATAGAAGAAAAAGCAGGAAATAGTATTGAACGTATTAGCACAGGGGAAATTTCTTTAACAGAATATGAGTGGCTCAGGCTCTAAGATCAATAATTGACAAATGAGACCTCGTGAAACTGAAAAGTTTCTGTTAGGCAAAGGACACTGTCAATAGGATAAAATGAAAACCTACAGTTAGAGAAAAGATCTTCACTAATGCTATACTCCAAAGATGGATAATATCCAAATATACAAAGACCTCAAGAAGTTAGACTCCCACAAACCAAATAAGCCTTTTAAAAAAAAAAGGGTACAGAGCTAAACACGGCACTCAGCTGAGGAATCTCGAATGGCTGAGAAGCACCTAAAGAAATGAAACTGGAGAATGTCATTCTGAGTGAGGTGATCCAATCACAGAGGAACACACATGGTATGCACTTACTGATAAGCAGATATTAGCCCAGACGCTTGGAATACCCAGGAAACAATTCACATATCAAATGATGCCCAAGAAGAAGGAAGAAGAGAATCCTGATCCTAGAAAGGCTCAGTGCAACAGTGTAGGGGAATACCAGGATAGAGAAGTGGAAAGGGGTTAATTGGGGAACAGGGGGAAGGAAGAGAGCTTATGAGACTTTAAAGAAGGGGGTATCCTGGAAAGAAAAAATCATTTGAAATGTAAATAAAGAATATATCAAAAAAAACAAAAACAAAAAAGAAATATTCCCTTAGTCATCAGGGAAATGAAAATCAAAACAACCCCTGAGACCTTACACCAATCAGAATGTCTAAGACCAAAAGCTCAGGTGACTGCAGATGATTGTGAGGATGAGGAGAAGGAGGAACCCTCCTCCATTGCTGGTAATGAATCTCTGTAAATGAATCTGGCAGTTCCTCAGAAAATGGGAAATATTTTACCTGAAGACACAACTATACAACTCCTGGGCATATACCCAAAAGATCCTCCCACAAATCACAAGGACACATGCTCTGTTAAATTCATAGCAGCCTTATTTATAATAACCATTAGCTGGAAAGAACCTAGGTGTCCATCAACTGAAGAATGAATAGAGAAAATGTGGTACATTTATGCAGTGGAATACTACTTAGCTATTAAAAATAAGGACGTCACGAATTTTGCAGGCAAATGGATGGAACTGGAAATTATCAACCTGAATCAGGTAAACTAGATCCAAAGAGTCATACATGGTACATACTAGCTGAAAAGTGGTGTGATGGTTTGTATATGATTGGCCCAGGAAGTGAGCCTATTAGGAGGTGTGGCCTTGTTGGAGTAGGTGTGTCACTGTGGGTGTGGGTTTAAGACCTTCACCCTAGTTGCCTGGAAGTCAGTCTTCCACTAGCCGCCTTCAGATGAAGAGAGAGAACTCCCAGCTCCTCCTGCACCAAGCCTGCCTGGATGCTGCCATGTTTCTGCCTTGATGACAATGGACTGAACCTCTGAGCCTGTAAGCCAGCCCCAATTAAATGTTGTCTTTTATAAAACTTGCATTGGTCGTGGTGTCTGTTCACAGCAGTAAAACCCTAACTAAGACAAGTGGATATCAGTAAAAATTTCAGAGTTCCCACATTACAATTCACAGAGCATATGAAGCATAAGCTTAAGGAAGTCCCCCAAGTGTGGATGCTGCAATCCCACTTAGAAGGTGGAACAAACTAATCACTGGAGGCAGAGGGAGGGACCAAGGTGGGAGCTGGAAAGGGGAGGAGAAAAAGAGGGACAGGATCAGGCATGGTGGGAGACAGGAGAGAAGCCCAGAGGACCAGAGAATGAATAGAAATATACAGTGTGGGGAGGAGAATGGGCAGAATCACTAGAAAGAGTCAGACACCAGTGGGTAGTGGGAGCCTCTATTCCCACTACCCAATGTAGATGATATTAGCTAAAATTCCCAGAAGCGTGGAGATAGAACCTAAAGAAACCACATCCAGTAGATAGATATGGCCCCCAATTGAGCGTAGAGGCCACCCACCAACCTCATTTCTTTTTAACCCAAGTTGTACCTGTCTAAAGGATGCAGGAACCAAAAAGGGAGTAGAAATTGAAGGAAAGGCCATCCAGAGAGCACCCCACCTTGGGATCCATCTAACGCACAGACACCAAACCTGACAATATTGCTGACGTCAAGATGTGCTACAGGACAGGGGTCTGGCATTGCTGTCCTCTGAGAGTCTCTGCCAGCACCTGACTGAGACAGATACAGATATTTATAACCAACCATTGGACTGAGTTCAGAGATCCCTATGGAAGAGTTTGGGGAAAAAGTTAAGAGCTCAAGGGGATTGCAACATCATAGGAAGAACAACAGTATAAACTAACAGGACCTTGCAGAGCTCTCAGGGGCTATGTCACCAACCAAAGAGTGTACATGTGTTGGTCTGTGGCCCCTACTACATATCACTGCATTGTCTGGCCTCAGTGGGAGAGGATGTGCTTGGTTCCATGGAGGCTTGATGCTCCAGAAAAGGGAGATACAGAAAGGGTGAGGTGAAAGTAAGTCAGTGGGTGGGTACACACCCTCTTAGAGGCGAAGGAGAGGGTGGATGGGATGGTTGTTTCATAGAGAGGAGGCAAAGAAGGAGGATACCATTAAAAATTTAAATAGTAATAATAATCAAATCAAGAGATTATGTGATGCTCTTCATCTTTAACGTTGTTTTCATCTAGAATTATGGCCACAGCCAGAGCTGTATTCAGAAATTAACCGATAATTTAAATACACCTGGAAAATAATCATAGGCCAATAGCCAAATTTTAAATTTGATTTCTTCCAGTACTGACAGACCAACATTTATAATTGCTGTCTGTTCACCACAAATGCCCCATATTTTTAAAAAAATCAGCCTCTTACCAAGAAACAGATTGCCCTTGTTCTGTAAAATCTCTGTCCTTTTCTTTGCACTGACCACATAGCCAATATGCATGAATTAGAGAGCCAAGATTTAGCATTTTCTTTTATTAGTCTGGGGCAACAATAAATTAAAGATGCATTTCTGAAAATAGCAAACTTCATGCACACAATGCTGTACAAATCAGACAGACATCTGTTTTATGGAAGAATGACGCTAATGAGGCTCAGTTATGCATTAGTGTATAATTTTTCATTCATTCTCATGGGTCAAAATCTTATTAGGTTAACTCTTGATTTTTGTTACTAAAATGAATACTGTTAATGCAATGAATACATGGCTGTGAGGATTAATGTTTAAACACAGTTAATGTTCTGTATCAAAATGCTAATATATCTGTAGCTATAGACAAGAGGCCGATCTCAATCTATGAATACTTCCTAAGTATAGTGGAAATGCAGTTATATGTTTTCTTTTAGTAGTTGACACAACACTGTATTTTGAGAAGTGTCATATCCAGCTCAGCTCCACTTACAGGATTGACTGAGGTTAGGAAGAAAAGAAAAAATGGCAAACACATAGACACATAGAAAAGAGTAAAGTGGGCAGTGCACTTGGAAAAACAGCAGTTGAACAAGCAGGGTTTTCACATACAAATAAACAGGAAGGCAGAGTTATTGCATACTAAACAAGGTAGCAGGTTTAACAACCTTGCAACAGTTTCTATAAAGAACCAGTCTTCAGGACATGAATACCAGAGCAAAGAGAAAGCTGTGATGAATGTTATTGGGTATATTTTCAGCACCTGTACATGGACAAGAAGAAGGTTTTATCAACACTTTGAGCTTTATCAATGTGTAGGGTCACCTGGTTTGTCTTTTTTTCCTATGAGTCCTTGATATGGATTGCTTGGCTCATGTCAACCTGTCAACAACACACGTTCATGCAGGACTTCAGAAGATGAGAGTGTCCTCTACTCCTTACAGAACATTAGTTTCAGTTATAATATATACCAATGATAATTCTATGGATATCCCTGACCTCTGCCTCTTAGAGTCTTTCTTTCTGTTTCCACTTCCACAATGGTCCCTGAACCTGAGGGAAAAGTTATGTTGTAGATATATCAATAAGTGTTAGGCTCCACAACTCTGCATTTTAATTGCTTTGGTTTTCTGTAACATCTTTCTCTGTTGAAAAGAGAAGTTTCTGGCTATTGTGAAGGGTGTCATTTCTCTAATTTCTTTCTCAGCCTGACTATCCTTTGAGTATAGGAAGGCTATTGATTTGCTTGAGTTGATTTTATAACCAGCCACTTTGCTAAAGTTGTTTATCAGCTTTAGGAGTTCTCTGGTGGAGTTTTTTGGGCCACTTAAGTATAATATCATATCATCTGCGAATAGTGATAGTTTGACTTCTTCCTTTCCAATTTGTATTCCTTTGACTTCCTTATGTTGTCTTGGTGTTACTCTAATCAAACAAGTGAAAGATCTGTATGACAAGAACTTCGGGTCTCTAAGGAAGGAAATTGAAGAAGACCTCAGAAAATGGAAAAATATTCCATGCTCTTGGATTGGCAGGATTAATATAGTAAAAATGGCCACTGTGCCAAAAGCAATATACAGATTCAATGCAATCCCCATCAAAATCCCAACTCAGTTCTTTAAAAAGTTAGAAAGAGCAATGATCAAATTCATCTGGAATAACAACAACAACCAAAAAAAAAAAAAAAAAACAGGATAGCTAAAACTATTCTCAACAGTAAAAGAACTTCTGGGGGAAACAGTATCCAGGACCTCAAGCAGTACTACAGAGCAATAGTGTTAAAAACTGCATGGTATTAGTATAGTGACAGGCAGGTAGATCAATGGAATAGAATTGAAGACCCAGAAATGAACCCACACACTTATGGTCACTTGATCTTCAACAAAGGAGCTAAAACCATCCAGTGGTAAAAAGATAGCCTTTTCAACAAATGGTGCTGGTTCAACTGGAGGTCAGCATGCAAAAGAATGTAAATGGATCCATTCTTATCTCCTTTTACTAAGCTCAACTCCAAGTAGATCAAGGACCTCCACATAAAACCAGACACACTGAAACTAATAGAAAACAAACTGGGGAAGACCCTTAAGGACATGAGCATAGGGAAAAAGTTCCTGAACAGAACACCAATAGCTTATGCTCTATGATCAAGAATTGACAAATGGGACCTCATAAAATTACAAGTTTCTGTAAGGCAAAGGACACTGTCAAAAGGACAAAACTGCAACTAAGAAATTGGGGAAAGATTGTAACCAACCCTACACCCGACAGAGGGCTAATATCCAATATATACAAAGAACTCAAGAAGTTAGACTCCAGAGATCCAAAAAACCCCATTAAAAATGGGGTATAGAGCTAAACAAAGAATTTTCACCTGAAGAATTTCGAATGGCTGAGAAGCACCTTAAAAAATGTTCAACATCATTAGTCATTAGGGAAATGCAAATCAAAACAACCCTGAGATTTCACCTCATACCAGTCAGAATGGCTTAGATAAAAAACTCAGGAGATAGCAAGTGTTGACGAGGATATGGAGAAAGAGGAACATTCCTCCACTGCTGGTAGGATTGCAAGCTGGTACAGCCACTTTGGAAATCAGTCTGGAGTTTTCTCAGAAAACTGGGCATGACCCTACCAGAGGACCCTGCTATACCACTCCTGGGCATATACCCAGAGGATTTCCTGGCATGCAATAAGGACACATGCTCCACTATGTTCATAGAAGCCTCATTTATCATAGCCAGAAGCTGGAAAGAATCCAGATGTCCCTCAATGGAGGAATGGATACAGAAAATGTGGTACATTTGCACAATGGAATACTATTCCGCTATTAAAACAATGAATTCGTGAAATTTTTAGGCAAATGGTTGGAACTGGAAAATTTCATCCGAAGTGAGGTAACCCAATCACAAAAGAATACACACATGGAATGCAGTCACTGACAAGCAGATATTAGCCCAGAAGCTCTGAATACTCAAGACATAATTAACATATCAAATGATTTCCAAGGAGAAGGAAGGAGAGGTGTCTGGTCCTAGAAAGGCTTGATGCAGCATTGTAGGGGATTACCAGGACAGAGAAATGGGATATAGGGTGGTTGGAGAAAGAGCGGAAGGAAGAGGGCTTATGGGACTTATGAGGAGGAGGAACCAGGAATGGGGACATCATTTGGAATGTAAACAAAGAATATAGAAAAGAAAAAAGAAAAGCGAATAGAGAAGTTTCCCTGACAAGAGATGAGGACTATACTTATATGTGAGTCCAGAACAAATATTTAGAATTTAATGAGGGATTATTCTCCTTTAGTAAAATGGTACTTGTCAGTTCTTCTCCAAGTCTACATCACTATCCATGAATAGTTGGATAGAGTTCTAGTACTCAGAATGATTTCCCTCATGCTGAGTAGGTACTTGCTGACTGGAGCTGGATATAGCTGTCACCTGGGAAGCTCTGCTAGTGCATGACAAATACAGAGGGGGACACTCTCAGCCAGCCATTGAACTGAGCACAGGGTCCCCAGTGGGGGAGCTAGAGAAAGGACCCAAGGAGCTGAAAAGGTTTGCAGCACCTAGGAGGAACAACAATATGAGCCATCCAATACTCCCAGAGCTCCCATGGACAAAAATATCAACCAGATAGTACACATGGTGTTATCTATGGCTCCATATGCATAGGCAACAGAGGATGGCCTTGTTGGACATCAAATGAAGGAGAGGCCCCTGGTCTGGGAAAGTTTCAATGCAGCAGTGTAGGGGAAAAACAGAACAGGGAAGCAGGAGGGGGTTGATTGGGGAACACAGTGAGGAGAGATGCCTTATGGGACTTTTTTTGGGGGGAGGGACCAGGAAAGGGGACAACATTTGAAATGTAAATAAAGAATATATCTAATAAAAATAACAATTAAAATTTTTTCTTCAAAATAAAAAAAAAGAAACTATGTTGAAGATGATAAATTTGTGAAGTTGGGGAACTAATATTGATGTTTCTGTGCAATAAATTTAGGACATAAAATAGTCTTCAACTTTAAGGCATGATTTTTTTACAGAAAAAAAGAAAGGGAAAGATTTGTCTATTAGCAATTTTACTATATGACTACTGATTTATAATGGCATTATTCTCAGAAAACTTATTCCATAAGCTTTAGATTTAGCAATCTGTGAAGAAGCCCAATTTTTGAAAATGGTATGTGAGTTATTCAAAATGGTAAGATGAAGGAGATGTAACAAAATTTTGAGGAAATGATATTGTAGAGATTATGGTAATGGGCAGGGATCATATTCAAAAATCACATAGGATTTATTATAGCCTATTCATGGGACTCCAGATTGAAATTCTAAATGTTGTGTACCAGTGGATGCATAGCACATCATTGGTAATGGAGAGGCAGAGAGCATATCACAAACGGGTGTTACATAAGTTCCTTAAATCCAGTATTCTATAGTTCATATCAGAAATATGTGAAGTGGATAGGAAGATAGAGAGTTATTATTTTTAATTTCTTTTTTATTGAAAACATAATCATCTCTCTTATAATACATCCCAACTTCAGTTTCTCCCCTCTTCCTCCCTTCTTCCTCTCCTCTCCCACAGATACACCCCCCCGTATTTCCACTTTACAATGTATAGCCCTCCAAGTTCTAATGCAGAGTAAGCAGTTTCTGAAAAGCCCCAAACAGAGAATAAAGTATTCTTATGAACTATAACAATAGAGAATTTACCTATTTCACTTACAGACCTATCTGAGGTTCACAAACTAAATAAAATATAATGATCTCTACATTAAAGAGAAATATAATATGAAATATAGCATCGTTGACAAATATACCAGATCTATAATCTACAATATATTTTAGGAGTATTTTTTATGTAAAAAATTATTCTGAAGAATAAACATGTACTGAAGAATTTTAAATAAGTTATTATTAGCTCAGGGATATCATTCTTAGATACAGACAATTAATTAGAACATTCTTTGTGGTTTCTTCTGGTCAGTAATATCCTTTTTTGGCCAAAAAAAATTCAAGTAGAAATTTCTGATTTCTCTGGAAACTCGGTTGTGTCATGTGAAGTTTTTCTGAAAGCTGTCATATGAGAGGCCATTTTGCTGAAGAGACATATGAGAGGAGGTTTTCTGGGAACAGACAGGAGGTGTGTTTTCTGAAAGCTGCCTTGAGAAAGGGCATGCAATGTTTTGCTGGAGAGGATGCTTTAGGGAGTGTGGGATGTTTGGAAGGAATATAATAAAAGCCCACAAAGAGTTAGAGGACACTTTTGCTTTGTTCACCTTACAGTGCTTTGCTGGTCTTGGCTGATGTTCTCTTGCCTTCACTTGCCATGAGAGAAATGAACCTCCTGGTATTGTGGCTGCTTCCTGCAGCTTCTAGGGACTTGTGCTGATTTGACAGAAGCTTCTCAGTTTCTTCTGGTTCAAGCCTCTGTTACCCTTTTGTGTTTGGTGTTTGTGATTGGGCTGGACTGCCGCTACTAATTCTTGTTTGGAATCCCCCCAAAGCATTACTTCTAAACATGTTCACACCCCCTGTTTCCTATTAGCCTTTTGTCTTTCCTACCTTTGGTCAATGGGCTAAAAAAGAGGGTGAAGCCTTTAAGAACCCGTATTAACATAGGTTTTGAAAAAAAAAAAAAAGCCTGAAGATTTTAAAGGGCCAAGAACAGGAGTCCATCTGGTGCCTATACTACCTTTTCTAGGGCATGCTCTGTGCCCATAGTCACCCAGAATTCAAGGGCTGCTCCTCCCATTAGTGCTAGATAAGGCTATCTTCTGCAACATATGCAGCTGGGGCAATGGTACCCTCCATGTGAACTCTGTTTGGTGGTTTAGTCCCTGGGAGATCTGGAGGAGTCTGGTTGGTTGATATTGTTGTTCTTCCTATGGGGTTGCAAAGTCCTTCAAGCTCCTTCAGTCCTTTCCCAAACTCCTCCATTGGGGATCTCCATTATCAGTACAATGGTTGGCTGTGAGCATCAGACTTTAAATTTGTCAGGCTCTGGCAGAGCCTCTCAGGAGACAGCTATATCAGTCTGCTGTCAGCAAGCGTTTCTTAGCATGAGCAATAGTGTCTGGGTTTGGTGTCTGTATATGGGATGGATCCCCAGGTAAGGCAGTCTCTGGATGGCCTTTCCTTCGGTTTCTGCTCCACACTTTGTCCCTGTATTTCCTTTAGACAGGTGCAATTCTGAGTTAAAAATTTGGAGATGAGAAGGTGGCACCATCCCCCCACCAGGGACCTTGCCTAACCTCACAGTATGGTCTCTACAGGTTTTCCCTCCCCTGTGTTGGGTATTTCAGCTTATGTTGGGTCCTGCGAGCCTGTTGCTTTCCTGGCATCCTGACCATTTGTTTTAATAGACTGTCATTTCTTCAAAGGGGGAACTGAAATGCAGAGAGAAACTAAAAATTAACTGAAAATTTTACATGTTTACGACTGGGTTGATGATGACCATGCTACTGCACCAGGCACTAAAAGAGAGCGTGATTTATAAATCATATGTGGTTAGCCTGGTGTATGGGAATCAAGACTTCCACTAGAGTGTGGGATACTGTGATATAAATATCTGCATTCAGGAAAACAAATTGGTGACTTATTAGCCAATATCCAGTGAAAGTATGAAGTTAATATCTGAAAAGTTGTAGCACAAGAAGAGACAAGGAGAAAAAAAATAAGTGTGCGATGCAAGTGGTGAAGGATATGAACTTGAAAGACATTGAAAGAAATGTTTAGTCTAGAAAATTAATAATAATCGGAATATAATATATGAATAAAGTTAAGTATAATTTTGTTTTTCCCAAGACTTCTAGTAATTTTTGGAGTATAATCTGCAAAAATTCTCAGCCATTTAAAACACTTTACCCTTAAGCACAAAAATACATGTAATATATTGTAACTCAGTTTCAATCAATGATGTTCTGCAGATCTTTCGCTCAAATAATTTATTGTATTTTGTATCATTTTCACTTGCTATATTAAAATAATTTATTTATTCTTCATTAAGTATTATACGCCAGAAATGTTTAAAACAACTAATTTATTATCTTTTTCAACAATAACAAAAACATTATAAAGTTATTCAATTTTCTCAGTTTTGCAAATCTCCAAGTAGAAGTTTGGAGAAATGGAAGTATCTTGGTCATTATCACAAGCTTGCAAGTTGTTGACATGGACCTTAAATCTGCTTTTGCAGACCTACATCTTGTTATTAGCAAAGGAATCAGACAATATAGATACTCTGATTCAAGTTTGCTGATGTCTCTCAACATTCCATATGGTTAAGTAGTATTAGACATCTACACATTATAGTCATCTACATGTAAACATTCTTACCAGGTACACACAATATGAAAACACAGAATCAGCTTAAAATAGCCATTTCTTCCTTTGACAAGTTAAGTAACTAAGAAGTCATCAGTTTTAATTGAATATATTTAATTAAATATTTTATACCTTGATAAAATAACCAGTCCTTGTCAACTATTCTATTGCTATAAAGTAGAAAACTCAGTATGGACAAACAATTGAGAAGACCAAAATTTGTATATGTGACAATTGCTGAATAATGTTTAATTAACATTCAGATGGAAATAAATTGTAACAGAATTATGAATATTTTCTAATAAAATCAGATAAATTTGAGCCGGGCGTTGGTGGTGCACGCCTTTAATCCCAGCACTTGGGAGGCAGAGGCAGGCAGATTTCTGAGTTCGAGGCCAGCCTGGTCTACAGAGTGAGTTCCAGGACAGCCAGAGCTATACAGAGAAAGCCTGTCTTGAAAAACCAAAAAAAAAAAAAAAAAAAAAAAAAAAAAAAAAATCAGATGAATTGTAGGTAACAGTATAACAGAAAGTAAAATAATTGCAAATGAACTTATAATCATCTACATGTAAAGTGACATTGCTAATGACTTAAAATAGATCTGACATATAATCATCCTAAAATTAAATGAACAACATAAATTTTGTTTAACACTGCTTTCTTCTTGAAATATTTTTAAAAGGCCTCTTTCCTATTAAATATTCATAAGTAAATTTCTTATTAGTAAGAAACATTCAATTATATACAACACTATTTTTAAGTACTAACTCGTAAGCATTTTCATATGCTGTACTAAGTCTAAGGATCCAAACATCCTTCAGTCAGACATGATTTTACAGAATGGGTGTGTTGGGAAATAGCAGTATAATGTGGAGGAGTCCAGGTAAGGATTCAATACTGATGATGTCACAGAAGCCAGAAACCCCAAACCAGACCAATAACTTCTTCCAATGAACATTTGCAAGTGAGAACATGTAAACAAAGGGGGTATACAGTGGAACACATTTTGACACACTATAGCTTCCATGATGAGATGTTTTCTATGCTTTGGGGTGTGTGCGTGTGCGTGTGCGTGTGCGTGTGCATGTGCGTGTGCGTGTGCGTGTGCGTGTGTGTGTGTGTGTGTGTGTGTGTTATTTTAGAGAGGGAAGTTATAAGGATAGAGGATAGACATAAAGGGAATGGAGAGATGAGTGGGACTGGAGTGCAACATGTGAAACTCACAGGGAATCAATAAAATTTTAAAAACAAAACAAAATGAGTGTGTCATAAATCTGGGAAAATTCATTGAGAAATGTATGATAGGTTTCCAATGTTTATAAGTAGACACCTTCTAAGAGTCAGGCAGTAGAAATTTAAGCAAAATAAAGCCTACAGTCACAGAAGAATCAACTATTAACCTTCAGAAGATTAATTCAACAGAAATATTCTAAGATTTATAAATACACATTGATATATATATATATTACATTTTTAGACTCATACATAGGAACGTATTTGTAAAGAATAGAGGAGAGGTGGTAGTGGGACATGACAGAAAAATAGATCATATTCATGATAAATCTATCTCGTCTAAGAACTGAGTTCAATAAAAATGTTAAACTTTCACTGACAATGACATTTTTCTGTAAATATTTTTATTAATAGTGAATTTTCATTGAGGCAGTATCTGCCAAGGCATAAAAAATGGGGCCAAGCACATTAGAATGTTTGAGACATGGCATTTTTCTACATACTTTGGAGGTTTCTGATTTATAAATTATCTTTTAACATACTAAGCTAATTCCACATTTCAATATTGATGATGTCACAATCAATATATGACATGTTATTATTGATTTCATTCCTTTTATAAACTAAGATACACTAAGGAGCAGGAAGTATAACGATAAAGTAGAGTTCTTTATGTCGCCAAGCTGTCAACAGATGAAAAAGAAAAGTTATATGCTACTCCAGCTTGGAGCATGGAAGGTCATAAAATTAGAACAACACATTATAGTCATTATGGTAACAAATTAAAGAGGTAATCAGTGTTGTCACCATTTTATGACATACCCTTTTCATAATATGGCTAACAAAACCATGTTTGCATATTTTACTTTCATATTTAATAAGCATATGGCAGTACTTAGAAGTTATTATAGTAATTAAGAATAATTTTGGGTCTCATTGACTAGGCCACACCAATTAGAAATTTATGGAATTTAGGAAGAACATTTTAATAGATTTGTATAACTAATCTGTTACCTAAATACAAAATATCTCAAAGCATATTTTATAATTAATTATTCATTAAAAGTACTGAAGATAATCTCCTATGCATCAGACACTATATTTTACATAGCAGAAATAAATAGTACAGTCCCTGATCACATTGAACTTAAGGTCTGTGGTAAGAACATAAAAGTTTGTGATGGCAATGTCATTTGCTAAGCAATATTACTAATTGATGTCCAGGTGCTATACATGTAAAGGAATAAATGGGCTTGTCAGTAGACTATCAAACTGAAAATTGTACTTAGATAAGGTTTATTTCTCTTGAAGTGATATCAGACTCTATAAAGAACTTTGTTGCTCTATAAAACAAGTATAACACTGTTGCACATAATGATTAACACCTGTTATACATATGGTAACATCATATGTCCCCAAACTGGAAAATAACTAGAATGAGTTAGTTAGAAACCACGTGTGGAACACACTGAATGGAGAGCAAGATAGACACCTACGTAGGAGCTCTGCTCAGGAACGATGCTTAAAATTACTCTAAAACCTAAAATTCATAGATGAATTAAAGCTGTGTGCATAGTTATCTAAGAAGCATCTTGGCTATCCTGCTATCAGATGAAAAGATATGAAATAGACTTCTACATGGCTTTAAATTAGAAAATAGACACATCGTAAGGAGCATGTACTGAGTATGGATTATAGAGAACATTCGAGTAAAGGATTTTCTGTAGAGAAGTGAAAGATAGCCCAGTGGTGGACATAATACACACAGATTCACTGAACAAGGGAGGTATCAAGTAAAGGCAGAAATCATCTTCACCATAGTGGTCAGTACTGATTCAAGGGTTTGGAATATTTTGAGGCTACAATCAAGTAACAGCAGCAGGATGTTCAGAATTGGATCTTAAGAGAGAGAGATACATCATACAAGTAATAAAATTTAATTAAATTTATCAAGAGAATGGAAATAGAGAGGATACATGAATGGATGATCTCATGTTTCACTCAGAAGAGAAAACTTTATAGAAATGAAATTTTATCTGTTTCAGATGTTAGAAGGTTGTTTCTTTCTCAATATATTTATAAATTTATAAATATATAAATTTATTTATATTTAAATAAATATATTTATATATTACATATATTTACGTAATATATTACATAAATTATATTACATGTATATTTATATATTACAAGTTGTGTACAATGTGATGTTTAAAGAGAATAAGTCATAATGAACACTGTTTTCATCAGACATTTTTCTTCTTTTTGTAACTAATACATTGTATGTGTGCGTGTTGTGTGTGTGTACATCTGTGTCTCCTTACCTCTATGCTGAGGCCAGAGCGTCATGAGAATGTCTCTCACTATCACTCTCTAACTTATCTTTTGAGATAAGAAGTCTCAGTAAATAAGAAGCTCATAAAACTGGCTAGACGGGCTGTCCAGCTAAGTTCAGGCGTGTATCTACCCTGGGGTAGATTCTATTTTCACATCTACAAGATAAGGTTATAATCATGTAACCCTGGCTTTTACACAGATGTTAAGGATCTGAACTTAGGTCTTTTTTTCTATATTCTTTGTTTACATTCCAAATGATTTCCCCTTCCCTGGTTCCCTCCTTCCCATAAGTCCCATAAGCCCTCTTCCCTCTGCCCATTCCCCAGTCAACCCCCTCCCACTTCTCTGTCAAGGTAATCTCCTACAATGCTGCATCAAGCCTTTCCAGGGACCAGGGCCCTCTCCTTCCTTCTTCTTGGGAATGTTTTGATATGTGACTTGTGTCTTGGGTATTCAGAGCTTCTGGCCTAATATCCACTTATCAGTGATTGCATTCCATGTGTGTTCTTTTGTGAATGAGTTACCTCACTTAGGATGATATTTTCCAGTTCCAACCATTTGCCTAAGAATTTCGTGAATTCATTGTTTTTAATTGCTGTGTAATATTCCATTATGTAAATATACCACATTTTCTGTATTCATTCCTCCATTGAGGGACATCTGGGTTCTTTCCAGCTTCTGGCTATTATAAATAAGGCTGCTGTGAACATAGTAAAGTATGTGTCCTTATTGCATGCTAGGGAATCCTCTGGGTATATGCCAGTATATCAGGGTCCTCTGGAAGTGTCATGCCCAGTTTTCTGAGGAACCACCAGACTGATTTCCAGAGTGGTTGTACCAGCTTGCAGTCTCAACAGCAGTGGAGGAGTGTTCCTCTTTCTCCACATTCTCGCCAACACCTACTGTCTCCTGAGTTTTTAATCTTAGCCATTCTGACTGGTGTGAGGTGATCTTAGGTCTTTATCCTTGCAGATCGGGCATCTTTACCAGCTAAACTCTTTGCTTGGCCCTTCATCTGACTTTAGATGTAAACTTCACATCATGTTCACATCAAGGCAGGCTTATTTGAAGCCAGTATCAGGATCTCCTATTTACAGAGTTTTCTTTTTTATGTTTTTTTTCTATATTCTTTGTTTACATCCCAAAGGCTTTCCCCTTTCCCAGTTCCCCCGCACCATATGTCCCATAAGTCCTCTTCCCTCCGTCCATTCCACAATCACCCCCTCCCCCACCATTTCTCTATTCTGATACTCTCCTACAAAACTGAATCCAGTCTTTTCAGGACCAGGGTCCTCTCTTTCCTTCTTCTTGAGAATCTTTTGATTTTCTCCCTCACTTGAGAAAGAGTCCCTCCAAGATATGCCTGTGGTCATGGGATGATTTGTTTTGTGTATACAAAAGTAAGATCTGTAACTGAAATTTACTAAGATGACTTTTCTCCCTATTGAGCTTTACCCCATAGTATGTAGCCTAGGATTTATTTTAGCAAGTATCTGTCTAGCTAAGGGGAAATGAAGTTGGTGATATATATTGAGGTTGCTAGAAAATATTCATAAGAGTCTCTCAATTCTATGCACATTCAAGTTGTTGCTTCCTGATTCACTGTAAGTATGGCTTTTAGGAACACCCTTTTCACTCAATAATCTATGATGTTGTTAGAGGCAAATTGCTGTATAGCTAGCATGGGCAGACTCCCTGACCCTTCAAAATGTGACTTGAGATAAAAGATGATTTGTAATATTTTTTAAATCACACGTATTACAAAAGCATGTCTAAAGATTTCTGAGTTTGGAGAAAAATTCTCAAAAGTCCATGAAATTTTCAACCATGAGATATAAACTAAAATAAACTAGTATAAACTATCCAAGTAAATACATGTTGACCAAAAACATTTATTTTTTTTGCTTTTCTCACAATACAAAACAAAAGGCATAAGAAAGCGATCATTGCATGAAGCGTTGCCTATAGCATACAATGAGGTTTAAGAGGAAGCCATTGTGTCAGCAAGCAGTCATTGAGTGAGCACCATGGTGATTCTCTAAGCTCCTGCAATAGTAGTAAACAGAGAGAAGCTTTAAGCATAATATTAACTATAGTTACTTTTCTCATCTTACACACATGCAAATTTTACATTTAATTATACATTTATAATTTTATACTAGTTTTAAAGTAGCACCTCCCAAACTGTGTAAGACCCAACTGCACTAAATCTAGCTGGTCCTTGTCACTGTTGTGGGAAAAGAAAACCAGTTTGAAAGTACTTCTTATATGATCACTATACTTGTGTTGAAAAGAATGGAAAAAAAAACATCATTGAACCCTATTCATTGATTTATAGGCTCTTACCAGAAAGTCTAATGACGTTAAATACTTTTAGGGCATCATTTATTGCCCTAAGAGAAGTAATATTTCAAAGGTATCAGTCATAAGACAAAATTCCATTAAACTTTGAGGGCTATAGCCTTAACTATTTAAATCTTTGTCTATTTTATTTTGAACAATTAGTATTAGTCTTAGAATAAATATACATTTTAGCAATGAAATAACACTATCCCTTTTATAGCTTAAACTGAGAGAATATTCTATATTAAAGGATTTTACTTTTAAATCATCTCTAAAGTAAAACAGATGGTAAGATAACAGTGTTTTTTTTCTTAATTCTGCAAGGGTATCATGTTATGTACCGACCAGAATCACTCCTAGATGTCTTAAAAAAAATAGAAGGTACAAAATGTCCATAAAAAAATGATCATTCTGATTCCTTGACTGCACTTCTCAAAGATACTGATATTTAGACATGAATAAGACAAAAAACAAGCAATTTTCTAAAATGTCAATTGTTCAGTTTGTGCTAGCCTACAGCCTTTCAAAATTACAAAATACCTTTGGCAGACAGTATGAGAAGTTTCACTATCCTTCAAGAACAGAGAATGATGTCAATATATCTATTTATCTTCACCTCATTATCCTCATTTCTCAGACTTAATTTTTAAACTGTAAAATTTTATAACTTTAAATGTTTCCTTAACTCTATTATAGAAATTAATACTCCTTAAATAATAACACCAAAAACCTGAGTTGGTGTGTGATTCTTATTGTTGAACTCTAGAAACATTTGTCAGGTTATTTGCAAGAAACTTTATTATTTTAAGAATAAAGCATCTAGGACGGGTTCTCCCTAATGCACTTCATTGTGACAATATCTATGATGCCAAACTAAACTCCATCTCATAGGACCGAAGCACATGACTAACAAAAAATAGATATAGATCTAATAGAAAATATGAATAATAATTTATCATATATCTGCCGAAGTATATCTCCTTAATCATTATATAAAAAGTGCTCTTATAATATACCCAACACTTCTATAACAAAGGTACATTAGAGACAGAAAACAGATATAATATGAACTAAAATTTTTATTTTATAAAGAAGTCTCAAGAATTGAAGATCTACACACCCAGCGAAAGTGGTTTATTTTTTCATTTTTGGCTTGATAAAGACTAAAATTGAAAACCCAATGAGGATACACAGAGGGAAGAAAGCCAGCAAGGGCTTTCTGGGGAACATTTGTTCCTTCATCCTGGTCATGTGCCAAGACAGCTCTCAAATGAGGATTTTCAAGAAAAAGCAGAGCACAAGTGAGAAGAAGCAAAGCAGGACTGCTGGCTTTTATACCCAGCTGTAGGAAGGGAGAGACAGAAAGACTCTAGTGTTTGCCAGCACTGACTCCAACTCACGGTGTAAGCTCCAGGAGCAGTGGGAGGTTTTCAAAAGTAAAGGAAGAGGAACAACTAAAAAAGCAATGACAACACCCAACAATTGACTTCTGAGCACTTCCTAAACATGCAAACAGACACACAAGCATACATACACACACACACACACATACAAATGTATACACATGCACACTCACACAGACACATATACACATATGCATGTAAACAAGTGCACACACATACACATACAGACACATGCTCACTGACATAGACACATACACATAGACACATATACTCACATGCTTGCACACATATGCACACAGACATAGACACAGACACACATGCATGCACACACACAAAGACATATATAAACTGCCATATCATTGCCCCTGTCTTTAAACAGCTTCTTGGTAGATTCAATAGTTCTTCCCTTATATAACTATATTCACATTATATAAAATATTTATGTTTTTTACTACTTGTCATATGTTACATATAGAAAATTCATTATGATTCTTACCAATTCTAACAATTAAAAATAATCCTCTCCAGGGAAAAGCACAGTAATTGGCAGTAATTGGTTTTATTATACCATATTGTCAGCCCTGACTCATATATGAGTAACATTATAGAGACTGTACAGGTTATGTTTCATATTACATATGTATATAATACAATGTATACATGTGATAGAATTTATTGAAAAAAAGGCCATAAATTTTAAGAAAATCAAAAATGGGCACATGGGAGGGCTTGGATGAAGGAAAGGGAAAAGAGAAATGATGTAATTGTTATATAATGATTTTTAAAGTAATTTTAATTTCATTATTAGAGTTTTAATTGCTAAGATAAAATATCATAACAAAGCAACTTGGAGAGACAAGGATTTATTTTATCTTTCAATTTTAGGTAACAGTCCATCACTGAAGTCAAACAGAGCAGGAGTTCACACAAGGCAGGAACCTGGCAGGAGGAACCAATGCAGAAGACATTCACAAGAATTGCTTACTGGCTTTCACTTGTGGCTGACTCACCCTGCTTTCTTATAGGACTGAGAAGCAGGAACCTAGAAATGGCATCATTCACAGCAAGTCGGACACTTCAACTTTAATTGTAACAACAAATCTTTCATTAACCAAAACAATGTACAACAGGCTTGTGCAGGTGCCAGCAGGAAGGGGACACTTTCTCAGCTGAGGTTCCCTCTTGCAATGACTCTAGGTTTGTGTCAAGTGACAGAAAGCAAACAGCAGAGTGAATTTCCATGTGGTTTCTATGGAAAAATTTTTAGAGAAAAAAATTTTAAGGACCTCATTTGTGTGTGTGTGTATGTGTGCACATGCATATGCATATATGTGAACACACATTTGCCACAATGCATCTAAATGTGAAAGAACTGGAGTCTGTTTCTCCTTCCACCAAGCATGGGGACCAAAATTAGACCATTAGACTCAATCATTTCAGCCTGCAGACCATTTGCTGGCTGCAAAGGCCAGCAAAGCCTCAACTTGTAAAAGTCACCATGTAATTTGTAATAGAACACATTTCATAACTTCACATTCCCAAATTAATGACTGAGTTATTTTATTTGCCAAATTAAGTCTTCAAAATTAAATTTTTTTGTAGATCAAATACAGTCATGGTGACTAGGTGATTAATCGTGTTTATTGTGCTTCTATACAAGGAACTGCCTGAAGCTTTAGCTAATATTGCCCTTTAAATCTATTGATTATCAATTTACTTGTCTTGGCAACCAAGCAAGTAAATTGCCATGATTTTGCTGTTAGCTTAAAGATATTTTCCTTAATAAAATGTATTTAAAATACTGGGAATGGTGATGTTTTAAGTTTCATAGCATTCTTCATAAAAATACATGGAAAGAAATAAAGGACCAAAAAGAAATGCATTTCAAAGACTTTTCTTTGCATGGAGAAAAATAACTCAGCACTTCACAAAGGATGGACTAAAGTGGCATCCTGCCATTTTAATAACACTTCTGTATTAACCTGACCCTATCTGTACACATTGATTGGAACATCTTGTTATGTGTTCTTTTCAAATGGCTCAGAATAAATGACCCTGCTGTGTAGCAGTCATTACAAGACAATTTGACTAGTGCCTCCAGGTCATCAGTTGTTGAAAGAGGGAGATTATCCAGAACTAATAATGTAGCAATGGCACTCAGTAGGTGATGATAAAAAAGCAAAGGAAAAAATGAGGAAGAAAAAGAATGAAAATGCAACTGCTCCATCCAATCCTCCCTTTCCAAAATAAATATTGATTTAGGCCCACAAAATAGTTTCTTAGACCATTGCTGTGGGAAGTGTTACTATGAAGTTTGTATGTATTTGTATTTATATTGTAAATCCAAAAACAAAAAAAAAGGTAATCGTCAAATTCAGGTTGAATAAGTATATTAAGAAAACACAATTTATGCCTAATGGAAAACACTAGAGGATGATGCACTTAAGTGTCTTGGGAGAAATGAGTATCTGAATGAATAGAGTCTCCTCTGAATTTTCTAATGTCTGCTGTGTTCTAAAATGATGAAGCTTTGATCCTACAGCCAGACTTGGTCATAAGCACTGAAAATGTTGAGTAGCTGTGAGATGGTTGCCAGGAAAAACTGCTGGGTGCTGTTGGGCATGCTTGTCACTATATTACTAAGAAGATGCAATGTCCTTCTTCTCTAAATCATACACTGAAGCAATCAATATTCTTTTCAAAATATGTTAGCACCTACATAGCACTCATCTGAGTGTGTGGTGAGAATTGGATTATAGAGATACGAGATGTAAACAAGGATATAAGTTCCATGTCCTGATGTTTTGTGTTTGCTAGATTTTTTTAACATAATGCATTGAATGGACTTAGTTGGAAAGAAAAAGGCCTGATGGCAAGGCTAGGAAATGTCTGAAATTGCATAATTCATTTTATAGAAGTGATAAGATGACACTAACGTGAAAGGGTCTACTCTTACTGTTTTATTTAGTACAGCATGTCCTCATCTATAGCTGAGAACTGTACAGTACCATCCAGGACTACAACATATAAACTTTCACTGTTCCCAAGGCCACTTTCTTCATACAACCTAATGCAATTCTTATGCTGAGTGATTTAGTTTATGATGATATATAAGTTGTTCCAAACAAATGACTTCTTAGAAAGCCCAGTGTTTGCTCATGAATATCAGGGATTCTGTTTGTAGAACAAATAAATATTTCTGGCAGTGCATAATTTAAAAATCTCTTTCAGGTGACTATAATGTGTTCCCTGCATGTGAACAAGTATTTTTTATCTCATTTTTTGAAAATTATGGGTAAGGGACACTTAGCATGTAGTAGCTGCTGGTAGCTCAAGCTTGAAACAATCAAACAATTGGATACCTTTATCTTGAGGGAAATTATCTCTGCTACCTTCTCTCTCACTCATATTCAACGTCACGTCAAATCAAGTACTTTTCTCCTAAAATGCATTTGGGATTGATGGCATTTTTTGTCACTATAAGACAGACTTAAGTGTTAAAATCTTTCTTATGAAGTACTGTAATATTCTTTTTGTCACTATTCCATCTCTATTGTCCATTCTAAGCTGTTTCTCTTATAATAGCCAAAGTAACCAATTAAAAATATAAATTCATGTCATTACACCAAGTGAAACTTTTGAATGAATTTTAGTACACTAGTTTTGGGTAAGGACAGAGGAAGTTGATTCCATTTACTATAACTCTCATGTAATATATATTTAATATACAACCAAGTCTTACCAAGCCTTTTTTTCAGGCTTGAAAATCTCACAACTTTTTTTTCCCTGCTCCCCTGTTTATTTGTCTTCCTCAGTTTCTGTTGCTAACATTTCTATTGCTTCTCATCTATTCTTGAAACAATCACTGGTATTGGCCATGATATAAATTAGCAACGTCTATAATATTTTATGATAGCACGAACATTTATTGTATAGTATTGGTTTAGTCACTACATTCTACAAGGATTTTTTTATCACCTACCTTTCCCATTAATAAGATTCTGAGAACAAGGACAGAGTTTTCTGTCTCTGAGAGCCACTCAGAACTAAGCAGTTAGCAAAGTATATAGGAGTTGCTCGTTAATGAAGGATGAAAGAATGAATCCCAGCGTTATGGTTGTTGAAGTGTCCTCATGGCAAGGCTACTCTTCCAATTGACTCGACAGTGCCAATTCAAGTGCAGCTGTGAAGACACTGCAGACTCTTGGGTCTCATTATAGAAACCAATTGGAAACCCTTAAAAGCAGGGCTTGTCTGAGGCAGAGAAACTTTACTGGAACGCTTGAACTCTACCTGGTAGAACATTAATTGAGACTTTACTACAAATGTGTAACATGTGATGAAGCTACTTATTTCCTCCACCTAAAATATAAAATGGAAAACAACAGTGCCTGTGCCACAGTTCCAATGATATAATGGGAGGCTTAAGAAGGACATAGCAGTGGATTTGGAGTTTTAATAACAATGTAGTACTTTTTAAAAGATTATCATTAAGAAAGCCTATTGTATCTCTGAACACCTCCATGGTATTAGGTAGTAGTCTGTTATTGACACCTCTATGCTTACACAAAACTGCAGTATCCCACACTTCTAACTGCATTTGTATGCTGTTGCATAAGCTACTTAAGTCTATTTGGTTAGTTATAGAAAACTAAGAATTTCTCTATATCTAGAGATTTCTTAATGGCTTGGGAAGCAATTCCAGTTTCTAAACTAAAAAAAGCAACAATCATTCCTTTTCTTTATGCATAAGAGCAAAATAGTATAGAGACCACAGAGCTGGCACCAGTTAATTCTGATTACAAATATTACAGTTGATTAGACACTGCAACTCTTATTCCCAACCGCTCTGCTCAGCACTGTACCAGTGAGCCAACTTCCACTTAACATCATTCGAAAACTTTCACAAAAAGGATAGGTGAACTTCAGACTAATAAAATGCCACCAAATATTCAGCTCCTCCTCCGTTAAATCTTAAATTTAAAGTGTTAAGTTCACTAAATCCAAAATATCATCATATCTTTCTATGAATAGTAAAAAAAAAATCATACTTACTCAAAAGTGATATAATTAAAACCAAAAAAGAGATTGTTTCAAATTGCAGCACAGCACAATCTCATCTTGTAGGCTATTTTACCATGATCAGAACAAGAAGATTGCTAGGAGATTTTGTTCTAAAGAGTACTGTAACCATGTACACACATGCTTTGGAGCTAATCGTAGCATTAGCTACCTCAATTTCAAAATAGTAATTTTCAAAATTGTACATAGCAGAAAAAGTATAAAGAATAGCTAGATGCATTTTTCAGCAATTATTTAATAAAATATATTTATAATATTAATGCAAATATTTCCCACAATGATGCCATGTACATATGCATTAAATTATCAAGAGATTTATAAAAGATATATTTCCATTTAAATGTTTAAATGAAAGAACTTAGATCTTATATAATACATAGATAAATTCACCATACAGCTATGTCTCCCTGAACTGTGAACATATGTTTGAGAATCCTTAAATATTTTTTAATAATACGAATATCACAAGGGGCATACAGTGAGCCTGGGCAGCACATATCCATCACTGGCCTTTTAGTATAGTCAAGATATACAGCTCGGCTTACCACTTTACAGTCAAATTTCATATTTTGAATGTTATGAGGCATATCTCAAATAACAATTAAAGAGCAAAGTATATCAAACATATAAATCAGTAAGGAATTTATTATCAGCAGGTTTATGTAGGGCATAGGATTGCATGCACTCTGCTTTTATAGAACTGGCTACACCATAGGTTTATAGAGATAAGCATAAGCACTCACACATGATTATTGATATATATAGTCTGTTGCTATGATGATGGTTGATAGCATTGGAGCTAGCTATTTTCAGCTTCATTATATCTTATAGAGCAGAACCACATATGTAATTTACAACCGATCAATAAGTCCTATAGATCTTGCAGAATTTAAATGTATTCTTCTCTTTAAACATATATGCACCTTTGAGAAGGTGACAGAAAAACAAACTGGAAAAAAAAGGGGCGGGGTGGGGGGAGATTCTTTACCAGTCTTGTCTTCTCACAGTTTCCAAGCATTTCTGCACATCTAACAAAATGTTTAAAGTGATGTGCCAATTCTGCATGATAGCTTTCTATTTTATATGGCTATGGTGTTCCTAATCCCCTTTCATGGTTTCATCAATGCATAATTGGCAATTACATAACAACTCCTCCAATTATTTTCACCTAATTATATCAGAAATGCAGAGTTCCGTGGCAGCAGGAAGAGTATGTGAGCAACTGTCAGTTGTGGATATAAATCCATAACACATGTCACTCTCCTTACATGTCAAACTGATATCATCATTCTTCATGCATAATTTACTCCTAAATCTGTACCAGAATACACCCTGAACACGGTGCTTGCACAGAACCAAACAGCTATGCTCCGACAGGTGTTAGACCATGGGTTCAAACCCAAGCACCATAAAAACATGGCAGGCAGAACTGGTCTTTGATTCCTTTCTTCTCTCTCCTGAGAAAGGCATTTCACCATTTAGGAAGTAGTAAAATGTGGAAAAATGGGGGCACTAATAATAATAGCTGTCCATCACTGATCATGACATTAGCTGAACACATATAAAGATACAAAGATATAAATATAGGTATTATTTTCCATATATGTTACCAGTGATACTTATTACTAAAGAAACACTCCATTGGGGCCAGTTGAAGGGAAAATAAGAATGTATTCTAACAAATGCAATAGTAAAGGTATATAACTTTAATGGAGAGGTTAAACTGCACTTAACTATTTGAGAATATGCTTAGGGATTAGGGCAAAGTAGGCAGAAAAGACACGGGCATATAATGGGGGAAGGTTCTAATGCCATTAGGCTACCTGTGTTTGCTAATTATTGGTTAATGAAGATGCAAACCTACCTTTCTACAGGGGAAAAGGGATACTATCTTTTCTGATGGTTATGTTGGAAAAGGCTGAATCCTCTGGTTCTTGAAAAAGATATTTATCCATGGCTTTACATTTCAGAAGAGCGTAAAAATATTTTAATTTTTAAGATGTATTTATTTGATATTTATATGAGTACACTGTAGCTGTCTTCAGACACACCAGAAGAGGGCACCAAATCTCATTACCGATTGTTGGGAGCCACCATGTGGTTGTTTGGAATTGAACTCAGGACCTCTGGAAGGATTTGGTGCCCCTTAACTGCAGAGCTATCTCTCCTGCCCTGAAAAGATTTTAAATTGCATGTACTTTTCTAAAGCAAATGCTCAAAAAATGAGAATAAGAGATAAACCTATCAAAACATGTTTTTAAAGTGAGTGAAATGACTAGCTGATGTCAATTATTACACAATTACCAGTACCGAGGAATGTAAACTGACCAAACATTTCAGTGCTACTGAATGTACTTTATGTTTTAATTTCTGTTTTACACTCTATATAAGATCAACACTAAAGTGCTGTTTTATGCAGTTAAAGATTTTGTTGGCTCCATAAAAATGTCATGACGTCAGAATTGGAGGTAAAGGAAGCATAATAACAGTTGGAAATGACAAAATTTCTAACAGTGACAAAAGGCAAGAGAAAGTATCATTGTATTAATTAATAAATTATAGGCTGTATCAGAAGTACATCACTTTACTGTAGGCTAGAAATTATAGGCTATTCCTCTACAATCCATGGGATTTCAGACCATTAAAATGCATTCTGCCTCTAGGGAGAAGTTTTCTCACTCTAGAAATGGTTCGGTGTCTGAATAGACTTGCCTATGAAATAACTAGTCACCTGCAGCTCACTAAATGTTAATTATCAACACATCAAACCCTTTTGTATGTTTCCAACTCTGCTGAAATATTATAAACTGCATGTCATAGCATAGACAATTATTTTTTCCTCACAGGATAATCAGCTACTATATGACATGTGATGTAGAGATTAAATTTCCTGAAGTGACTTCAGCCTTCAAAAGCAGCTTTTATAGTATTCATATTTAGGAGAAACCAACAAGACCGAACTGAGCCTATGCTCAGCCATAACATTACTGAATACCTGCTAATTATCTTAATGGGTTCTCAGTAGATCACTAAGTGTAGAGAGGCTGAGGAAAGTCAGGTGTGACTGAACAGTTAAAATCTCTTCTGGACTCCCTTCACCTAGGAAGGAGAACAACATAACAGTATGTGTTTACAGCACTCATGTATTTGAAAGCTTGGTACTCTCATGTGTTTCTCTATGTGCTCTTCCAACCTTAATGTGTAGTTTTAAAGTACCACGTTTTTACTGCCTATGTAAAATTCACGTGGCCATACCAATTCTAATCCCTTATTCCTTTAAACTCCCTTTTCTCTTCTTTTTTCTGTCTCATGCATACCTAGATACCTAAATAGTTCCAAGGTTAATACTCATATTTCACCCAACTCAGCTAGAATCTGAATCTTTGGGTTCTGTTCTCTTCTTAGTGCACATGAGGTTTTAATCATAATTTAAGAAATTCATAATTTATACAAATGTATAAAAATTATTTAATTTATTTACATTCCTGTCATTGAACCCCTCAATTCCAAATTTTCATAATTTTTACAATGTAGTTAACTTCACCTGCCTTATACAAAATAAGAAATCATATATCCAAAAAGAAACATCGTACAAAGTAGGAAAATATAAATAAAACCAACTTTAGACTCATCTCTCTTCACTGGAATATCATCAGAACTGTCGGTCGAACAAGGAAAAATTCCATATTGAGGATTATTCCACTTACCATATAAAAATGTTTTAAAAATATTACATTTATACATTTGTAAAGAAATGAGAGTAAATGAAGGCAAACCGTGTTCCTGAAACAGTTTCATTGTTACTGACTCAGAATTATCTTTTTTTCCAATGTTATTCTCACACAAGTTTCAAGTATAATGTAACTGAATTTTTACTGTATTGGATCGACTGATGAAGAATTCAGTAAAAGTAGCACTGTAGATCAATTTTCAATATTTTATCATTATTTTAAACTTTAGTACGCATTGAGTATATATGTAAAACACAACGGGAACATGTTTAAATGTTATTGAGTGCCATTAGTGTAAGTGACATGTTCATGGTCCCTGCCTTCATAGAAGCTATCATTTCATAAATCAATAGCACTGATCAAAAAGCTGTATATTGGTGCCAACCATAGGAGATGATTTGGGAATTCAGAAGTTTTAAAGAAGGAATGAGATTGATGTAAACAGTTGAAAGATAATTAGTACTTAGATCAATGAAGTGGATTCGTGTCAGATATCTACTGAAGTTAGCCTATTATCGATTCTGCCCTCTAAAAGAAATCATTTGACAAGAATAATATCTTGAAATTAGTTGATTCTCATAGTTCAGGATTATTCGGAGCCATTTAGGAGGCAGAATCAGATGAATAATAAGGTTAACGCTAGCCTACAGTACAGAGTAAATTCAAATTAAAACTGATCAAATTAGTGAGGCATTGTCTCAAACATCAAACAGTAAATCAGGTGCTGAGATGCAGCTCAGTGGGAGTGGACTTGTATAACTTGTAAAGTCCCAGGCTCTATTTCCAGTGTTGGGATAAAACAAATGAGCTCTCAGCATTGCAATCTTCATCTATTATTTGGACATGAATACAATCTGTAAAGAAAGGAGCATAAAAGAAACAGAATTGTGAACACAATAAAATTACTATTCATATACATAACAAAGCTTGAAGATTAGAGGAATGCTAGGGCAGTGAGGCAGGAGTGGGTAGGTAGGTGGTGGAACACCCCCATAAAAGCAGAATAAGGGGGGATGGGATAGGAGTATGTAGAGGAGAATGAGAAAAGGGAATAGCATTTGAAATGTAAATAAATAAAATTTTAAAAAATAGTATGCTGCATCTTATATCTGTTATGTCCTTTCTATTGTGAAGGATGTAGACATAGCATATTCTCTTTGAGAATTTCTAAGTTGCTGTGTCTCTGTCATGTTCTCATTCTTTTGCCTTTGAATCTAACACAACATTTGTTCAATAATCCATCTCAATCTTGCCCAGCTCAGGGGCACTCAATAACATCCATACATTGGCCTTGGACTGGCCACTGGTATTTGATTATTTTTGATCCCTTCTCTCCATCTTGTTCTTTTGTCTATGTGTCACTACCCTCCTCATTGTTTCTTGACAGTACTTGACACACTCTCTTTGATAGAGTTTTGCATGAATATTCTCTATGAATTAAAATTCCCATCTTTAAAATCTACACCTATCTAACTCTCTTCCCCTTCAATCAATTTTGTTCAATTGTCATTCTATCTGCCTAAAATTGCAGCATTCATAATTTCAGTAACCACTTCTATATTTTAATTCCTATACCACTTCAATATTAATATATTCTAGCTATCAAGATCAAATACTGTTAGTGAGGAATTTTAATGAGATAATAATGGAGTGAATGAATAAATTAGATGGAAAGAATCTAACCAAGCAAAGACATTAAAGGACATAACCCCAAACACACCACAGGGACTGCAGTAAGGTGGTAAATAACCCCTCTGGAAAATATAGTAGTTACCTAAGTGCTAATACACTAGTTAAAGTAACTCAGAGTATACCTTCTCAGAAGTAATTTAGCCTCAGCACATCCTGAATGCACAACTGAAATTGATGTGTGCAACGGATGCACACAGAAAAAAGAAACTGGATTTAAAACTGGTACTCACTGTCACTGCGGTAATACTCCTCAATTTTAAGAAAGTGATCTGTGAAGGTGATATCCAACTTAGGAATTAACAAACACTCAGAAAATATACCTCACTGTCAGCCACGGGTCTTTTGGCATTGACAAAATTGGATTCTTCTTCTCTGTGCTTTAAAACAAAGATCCACATAGACTTTGGGCTACTGAAATGTTATTGTTTAGCTTAAAGAAATATTGGAATCGAGAACAAGTCCCAAGTCCTATAATGTATTTTGCACATTTATCTGACTAGTTTTAAATTTAAAAAAAATACATATCTAATCTTCTGGTAAATGTAAACCTCAAGCAAGCGGCCATGAGTTTTCATTGGCATTGATTTAGTTAGGCAACTTTTCTTATTTTTGAAATTACAAATTATGTTCAGTTTTCAAGCTAACAGAAGAAACTTTTTAATATAATACATATCCAATTTAGAAGCTATTTACATATCACTTTTTAAAATTAAATTTAGGAGTTTCCAATTCATAGTTCAGATGAGGAATTGCTGTGCCGTGGATGTCAAATACTAACAAATGACATCATTCTATGCATGTTTTATATGAAAATGGAGAATTAGCAGCTTTTTAACAAAATAAATTTCTTACTCACTCTGTGTTCACTTTTGATTTTAATGACAACTTTAGCTATAACAGCAGATTCTTCACTAAGGTAGAAAAAAATAGTCAAGTGTAATATTTAGTAGCTCATTTCGATTTGAGTTTGCAATTATCGTTTTTATTGTAATGTCATCCTCATTATAAAAATTTAAATAAATGTGTTATCTATAGAAGCACCATTATATTCTATTAAAATTTAATTGCATAAGTATGTAAGAAATGTTTTGTTTTATCCTATAATGTCTGGTTTAAATTGGCCAAGTAAAGGTTGAGATAAAAGCAAGCAATTTAGTCATAAAAGCAAATATAACAATGAATTACACACACCTAGGGTGAGTAAACAAATACTAAATAACTTCTTCAACACATCACAATGGGACACTTAATTTCAACACGGTTAATGAAAAGTTCACCTGCTGAGAAGTCTCTGTTAAGAAATAAACTGAACTAAAATTAAATGATGTGTCTCTCAGTAACTAATTGTAATTTCAGTTGCTTCAAAATGAGAACACAGAGACATATTATATTTTAAAAGGATAAAATCAAGTTATTGGTATCTGAAAATAAGGATAATTCTGCTCTCAGATAGATGCCGTTTGATTCTAATGAACCAGATGCGGTGAGTGTGGTCCTTTTTCATTTACTTTCTGCCAACAAAATATATGATCGACCTCTTCAAACCTAGGCCATGAAACACATTTACAGGCATAGCCTATGTGGTATGAAGTGAAGACTGGGAAAAGGGGTGAGAAAGCAATCCTGCTATTTTAAAATCCTCCATGTTCATTGATTTTTATTGGGAAAAAAGCATAACGCCATATTACACTTGCTTGCAAAGATATTAAGAATAGGAATTCTCAAAGGGAGGCTCCAAGGCCTGACACGACTGATGCTATGGTGGGCTTGCAGAGAGGAGCCTAGCATGGCTGATTCCTGAGAGGCCCAACAAGTGGCTGACCTAGACAGACACGGATACTTACACCCAAACAATGGACTGAAGCCAGGGGAGGGACTGCGTTTGAAAAAGGGAAAGGCTGGAAGAAGTTGTGGAGGAGGGAGACCCTACAGGAAGACCAGCAATATCAACTAATCTCAACCCCCAAGATCTCTCAGACACTGAGCACCAACCAGGCAGCATACACTAGCTGATATGAGGCCCTGACACATATACAGCAGAGGACTGCCTGGTGTGGCCTCAGTGAAAGAAGATGTACCTAACCCTCAAAAGAGTTGAGGCCCCAGGAGTGGGGAGGCTCGGTGGGGTGGTATGGAGTTGGGGTTTGCGTTGGGATCATCCATTTGAAGCCAAGGGAGGAGAAATGGGGTAAGGAACTGTTAAGGGCAGACCAAAAGGGGGATACTAGCTGGACTCCACAACTTTTACAAAAGTAAGATTGGTTTTTAATTAATTTGGTATATGTTATGCATGGGGTGATGTGTGAGTACAGTAGGTGTTGCTGAGTGCAGGTTCCCACAGAGCCGGAAAGAGGCCTTGAAACTGAAGTTGTGAATATCGCAGCTGCTGAATCCCAAGTGCTGTGATGAGGTCATTTGTCTGAGCAATATACACACTTAACCAGGATCATTTCTCCAGCCTCACCGTTTTATTCTAACTGGATGATGTGTTAAAGGGCTACTGTTTAGGAAATGTCTTAAATCTTTAATGAAGTAGTTCAAAATACTTGTAGAAAACACACAGCACAGACACACACATACACACACACAGATACACACACACATACACACACACACACACACACACACACACACACATACACGGAAGTGGAGGAGGAAAACAGAGCCAGAGGGAGACAGACATATGTCTAGCAACAGAGACAGAGAGAGTAGGTTGTGAACCTTTTCTGCATAATTCATGAGCATCAATGTTTTTAAAAGAAAGTCATACTTTTGTTTGAAAAAGGAAACAGAGGCAGAATACTTTCCTGTGATTAATAAATATCCCCCTTTTCTCCATGTCTACTGAAATAGGCTGTCAGGAGCCATAATTAGACAAGCTAATAGCTAGCAGGTGATTGTCCTGAGATGGCCTGCTTCAGATTATTATAAAAATCTGCGACAGGTTTACCCTTATTAAGCAATGCTGTAAGGGATTCATTTTAGGAAAGATTCCTGCTATTAATATGCTTTTCCTGTTATTATTAAACATATATAACAATCACTAAGTAGTAGCACACCCCTTTGGAACAGATCTCTGCAGATCCACAAAGATGTACTGTCTTATAGTGATGCTATATAGACAAATAGATGACTTAAGTCTTAATGATGGTCCCATAAAAATTCCTAAAATTATACCCGTGATTATTAAGCTCTTTTAAAGAGGGACTGCTCGAGGCGGGCCCAGGCGCCTAGGCTCTGCCGCACGACCCTGCAAGCTTAGGCCATGCAGCGAGGCAGCCTGAGCCACACAGCTCCCCAGGACCCTGGACCAGCGATAGCGGCAGGCCTCCATATTGCAACCAGGACACAGCTGGAAAGGTGCAGGTAGAGACTCCATCTGGGGCTAGAGCAGGGAGATCTGCTAAGCTCTCGCCCCCAGGTGGGCCCAGGGGCCTAGGCTCTGCCGAACGTCCCTGCTAGCTTAGGCCGTGCACCGAGGCAGCCGGAGCCACCCAGCTCCCCAGGACCCCGGACCAGCTATAGCGGCAGGCCTCCATATTGCAACCAGAACACAGCTGGAAAGGCACAGGTAGACAGATTCCATCAGGGGCTACCATGTGGGGGGATCTGCTAGGCTCTCGCTACTAGGCAGGCCCAGCAGCGCCTGCCAAGGCTCTGCTGCACTCCCCCACACTTCCCGAAGACCTCAGGCCGTGCACAAAGTCAGCGGGTGGCAGCCAGCTCAAGATCCCATTGAGCAGCAATCACGCATAACCACCAATAGAGAAACAACAGGTAAGCCCAGCCTCACAGGAGATTCAAACACCAGCCAGTGATAACAAGGTCAACTAACACCAGAAATAACCAGATGGCAAAAGGTAAACAAAGGAATGTCACTAACAGAAATCAAGGCAACATGACAGCATCTGAACCCAGTTCGCCAACAACAGGAATCCCTGGATACCCCAAAACACCAGAAAAACAAGACTTGGATATAAAATCACTGGTCAGAATGCTGGTAGCTGAACACATAGAAAAATCTCGTAAAGAAATAGAGGAGAAAATGGATCAAAAGTTAGAAGCATTTACGAGGCAAATACAAAAATCACTTCAAGAAATTCAGGAGAAGATGGATCAAAGAGAAGAAGACAATAAGGAAGAAAGACAAAAGTCACTTAAAGAACTACAGAAGAACGTGGGCCAACAAGTAGAAGCTATGAAAGAGGAAGCACAAAAATCTATTAAAGAAATACATGAAAACACAATCAAGCAAGCGAAAGATCTGAGCACATCCATCCAGGTACTAAAAACAGAAGTAGAAACAACTAAGAAATCACAGAGGGAGACAACATTGGAGATAGAAAACCTTGGGAAGAAATCAGGGGCCATAGATGCAAATATCAACAATAGAATACAAGAGATAGAAGACAGAATATCAGAAGCCGAAGATACCATAGGAACCATTGATTCAACAGTCAAAGAAAATATTAAATGCAAAAAGGCTGTAACCCAAAACATCCAGGAAATCCAGGACACAATGAGAAGACCAAACCTAAGGATTATAGGCATAGACAAGAATGAAGATGTACAAGTTAAAGGGCCAGCAAATATCTTCTACAAAATTATGGAAGAAAACTTCCCCAACCTAAAGAGAGAGATGCCCATGAATATACAAGAAGCATATAGAACCCCAAACAGACTGGATCAGAACAGAAATACATCCCGTCACATAATAATCAAAACTCCAAATGTACTAAACAAAGAAAGAATATTAAAGGCAGCAAGAGAAAAAGGCCAAGTAACTTATAAAGGAAGACCTATCAGAATAACACCAGACTTCTCACCTGAGACCATGAAAGCTAGAAGATCCTGGGCAGATATCATGCAAACTCTAAGAGAACACAAACTTCAGCCAAAACTACTTTACCCAGCAAAGCTCTCAATCGCCATAGATGGAGACATCAAGGTATTCCATGACAAAACCAAATTTGCACGATATCTTTCCACAAATCCAGCCCTACAAAGGATAATAGGGGGAAAACACCAAGACAAGGACTGAAACTACACCCGGGAAGAAGCAAGATAGAAACCTCCTCTCATCAAACCCAAAAGAAGGTAACCTCTCGAATATAAAAAATAAATAAAATAAATAAATATAATTTCAAAAATGTCTGGAGGTAATAATTACTATTCCTTAATATCTCTTAACATCAATGGACTCAATTCCCCAATAAAAAGACATAGATTAACAGACTGGATACGGAAACAGGACCCTACATTTTGCTGCATACAGGAAACACATCTCAGTGTTAAAGACAAACACTGCCTTAGTGTAAAAGGCTGGAAGACAATTTTACAAGCAAATGGTCTCAGGAAACAAGCTGGAGTAGCCATTCTAATATCAGATAAAATTGACTTCCAACCTAAAATCATCAAAAGAGACTCAGAAGGTCACTTCTTGCTGGCCAAAGGGAAAATCCACCAAGAAGAGCTCTTAATACTGAACATCTATGCTCCAAATGCAAGGGCACCCTCATTTGTAAAAGAAACCTTACTAAAGCTTAAAGCACACATTACACCGAACACAATAATTGTGGGTGACTTCAACACTCCACTCTCCTCAATGGACCGGTCAGGAAAGCAGAAACTAAACAGGGACACAGTGAAACTAATTGAAACTCTGGACCAATTGGATTTAACAGATATATATATAGAACATTTCATCCTAAAGCTAAAGAATATACCTTTTTCTCAGCTCCACATGGTACCTTCTCCAAAATAGACCATATAATTGGTCATAAGACAGATGTCAACAAATACAAGAAGATCGAGCTAATCCCATAGCTCCTATCAGATCACCATGGAGTAAGAGTGGTCTTCAATAGCAACAAAACAACAGAAAGCCCACATACACATGGAAACTGAACAATACTCTACTCAATGACACCTTGGTCAAGGAAGAAATAAAAAAAGAAATCAAAGACTTTTTAGAATTCAATGAAAATGAAGGTACAACCTACCCAAATCTATGGGACACAATGAAAGCAGTGCTAAGAGGAAAACTCATAACTCTAAGTGCATCCAAAAAGAAACTGGAGAGAGCATACACAAGCAACTAAACGGCACACCTAAAAGCCCTGGAAGAAAAAGAAGTTAATTCACCCAGCAGGAGTAGAAGACAAGAAATCATTAAACTCAGGGCTGAAATCAATCAAATAGAAACAAAGAAAACCATACAAAGAATCAATAAGACCAGGAGTTGGTTCTTTGAGAAAATCAACAAGATAGATAAACCCCTAGCCAGACTAACCAAAGGACACAGAAACAGCATCCAAATTAACAAAATTAGAAATGAAAAGGGAGACATAACAACAGAAACTGAGGAAATTCAAAAGATCATCAGATCCTACTACAAAGGTCTATACTCAAAACAAATGGAGAATCTAGAGGAAATGGACAATTTCCTAGACAGATACCAAACACCAAAATTAAATCAGCATCAAATAGAGCAGCTAAATAGTCCCATAACCCCTAAAGAAATAGAAGGGGTTATAGAAAGCCTCCCAACCAAAAAAAAGTACGGGACCAGATGGTTTTAGTGCAGAATTCTACCAGACCTTCAAAGAAGACTTAACACCAATACTCTCCAAACTATTCCACAAAATAGAGACAGAAGGTACACTGCCCAACTCATTCTTTGAAGCCACAATTACGCTAATACCTAAACCACAAAAAGATCCAAGAAAGAAAGAGAACTACAGGCCAATTTCTCTTATGAATATCGATGCAAAAATACTAAATAAAATTCTTGCCAACCAAATCCAAGAGCACATCAAAACAATCATCCACCATGATCAAGTAGGCTTCATCCCAGGGATGCAGGGATGGTTCAACATACAGAAATCCATCAATGTAATCCACTACATAAAAAAACTAAAAGAAAAAAACCACATGGTCATCTCATTAGATGCTGAAAAAGCATTCGACAAAATTCAGCATCCTTTCATGCTAAAAGTCTTGGAAAGAGCAGGAATTCAAGGCCCATACCTAAACATAGTAAAAGCAATCTACAGCAAACCAGTAGCCAACATCAAAATAAATGGAGAGAAACTTGAAGCAATCCCACTAAAATCAGGGACTAGACAAGGCTGCCCTCTCTCTCCATATCTTTTCAATATAGTACTTGAAGTTCTAGCGAGAGCAATTACACAACATAAGGAAGTCAAAGGGATACAAATTGGAAAGGAAGAAGTCAAACTATCATTATTTGCAGACGATATGATAGTTTACTTAAGTGACCCAAAAAACTCCACCAGAGAACTTCTACAGCTGATAAACAACTTCAGCAAAGTGGCTGGTTATAAAATTAACTCAAGCAAATCAGTAGCCTTCTTGTACTCAAAGAACAAGCGGGCTGAGAAACAAGATAGGGAAATAACACCCTTCACAATAGCCACAAACAACATAAAGTACCTTGGCGTAACTCTAACCAAACAAGCGAAAGATCTGTATGACAGGAACTTCAAGTCCTTGAAGAAATAAATCGAAGAAGACCTCAGAAGATGGAAAAATATTTCTTGCTCCTGGATTGGCAGGATCAATATAGTAAAAATGGCCATCATACCAAAAGCAATATACAGATTCAATGCGATCCCCATCAAAATCCCAACTCAATTCTTTATAGATCTAGAAAGAGCAATTCTCAAATTCATCTGGAGCAACAAAAAACCCAGGATAGCTAAAACTATTCTCAACAATAAAAGGACTTCTGGGGGAATCAATATCCCTGACCTTAAACAGTACTACAGAGCAATTGTGTTAAAAACTGCATGGTATTGGTACAGCAACAGGCAAGTGGATCAATGGAATAGGATTGAAGACCCAGAAATTAACCCACAGACTTATGGTCACTTGATCTTTGATAAAGGAGCCACAACCATCCAGTGGAAAAAAGATAGTCTTTTCAACAAATGGTGCTGGTTCAACTGGAGGTCAACATGCAGAAGAATGCGAATTGACCCACTCTTATCTCCTTGCACTACGATCAACTCCAAGTGGATCAAGGACCTCCACATAAAACCAGACACACTGAAACTATTAGAAAAGAAACTTGGGAAGACCCTGGAGGACATAGGCACAGGGGGAAAGTTCCTGAACAAAACACCAATAGCTTATGCACTAAGATCAAGAATTGACAAATGGGACCTCATAAAATTACAAAGTTTCTGCAAGGCAAAGGACACTGTCAGAAGGACAAAATGGCAACCAACAAAGTGGGAAAAGATCTTCACCAACCCCACATCCGACAGAGGGCTAATATCCAATGTATACAAAGAACTCAAGAAGTTAGACCCCAAAGAACCAAATAACCCTATCAAAAAATGGGGCACAGAGCTAAACAAAGAATTTTCACCAGAAGAAATTCGGATGGCTGAGAAACACCTTAAGAGATGTTCAACATAGTTAGTCATCAGAGAAATGCAAATCAAAACAACCCTGAGATTCCACCTCACACCAGTCACAATGGCTAAGATTAAAAACTCAAGAGACAACAAGTGCTGGCGAGGATGTGGAGAAAGAGGAACACTCCTCCACTGTTGGTGGGATTGCAAAATGGTAAAACCGCTCTGGTATTCAGTGTGGTGGTTCCTCAGAAAATTGGGCATGTTCCTTCCAGAGGACCCTGGCATACCACTCCTGGGCATATACCCAGAGGATTCCCCTGCATGCAATAAAGACACATGCTCCACTATGTTTATAGCAGCCTTATTTATAATAGCCAGAAATTGGAAGGAGCCCAAATATCCCTCAAAGGAGGATTGGATACAGAAAATGTGGTATATTTATACAGTGGAATACTATTCAGCAATTAAAAATAATGAATTCATGAAATTTGTAGGTAAATGGTTAGATCTGGAAACTATCATCCTAAGTGAGCTAACCCAATCACAAAAGAATACACATGAAATGCAATCACTGATAAGTGGATATTAATGAGCCCAGAAGCCCTAAATACTCAAGGCACAATTAGCAAGTCAAATGATTCCCAAGAAAAAAGGAGAGGACCCTGGGCCTGGAAAGATTGGATCCAGTTTTGTAGAGAATCTGTGGGGGGAGGGGGAATGATTGGGGAATAGTTGGGGGGGATAGGAACTATGGGACATAGGGAGGGGGGAACTGGGAAAGGAGAAAGCCTTTGGAATGTAAACATAGAATATAGAAAAGAAAAAAGAAAAAAGAAAAAGAAAAGAAAAAAAAACTATGGCCCCCTTAAGCCTGAAAAAAAAAAAAAAAAAAAAAAAGAGGGACTGCTCTTAGGCTCTTTTCTGATAATCAAAACTGCAATGAGAACTCTGCCAGTCTCCCAAATGTCACCAGTTAATCGATCTTAGATAATAACCAGACTTTCTGCTACTCAGCGTACATTCCAAGAGGTTGTAAAACAATTAACCAAAGGTCATAAAAAGGGAACTACAGTTTATAATAGGTGCTAGGACAGAAGATAAAATATTAAGAGGATTTATCTATACAAAACTTCACTAATAACTTATGTATGGTTTTAAACCTTCAGTGAACCTGTGGTGCACAGGCAAATGATGGATGTTTAGCCAGATAATTATTCTTAATGGATATATATGTAAACATTCTTTGTAAACTTCTATTTTAAATTATGATTTGTTTTTGTGTGAATTTCTGATGAACTCTGTAACATGTGATCATGTATTCTGAAAGTTGTATAAGTACTGAAGACAAAGAAGAGAGAAGAAATTTTTGTCTTTCCCCACTTAGAGTAGAAATTTTTTCCTTTCCCCACTCAGAAGGATTTTTCTATTTCCTCCTCTTAGGATCTTTCCACTTTTTCCCTTAGATAGCTTTCATAGGAAACGTTTTACAACTTAATAATAAATGCCATAATCATTTTCTTTTTATTTTTATTTTTTCCTTTTCTTTTCCTTTTTTCTTTTCTTTTCTTTCTTTCTTTTCTTTTTTTCTTTTTTTTTTCTTTTTTTTGTAGTTTGGTTGGTTCTTTATTCTGATTGACAGACTTGGACATATAATGAACATGATCAATGTTCATGTTCCTTCCCGAGATGGTAAATAGGGGATTCTTCCTAAAAGCTCACTTGGAGGACAATGTGCCTTATTGTAAAGCACCCAAGACCAGTTCAATGTAGATCTGCCCTCCTTTTTTTCCATTTTCTTTCTTTCTTTTTTTTTTTTGATTTTTTTTATTGTATATATTCTATATTTACAATTCATTTCCCTTTTTCTGGTTCCCCACCCCCAAAGGTCCCACATGTCCTTTTCCCTCCCCCTGCTCCCGTATCCACCCCCTCCCACTTTACTGTTCTTGTACTCTCCCACAATGATGTTTTGGTCCATTCTAGCACCAGTGTCCACTCCTTTCTTCTTGTGAGACATCACTTGATATGTGATTTGTGTCTTTGGTGTTCCAAGCTTCTAGGCTAATATCCACTTATCAGTGACTGTATACCATGGGTATTCTTTTGAGACTGGGTCACCTCACTTAGTATGACATTCTCCAGCTCCATCCATTTCTCTAAGAATTTCATGAATTCATTGTTTCTAATGGCTGAATAGTACTCCATTGTGTATATATACCACATTTTTTGTATCCATTCCTCTGTTGAGGGACATCTGGGTTCTTTCCAGCTTCTGGCTATTATAAATAAGGCTGCTATGAACATAGTGGAGCATGTATCCTTATTGCATGCTGTTGAATCTTCTGGGTATATTCCCAGGAGTGGTATGGCTGGGTCCTCCGGAAGTATCACGCCCAGTTTTCTGAGGAACCGCCATACTGATTTCCAGAGTGGTTGTACCAGCTTGCATTCCCACCAGCAGTGGAGGAGTGTTCCTCTTTCTCCACATCCTCGCCAACACCTGATGTCTTCTGAGTTTTTAAACTTAGCCATTCTGACTGGTGTGAGGTGAAATCTCAGGGTTGTTTTAATTTGCATTTCCCTAATGACTAGTGATGTTGAACATTTTTTAAGGTGTTTCTCAGCCATCCGAATTTCTTCAAGTGAAAAGTCTGTTTAGCCCTGTACCCCATTTTTGGATAGGGTTATTTGGTTTTCTGGGGTCTAACCTCTTGAGTTCTTTGTATACATTGGAGATTAGCCCTCTATCGGATGTGGGGTTGGTGAAGATTTTTTCCCAATTTGTTGGTTGCCGATTTATCCTTTTGACAGTGTCTTTTGCCTTACAGAAACTTTAGTTTTATGAGGTCCCATTTGTCTATTCTTGTTCTTAGAGTATAAGCAATTGGTGTTCTGTTCAGGAATTTTTCCCCTGAGCCGATGTCTTCAAGGGTCTTCCAAGTGTCACTTTTTCTTCCTGAGACTTCTGACTAGGGGGCTGAAAGTCAGAGCCCAGCAGTTCCTGAGATGGAACAAATGCCACATTACTTAATCATCAGCTGTTAGGCTCCAGGTGTTAATCACCTAAGCCAGCAGGCTTTTACCCTCAGAAACAGCAAGAACGTTTTCAGGACATTTTGGAAGTTATCATCAGCATTTCAGTAGTTAGAGAATTAGAAAGCCCTGAGATCCTCAGATTTCAAAGCCAACACCAGAGTCCTGTTCTGTGCCCTCCACCACTACTCTCTCCAGGCTGGTAAGCTCCTGGCCAGAGGCTTTGCTCAGATCATGTTTATATATCCATTTCTATGAGAGAATATTTCACAGCAGAGTTGCCTGCCACACCGTCATACTCTCTGAAATGTGGATGAAAGTGCTGTGGTGTAGATGTAGAAACTTAGCCAACTTTCCAGGGCTACTGAAGTCACGGACTTTAAGAGGAGGCTGTTACAGCTAACTTTGCTAGACCTACATCAATCCCAATTATATTTTAAATCCCATTCTAATGTCCACATATGAGTGCTATCACCCCGCATCAAAGAAGCTTTTCCTTCAGCAACCAGAGATTTCCACAGAAAATCACAATTGGACACGATGCAGAGATCAATGGATCATGGATGCCTAATCCCAATGGATGGATACATTTATATCACAGGACATTTTTACCTAAGGAAACCAAAGGAAATATTGCAACCATGGATCAGCATTATTTTCTCCATCATAACTCGATTGTCCAAAGGATATTCAAAATTTTAAGCTTCGTTCACTTTTTTCTTTCACTACCCACATCTATAAGTTTCACGATCTCCATCACTGATGCATGAACTTGGTGAATACTTTGTGTGTGTGTGTGTGTGTGTGTGTGTGTGTGTGTGTGTGTCTGTGTGTCTGTGTGTCTATATGTCTGTGTGCATGTGCTTGCTCATGTTTGTATTTGTGCCTGCCAAATGTTAAAGTAAATATGCTTTCTCTATCACCATTACATCTTATTTTTGAGGCAAAATCTCTTAGAAACCCTGGATCGTACTGCTTCAGCCAAATGTGCTGGCCAGTGAGGGTCTACAGTTATACTTTAGAGATGCAAGCTATCAAACTTGGATTCAGGTGGACGCTGGAGCTCTAAACTCAGGTCTTCATGCTTACCTAGCAAATATTTTACTGATGAAGCCATCTCTGATATCCTCCTGAATATGTCTTAGCAGTAACTATAACAAGAAAATAAAAGAATGCAGTTCATTTTAAATAGCTCCTTCAATTACAGTTAACAAGTTACAAGCTACTGTTTAATATCCTTTGTCTGTGTTCTTTTTTCTACTGATCTTGGCAAACCAATGTTAAGTTCTCATGAGCTTATCGATGGTTTTTCTCTTTAAACAGTTTAAATAGCTTTGGTGTATATATGGTCAATAAAATATTGTTACAACCTTATTCTAATTGAAATTTTAGGCTTGTTTACTGCCACACTCTAACTATTTAACTCTTTAATTATAAAAAATTAAATTCTATAATGGATATATTTACTAAGTCAATAGCTTCAGAAATTAGAAGAACATACGTACGGAGGACAGATCAATTTAACAGGCACTATTGAGCTTCCACTATGTACACAACACTATTTCAGGTGCTATGGGAGATTTAAATATTAAGACAGTATGTCTCTTGCTTAGAAGAGTTTTTGATTAATATCATTACCTCTGATAATGATATTTAGCATAAGAGTAGATTTTCAGCCCCAGGTGACTTCAATAAAGAGCACTATTATGGAAATTGTGCAAAGCAATTCTGGCCTATTGATTACTTTTCTTCATTATTTCTTTGTGTTTATTTACTTTGCATTTAATTTGCTCTTTTTTATGATGCCGTATAAAACAGAAACCAATGTCAAGGCTTTTTGGCTTTTCCAATATATATACAAATAGGGAAAAAACAAATTTAAGCATTTTTTTTCAAATTCTCTATATAACATTTTCTCTTAATTAAATTATAATCTTTTCCACTTTATTTCTAAATATATTTATTTAATCTTAAAGTCATTTAGAAAAATATTCTTTGTAATTCAAGAAGGTTTTTAACATTGTAAATTTTTCATTTGTTATTTCTGAATATATTCTAATGATTTCCAGGAAATATATCCTGCACAATTAAGTTAAATTTTGTAGCTTATATTTTGTGTTCCTTATTGGAAAGCCATACTTGTGCACTAAAGAATTTTTCTTGCTATTATTTGGGGGAATCCTGTACTGCTTTGAATTGAATCAAGTAAATTGGAAGTTCTATTTAATTTTTTATGTCTCTATTAATTTCATATCTCATGGCTTTTGAATAGCAAGAAGGAAGTTCATAAATATCTGATTATTAGTATGGATTTGACTGTTTCTTCTTTTCAATTTGTCAATATTTATTTTATGTGTTTTGAACTCATATATAAAGTCTACATATTCTAGATTCTCAGGTCTCTCTGGAATATGCATTATTAGTGGAAATGATTATATCCAGATAATATTTCCTACTCCAAGATCATCACTGTCTGATATTTTAGCTATAAAAACTTTTATTTTAATTAATATTTGTTTTGAATATGTTTTTCCCACTACTTTGGTTAGTTCTCTATGCTTTGAGACAGGCTTAAGTAATGTAGGCAAGTCTGACTTCATATTTTGAATTTGGAAGCCCATCACTTGAGGCTGACTACCTTTGTATACTTTTCATTGTGTGTGGTTATAGACCATATATAATTTTTATTAAAAATAAATTTTTATTGTTATCTTTAATTTTTTTTACAGTCCAGTCATTCTCCCCCTTCTGTCCTGCCCTTTGACAGTCCTCATCCTGTTGCTACTCCCTGGTCTCTAAGAGGATATTCCTACATCCTCACACCGCACTACACCCCACCAGGTCTCCCTGTTTCCTAAGGCCTCAAGTCTCCCAAGGATTAAGTACACTTCTCTCATTGAGGCCAGACCATGCAGCCTGAGAATGCAAAGAAAGAGGAATATTCCTCTATACCTGGCAGGATTGCAGACTGGCACAAACACTCTGGAAATCAATCTGGAGGGTCCTCAGAAATTGGAAATAGATCTATCTGAAGACCCAGCTATACCACTCCTGGGCATATACCCAGAAGATGTCCCACCATGCCACAGGGGCATGTGCTCCACTATGTTCATAGCAGCCTTATTTGTGGTATCCAGAAGATGGAAAATAACGCAGATGTCCCACAACAGAAGAATGGATAGAGAAAATGTGGTAGTTGATGGGTGGGTAGGAGAGGGCCCTCATAGAGGCTTGGGAGAGAGGAAAGGCAGTTTGTGGAGGAGAAACTTGCAAGGAGGCTAACATTTAAAATGTCAATATATAAAATAACCAATTAAAATATGAAAAAAAGAAAGAAAATGTGGTTCATTTACACAATGGAATACTATTCAGCTATTAAGCAGAAGATTCCCCAGCATGCAATAAGGAAACATGTTCCACTATGTTCATAGCAGCCTTATTCAAAATAGCCAGAAGCTGGAAAGAACCCAGATGTCCCTCAATGGAGGAATGGATACAGAAAATGTGGTATATATACACAATGAAATACTACCCAGCAATTAAAAACAATGAATTCATAAAATTCTTAGGCAAATGGTTGGAACTGGAAAATATCATGCTAAGTGAGGTAACTCATTCACAAAAGAATACACATGGAATGCAGTCACTGATAAGTGGATATTAGCCCAGAAGCTCTGAATACCCAAGACACAACATATCAAATCATTCCCAAGAACAAGGAAAGAGAGGGTCCTGGTCCAGAGAAGTGGGAGGGGGTTGATCTGGAAATGGGCAGAGGGAAAGGGTCTTATGGAACTTATGGGAAGGGGAGAACCAGGAAAGAGGAAATCATTTGAAATGTAAACAAAGAATGTAGAAAAAAGTTAGAAAGGGAAAAAATAAAGACATGAAGTTTTTGAAAACTAAAAAAAAAAAAAAAAAAAAAAAGAGGATGTCATGAGTTTTGCAGGCAGATATATTATCATGAGTGAGGTAACTCAGACCCAAAAGGATATTCATGGTACATCCTCATTCATAAGTGGATATTAGTCAAAAACATACAGGATATAATCCCCAAACTCAAGAAGGTTAAAAGCCAAAGGGCCCAAGTGAAAATACTTCCTGTACCACTTGGAAGGCAGAAGAAAGCAGAGGGTAGATGGAGGGAGAGAACTGCAAGAGAAAGGGGAAGGGGGGGAAAGGATAAGAGGGGAACATGACCAGGTATTGGGTGTGGGTACCAGGAGGGAAGCATTGAGGGCCAGCAGAATAAATGGAAATATATAAACCTTGGGAGGTGGGTGGTGTGGGGACATGCTAGAACATACCAGAGACTTGGGAAGTAAAGGAATCTCAAGGCTCAAAGGGAGGGACTTTAGATAAAATGCCCAACAGAGGTGAGGAAACTTATATAATCCACCTCCAGTTTAAAAAAAAAAAAACACAGGGCATCAATTGGAGGGAAGGGGTTGCCATCCCAAAGTCAAAAACTCTAACCCAGAATCGTTCCTGCCTCCAAGGATTATAGGGACAAAAATGGAGAAGAGACTGAGGGAAAGGGGGTCCAGTGACTGGCTCAAATTGGAATCTAGCTCAAGGGAAGGCTTCAAGGCCTGACACGGTTACTTATGCTATGAGGAACTTACAGACAGGAGCCTAGAATGACCGCCTTCTGAGAGGCCCATCAACTAGATGATTGAGAAAGAAACAGATACTTACACCCCGCCAATGGTCTGAAGTTGGGAACCCCTATGGCTAAATTAGGAAAAAGCTGGAAGAATTTGTGGAGGAGGCCCACCCCATAGGAAGAGCAGCAGTCTCAACAAAGCTGAACTCCCAAGATCTCTCAGACACTGAGCCACCAAACAGGTGGCATAAACTAGCTAGTTCAACACCTCTGACACATATAACATTTGATATTCTTTGCTTTTTACAAAGAGGGTAAAAAGCTTACGAACAAATATGGAATCTCAAATAGAACAAAATGTCTACTATTGCATGTATACTGCCTATAAATTCAATGTCTTGATTCTGCCTGTTGTTTTTGCTTTTGAGACAAGGTCTCACTATGGCGGCCTGGCTATCTAGGAACTTGCTTTGTAGGCCAGGCTAGCTGGAACTCATTTACATTGTTTTGCTTCCACCTCTGAAGTGCTAAAATTATTTGCCACGAAATTGTAATTCCTAGTCATATCAGAAGGCACGCATATAAATCCTCTCCTACATGACTGGCCTAACGTGATCTGAACAAGCATGACACAAAAACACATAGCAAAGTGGATTAAGAAAGGCCCTTCATGTCTCATCCCCAACAAAAAACTATAGACAACTGAGGAAAGCTGGGAGGTGCAGATATGGCCTTTCTCAGAAAAACAGCACGTAATTTAGTTACACAGTGCCAAATAGTCAATCTGAACACATACATGTAAGTAATATTATAAAGACTAAGCAGGTTATATTTATGAATATACACACATACATATGATAATGTGATAACAATTGAGTAAAATGAAGCTATGAACTTGGAGATTTGAAGAGGTATATGTGAAAGAAGGAAAGGGAAGGAAAACGTAATTAAATTATTATTTCAAATATTGTTAAAGGTAAGTGCCACCATGCGAGGCAAATACCAAACAATGAAACACTGATATTCCTTATATATCTGTAAGAAACAACATATAAGCTTAAAGAAAAAGAGTTTGCGAACCAAAACTAGAGTCATATAGCTAATTATACACGACTACTGACATATACACATCCCTAAGATAAAGGTACACATGTAATGGTTGTGAGGACACAGACTAGCTGGGAGATGTAGAAGGATGTGTATTTTAAAGCCAGACTTGTTTCCATAGTTAGCTGTCATGAGTTGGAAGTTAGCCTTTGCAACGTGAGAATCTAAAAGAGTCAAGCAAGCAAGCAAGCAAGCAAGCAAGCAAGCAAGCAAAGCAAAACAAAACAAAAAACAGAAATAAATATAAAAACAACAAAAAGAAATGTGCTCGCCATTCCAGCCACATAAATCCATTCCTCTTCATCTTCCATAATGATCCTTAAGTATCAGAAAAGTTTATGGGAGGAAGTTGAATATGACGAAATCGCACTCTTTGGCAGCCCTGAACTTCCATGAGGAGCAGAGTTTGCTAGAACTTAGACTCACAGCTTCATATGCATGCAGGTAGGGCAGCAAGATTATATGGAAAGGAAAAGATGTGTGTCACTTCCTGGCTCTGTAATTAAGAAGCATCATCGCTCTGCCTTGGCTGAATGGGCTAACAAGAGCATTGCCTCTGAATGATCGTAAGCGAGACAGCACTGCGGACAGAAGAGAGATGAGCATCTTCCATGTCTCTGATGATAGAGGTGTTGCTGTTACCCAAAACTAACATCATCTTAAATGACAATAACCTATACAAAGAACTGCATTGTACAAAACATTCAAGGAACTTATAAAAATTAAAAATAAAAGAAATGTCACTGTGTACCAAGACCCCCACACATAAAAATCCTGATATCATTATGTTTGCAGTAGAAAAAATTCAAGACAATCCATATGTATCTTCACTTTAGAAAAGATTAAAAACCTATAGAAGTAAACACAATAACGAACTAATTTTTTACAGTAGATCAATCTATATTTTAAAACAATAACAAACAATAAATACAAAATAATACACATAGTATGTTTATTACAGTTAAAAATCAGTGCTCAACATTTTCTTTTCAAATCGATGTGTACATACACATATAGATTGATACTTGAAAAACATGAGGTGTGATGCAAACGGTTGGGGATTTGGCGAGAGGATACTGTGATACTTTATACTCCCTTCTTATGGATATCAGGTTTCTGAAAGGAGGTGAAGAGTTCAATAATCATGAAAAGCTCATTTACATGTAACTACGTGTAGTAATATAGGAAGAAGAAAATAACTGTCAAAATCCATGCTGTTCCAGACTCTAGGACAGATGAACAATTGGGAAATGGAGACTTCACTGGTAGAAGTTCTGATGCTGCCAGTTGCTTTTCAAGGTATAAATGATATAACTCCCCTTTAAAATTAAGTTTAAGTAATTGATAAATTTCATGGATAATCTATGTTTATTTTGCTGGGAGCCAGCCCCAGCAGAGATGTTTCTTTTTTCTTAGTCCTTCTTGAGGCAGCGGAGGGGGGAAGAGCATTAGCGTGGGGTAAGACTTTGTCTTATGAACTTTTGGGGTAAGACTGTCTTTTTGAAAATTTAGGGTTGCTGTATGATAAAAAGTTTACTTATCTAAGTGTAAGTTACTAGACTAATGTAGCTGACCTGCCTTCTGTGTTCCTCTGAAGCCAGAGACTGCAGTCTCAGACATTTAACACCTCATCCTAAAACAGATTAAGTAAAGGATTAGTTGCTAGAGCCTTCTCCCTATTGTCCAGATGCCTCTTTCTTGTCAGTCTAAGTGGAAGTTAGGGGCAATAAACTTCTATTGAATGAGGAGAAGAGAATAACACTTGCAGAAAGAAAAATTTCTAAATAAGTGAATATGCATATTCTCAAATAAATTCATACATACAGCTTCATATTTTCGCTCAGTCAGCTGGGCCCAGCTTGCATGCATTCTCACAATTTCATACTTGCACACACACATGCATACATTCTCACAATTACATACTTACACACACATCCATACTTACATATACATATGGAGCAAAAGACCAAGCACCAGTGCAGAAAGAACTCACTCATTCTGGATGCAAAATGGACTACAATATTTATTGCATCAAGAAAGAAAAAGCTTCCACCCTTTCAATGCTAAATGAATTAAATCCATGTTTGTAAGAAAGGGGCTTTGTTTCTCTTAATAAGACTAAGCCTGCCTTGTCCTTACCATGGGACCGGTCCTGTCCCATGGTAAGAAGAAACCTGCCTGCAACATCTTTTTTCCTCTTTCCCTCTGCCTCCTGCACATTGTTCTCTTAGTTATTTTATGTTACCTATAGTTTCTAAGTTATTCCACTCTGCATTCTCCTCCTAATCTTGTTCTCTTCTGACTAAAAACTTCTTCTCAGTTCAGTTTTTCTCTCAGCCCTGTTCCTCTCACTCAATTCTTCTGGTCTGACTTCTCTTGTCCTCAGCCCTCTTGTCCTGTACCCCTTTCAGAATACATGATCACATGTTACAAAGTTAATCATAAGTTCACACAAAATACCAAGTCATAAATTAAAATAGAAGTTTACAACAGAGAATGTTTACATGCATATGCATTAGGAGTAATTATCTAGTTATAATTTTGAGTGAGAATGTCTTCTAAAAACAAGCAAATAAAAAATAAGTAAATATTATAGACATGTTGACAGCTCAATCCAAATAATCCCAAGTCTCCAAAATCTGAATTCATGGGCATGGCAGTGTTGTGTGCATATTGTATGTCTGATTATGACAAAATACAGACTAGAACAAACACCTCAGAAAATTATGTTTTTCCAATACAACATTATTGAGTACTGGTTTCAACGATGTTTCATGTCCTACAATATTATAGTACTGGAAGTTTCTGGAATCATTTTCAAGTTTTATTGGCATTTCTCAGTGCAGCTGAAGAAAATAAAATGAATTAAATTGAGCTGTTCCTGGAAATTTGCCCACTCCTCCCACATTTACAAATCTGTTGATGTATATTTCTTCCCAACATTCCCTAATAATTCATTGTATCCACATAGTAGTTCTTCTATGTCCATGTCTTTAGGGATGACCACCTGGAGTTGGCTTACCTACCAAGGGCTTGTTCCCTCAAGAAGACCGAATCTCCTCCTTTCAACAGCTGTTGGTTTCTTGTAACACTTCATCTAGGAGTAGGTCCTTATGAAACTCCACCCATTCTTTCTGGTATGTGAACTATTACTGTTATTGTGCAGATTTCTTTTAGGCATCACATTGTTGAGATTTCATGACTACAGCTTCCCTGTTATGCTAGAAGGCACTATAGGCAGCAGGCCTTCTGGTAATCTACCTCATATAAACTTCTTGTCCCCTCTTCTGTGATGGTTCTTAAACTTTAGATTTTTTTTATCTATAAAATTTGATATTAGGTTATTTTAATAGCTTCAAAGGGAGAAAAAGAAGACATTCACCAGAACCTCACAAAGCCTGCATAGGCCTATGTCAACACCAGATTCATTTATGTACACACACAAAAATATCAAATTCATTTAGGTATATATCCAATCAGAATGTGAGTTAATGCAAATCACACTGATTTTATAAATATCAGCATATATTTTAAATAAATGAATATGCATATGGTATTCTGAAATGTGAAAAAAACTTCTGTTTGACTATATATCTGCATATATTAACTTAAAATGTAGTGATATATGTCAAAATCATAAAACAAAATAAGCCACCTCTCTAGCCCCAAAATATTATTTAAAGTAGGATAGCTATTTTATATTAATCTGAAGATTTACAACTGAAGAATTTTGAAGCATCTTATAAAGGAAAAACACGCATTGTTAGATGACTAAGGATTGTCTAAATTAAAACTACTAATGATTTATAAGCATGATGATGTCAGTCTTCTACTAGAACATGCTACACACCATTGCCAAACAATAATATACTTGGAAAAGAAAGTCTCCCAGCACCCATTATCTAAAAGGAGCTTCTTAAAGGTGTTTATATATTTCAGTATTAAGCATGTTAATTATATAACCTCCTGTCTAAAACAACAAAAAATACAGCTAATAATCTTGCAATAATGATTCTTTAATCTTCCTCTGTGTCCATTATGCTTCCTTTTTCATTTCTGATTTTGTTAATTTGGGTACTGGTTTTCTGCCTGTTAGTTAGTTTGGCTTAGAGTTTGTCTATCTTGTTGATTTTCTCAAAGAACCAACTCTTAGGTTCATTGATTTTTGGTATTGTTCTCTTGTTTAAATTGTTTGATTTTGACCATGATTTTGATTTTCTTACTATCTACTCCCCCTGAGTATGTTTATTTCCTGCCATCTACTCCCCTGGGTGTGTTAGCTTCTTTTTTTCTAGACCTTCAAATGTAATTTTAATTTGTTAGTATGAGAACTCTCCAATTTCTTTAGAGGTCACTTAGAACTATGAACATTCCTCTTAGCACTGCTTTCATTGTGTCCCATAGGTTTGGGTATGTAGTGCCCTCACATTCATTAAATTCTTGAAAGTCTTTAATTTCCTTCTTTATTTCTTCCCTGACCCAAATGAGTAGAGAGATTTTCAGTTTTCATGAACATGTAGGCTTTCTGTTGTTTCTGTTGATAATGAATTCCAACTTTAATCCGTGGTGATCTGATAAGATGCATAAGGTTATTTCAAATTTTTTTGTATCTGTTGAGGTTTGCTTTGTGGCTGATTATATGCTCAGTATTGGAGAAGGGTCTGTGAGGTCCTGAGAAGAGCATATATTGTTTTTTGGTTGGGTGAAATGTTCTATACATAGCTGTTAAGTCCACTTGAATCATAATCTCTATTAGGTTCATTATTTCTCTGTTTAGTTTCTGTCTCAATGATCTGTCCATTCTTGAAAGTAGGGAATAATGGTCTCCATTATTAATGTGTGGGATTCAATGTTTGATTAAAGCTTTAGTAATGTTTCTTTTATGAATAGTGGTGCCATGCATTTGGGCACAAATGTCTAGAATTGAGATGTACTCTTGCTGGATTTTCTCATTTGATTACCTTCAGTTGGAAGTCTCCCTAGCCTGAAAAGAGAGATACCTGTACAAGAAATTTACAAAACACTAAAGAGATTAGACCAGAAAAGGAAATCCTCTCATTATATAATAATCAAAATACTAAATATACAGAACAATGAAAGACTTTTAAAACCAGCAAGGGAAAAGATCAAAAAGCATATATAGTCAGACCTATCCGAATTACACGTGATTTCTCATCTGAGACTCTTAAAGACAAGAGAATTCATACCCAGCAAAACTTTGAATCACCATAGATGGAGAAACCAAAATAATTCATGCAAATCCAAATTCAAATAGTGTCTTTCTAGTAACCCAGCCCTACAGAGGATACGGGAAGGAAAACTCCAACCTGATGAAGCTAACTATACTCAAGTAAACACTGGAAATTAATAATCTCACTCCATTAAATCCAATAGAAGAGAAACACACACATACTCAACCACCACTACCATCAAAATAACAGGAAGTAAAAATCATTAGTCACCAATATCTCTGAACATCAGTGAACTCAATTCCTCAATAAAAAAGACATAGGCTGACAGAATGGATATGTAAACAGAAGACACATTTCAGCAACAAAGATAGTCATTATCTCAGTATAAAGGGCAGGAAAAGGGTTTTCCAACCAAATGGACCCTAGAAGCAAGCTGAAGTAACTATTCCAATAGCTAACAACCTTGGAAAGCTCTTAATCTTCCACATAGTGGCTGTGCAAATTCATTACAAGCTGATTACAAGAGGGTACTTAGTGGTAGGTACTGTAGTTATAACAGTTTCCCAGGGGACAGATAGTAAAGAAGGGATTTGGGGGTTGGCCACAATAAAATCTGAATAAATGTTGTTTGGTTTGCATATTATTATCCTAAATGGGAATTTTTTTCAAATACCTTGGTGAGTCAAAATTTTTTTTTTACCAGACTGAATGACTTTGACTGCTTAAGTTGGTACTCTTCTATTTGAAGGAAATGAATACAAAAATGAAAAAAAATAAGAACAAATGATGGACAACACCCTTCACCTTATTTGCCTTAACAATAAAATGGCTACACAATGTTATCAGACTGTAGAATTTGTTTGAAATATTTATATTTCACCATCTCTAAATTAATGGTGTCTACATTTTTTATATCATTTGTATACTGTCAAATAAAGTCCAGATCAAAAATTATACTTGCAATGTTTTAAAATTTGTTTCTTATGTATTTTAGTCAATATAAAGTTACCAAACATTAATTCACATATTCTTATTTTAAATGCATTTTTATCATAGTATAGGAGATAACTAGAGATATAAGCGAATATATTCACACACACATACTTTTAATTGAGCAGTTATTCTCAATCTTGAATGCATATTAGAATATCCTGAGGTGCTTTTAAAATGCTGATACCCTGACAGCATCCCATATTAGGACCTCCAGTTAGGGGCAAGGAAGGACCAGGTACTGGTGATTTTTATTTTTGGTGATGTCAATGGTTCGCCAATCTAGAAACAAACAACTCAAGTATCATGCTCAAGACTAACTTCACAAACTTAGTTAATAGCCACTACTTAGAAACGCACAGGCCTAGGACCCCCACACCAAAATGCAAGGAGATTGTGATAAGAATTTTTTGGATTTCATTAAAGCACAAGAAACTTCAAAGTTCTGCTCCCATTGGCTCAGTGCTAGATTTAGCCAGGAGGCAGGCTTCTGATCCCAAAATGAGCACAAGGCCAAAATGTTTAAATTTTTTATCTCGCTGAAAATACTAAAATCATTCACACAGCTAAATACCTTCCTTTGTCTAGAAGAAAATAAAGATCATATTATCTAATCTTTATTCAATAAACAATGAAATTAGAGATCTGTTCAAAAAGTTTTAGAAGGTCATGTCATTCATTTCTTGTTTTCATCTGAGAGAAAAATAAATTGCAAATCTTAATGTTACTCAATTATGTTTTACAAAGTCATATGTTCTAACATTATAAGCTAAACTTTAATACATATGCTAAATCTCTTGAAAAATCAGGTATAATCTCTCTTGTATAAAACAAAAAACACCTAAATCATTCTATATACATAATTTTCAACCCAGTTATTTTTTATAATAAACTATAAATGGACAAAGTTAATGCAAGGAAAACTTTGAAGCTGGGGGAAGGGGTATTAAAATGAAGCAAACTTTTAAATTGAAAATGCAATTGCCATACAAAGTGTTTTTTGTGTAGACTAAATTTACATAATGGAAATTCTGGGAAATCGGAGTCAATGCAAATAAGCAATGTAATAACAACTTTATTAAGATAACAGCTATATACATGCATGAGAAGAAAAAGTCATTTTCTCAGCCTTGAAATGGTATTCTTCTAATAAGAATCAGTATTATAAATTCTTCACTAACAGAAGAAAATTGGCTGACACACTGATATTACATTGCTTGTGTTAACATGGTAATGCAAACTCACTTTTTTGCTGTTTGCTACAAACATTGACACCGTTCCATATGGTGAATGGAAACTTAAACTGAGTACTCGGCCTGAAATTTTGATTAGCGTTCCAAAGTCTTACAAGATGGGTTTAGTTTCCTTATACAATAGTAGGCATCATAAGTCTACAGAGTTTCCTATCACCATTAGGAAAACGTAAAGATGGAGGGGTTCTATGAGTGACCAAGGACACAATCAGCAGTAGAGTGCACATCCATTGTGTGTTTCACTCCAATACTGTGCCTTTTGTGCAATATAATTTTATTTCTTTCAGTACAGGTTTAGTTTATCACACTCTTCCAGTGCTCATGGCCAAAACCCAATGACAGGCTACATGCTGGTAAAACAATTCATAAAATTAAAAATTTTCCGATCCGTATACTAATTTCCAGACAACAAAACATGAAGGAATAGCGTCATGCTAATATCACAAACTCGTCCTTTTTGTGTGAAGATTTCTACTCAAATTCTGTCAAAGTAGGAACTTTATGGTTAAGAGGGTTATGGTGTTGATCACTATGCACAGTGGAGTTAATTTTTAATTAAATTTTACAATTTTATGACACCCAGCTGTTTTTTATTGCTAGTTATTTTAGCTTCAAAATTGTCTACCTAGTTAGTTTTCCATAATTCATAAACAACATATGGTGAATTGATATACAGAGATCTATAACTAAGTAGAGAATAGCTTAAGCATATCAGATGTTCATAAGAATGCTTTTTTTCATTTTCTACATTCACTTCCTTTTATTCTCCAGTTTTGTATACCTAATTTACTATTCCCTTTTATGAAACTACTTCTATGCATGACAACATAAGAAAGATTTAAGAGTTCTAAAGTCTTGTTGTTAATATAGTTTTATTTAGGTAATTATTTACAAACATGTAAATCACATGAAGAATATTAGAAATAGACTTGATAGGAACCAGATCTCGAGTAGAATATAAATGTAATAAACATCAAATCCCAAGTTATTTCTATTCTAGATAACTTAAAATAATGTCACCAGCCTCATTTATGTTTGCATTCAATATGAAATATAATTTCCAAAATAGATAGTGATTCTATTGGATATAATGGTTACTTACATAGTACATTGTCTTTCTCATACTTTGAAGGTAATTGTTGTCATTACTCAGTACAAAACTCAATATTGAAAGAAAAAATAGTTAAGGTACCCAGTTCCATAAATAAACAGACTTGTTTCCTACCACACATTCATATTGTAGGTATTGATGCATCTGTTTCAACTTAGTTGAAATAGAATGATTAGTACTGAAGCATATGTCTTAGAAATAATATAAAAATAATTTCTGAGTACATTTAGAGTGAGGAAATCACATATTAATCTCTTGGTATATTGAAGGAAAATACAATGTCTTCAATGAATAGCTGTCTTTAAATTCAGTAGAAAATAATGACTGTAGCATCAAGACCTTTATTTTGTGAAAATAGTTGGCAATTATGCCCATTGCAATAAAATAAGATCCCCCAGTCCTCACTTCCTATATAGCCTACAGTACATGAGTCTAAACTGACACTCTGACTTGCTTTGATGAATGACAAGTAATATAAACATCTCTACATTACTGCTAAAATGATACCTTATACCTAGATATACTGAAGTGCTTGTTTAATATTTCATAAAAAGTTTTGTGCCTAAACCCATCAGAGTTGAAGAACAGGGAATTGCTGCATGGAGAACGGTAGATGTTTGAACTTCTCCAGTTGTCTAAACTGCCCAGGTCACAGCTCCAGAGATACTACTAAAGAAACCTCAGATATTCTAATCCCTGGACCTAAAATGTAGGGAGGAGTGGATGACAGCTGTAACTTAGACCCCATATATGAGACTGGAATGTGTCATCTGTCATCTTGAAGCATACGAGTCTAAATCTCCCAAGAGAGATGGTAGACACCAGAGAACCGATAACGATCAATCTGGTTACATTCTCACATAATTCTCGACTCTCAGGACAGTCCATGTTTGACATTTACATGAGCTCAAAAGATTGCCTCTGTGTATTTCTCTCAGTGTTGATGACTATTCACCAGAGTCTGAGGCACATAAGACAAATCACCCTGGTACCAAATTCAAAATTTATGCCTAGAGTTGTTTTATTTAAGAGCTTTAAACAAGCAAAATTTAATCCATTCAAAACCTATTTTCTTTGCACACACTGAGAGTCTTCTAAGATTTGCGAGTAACATAGAGCATAACCACAGACATAGAGCAGGGATTTATCTTTCTGTTATTGCTGAATGACTAAGTTAAGGAGCTGAACTGAACGGGTGAACAACCTCACATCTTTCCAAGGTTCTACAACATTTATATAAAATGAATCATTTCCTCTTCTGCACCCCTGACACCGTTTGTAAGAAGCACATATATGACTTCGATGGTTGCTCCTTTAAACCCAACAAATAATGCTTCCTAAGAAGCCTTGAGGATAGAAATCAGGTCATTTTCCCTGTAGTATATGGGGATTCAAACATCACAGGCATTCGGTCTAGAGGAAAATTAAGTACTAAAAGACACTATAGGACTTTATGAATCCAACTGCCCTTTCTTCAACAACAAACTCATTTGCATCCAGAAAGTACAGTCAGGTAAATTGCTTCAACTGCTCCATGTATTATAAATAATGTCCCAAGTATACTCTCAGATTCTGAAAACATGCTGAGTTTCAGAAAAAACTCAAATCTTACTGTCTCTACTGCATCTTATATTATAAATATAATACACATAGTAAAAAATGGAATGACCCCAAACAAAATGCAGTGCAGTTATTTCTTATTCTCACTAAAGGTGTATTTGGATCTACAATAGGAAGTTTCATTTCACTGTGTTATCTTAACAAATGATCGAGTTTCCATATATATTATGTAGAAAATATGTCAGAAACAGAAAATAAGCATTTTATATTTAAAATCATTGTTCTACTTTGTGAGAAACAGAGCCTTAATTCTTTAAGGAAGCTAATCTTTAAAATTCAGGACATTTCTTTAAGTATACCATACATTCTTACCCAGGTTGTCAGGTTGAACATAACTGATTATTCCATTTTGAATTAAGATCTTACTAATGACAAGCCGTCCTCCTTTCTAAAGAGCGATCATGGTATCACTAACTTATTTCTTGCCTTCCAAACCTGAAGGATTACCATTATCCAGGAGAAAAGTGCCATGTGAATTATTTCATGACATTTTGGGGACAAGGCATGACATAGATATGCAGCTTCAGAAAGGAAAAACCAAGAAATAGGAATCTTGGGTTGCCAGATAATCACCTTTTAGATAAGGAAAGAGTTTTACCTGTGTTGATCAGCTGAGCACAACCTCAAAACAAGACCACACTAGAGTGTGCTGTGTTTGATTTAATGAGTGGGATTTTAAAAGAGACATTAACCCAATGTCGCATTTGTATGTATCAGTTAATATGATTTATTATGTTATAAAGTTTATTGAAAAGAGTATTTGTAATCTTTTCTTTATTCCTTTGGGTTAAATAATTTCACACAAGTCATTACAAATTAAGATTTTCATATGAGATACAAGAGATATCAATTAAATCCAGTAAATTTTCTTATATTAAAATAGAAAAATATCTCTTAAGTTTTAGATCAATTTTATTTAGAAATAGTGTGAAGTTAAAAGTTCCCCTCCTAAAGATGCATGTATTTACATAACTACATGTAAAGTAGGAGTCTTATCAAGACACAGAATATGTTAAAAAAAATCCTGTTTATATTCCAACCTTTTGGAAAATACATCAGCTATATTCAATTGTTAATTAAGCTAAGAAGAACATTCATATCTTTTTTTCTGATATTTTTCATGTATGTTCGCTACTTAGAAAAATTTCTGAATCATAAAATAGGTCACTTCCAAAATAAACTTACAGTCTAAAAAATTTATGAATATCTAATATTCAAAACTCAAATTTCTATAGACAAATATTTTCTACATTTTCTCATCAAATAATCACAAGGTGAAGATCTACTATATGGCAACAAATGCTTCAATATTTAGGTACAGAATTTAGCAAGGCATGCTCCGGGACCTAAAGCATTCAGAAAACATGTTAAAATAAGGTGTTTACTCATAAGTAATACTCGTGCCTATAGATTCAACCCTACATTAATAAAATTGAATATACGTACCCCTGTGACAGATTTGGCTAACAGTTTATAACTATGAGGACACTTTTATTTCTCTGGCCATTTTTTAAAAACATCTATTAGAGGTAATAATGTGTGTGTGTGTGTGTGTGTGTGTGTGTGTGTGTGTGTGTCTGTCTGTCTGTCTCTCTCTGTCTCTCTCTGTCTCTCTGTCTCTCTCTCTCTCTCTTTCTCTATCTCTCTCTCTCTGTACTTTCCACAATACAGATATGTATATCAGAGGCAAACCTTTGGAGTCAGTTCTTTTCTTCTACTATGTGGGTCTCAACGATCAAACTCAAGTCACCAGTATTGGTGACGGGAGCCTTTACCCAAAAGAGCTATCTTTCTGACACTTTCTAGTCTTTACTAACTTTTAAAAAGTCAGGTTTAAAAGGTATGAAATAATGTTATTTCTTTTTATCCATTTTAGCACAAGTATGTATATATATATATATATATATATGTATGTATATTTATACATATAAATCTTCAAATTTATCAGAAAAAAATTATACATATATCTCCAATTTCTTTTTTAAAGCTAGTATCAATTCTTTATTTGTTAGCTATAATTTTTATTGGATATTTATTTATTTACATTTCAAATGTTAACTATCCCCTTTCCAGGTTTCCCCTCCTCAAACCCCCTATCCCATACCCCGTGCTTCTATGAGGGTGTTCCCCCACCTCCCCTCAGTGCCCTATCTTTCTCCTACACTGAGGCATTAAGCCTTCACAGGACCAAGAGCCTCTCTTCCCACAGATGCCAGATAAGGTCGTTCTCTGCTACACATGATGCAGCTGGAGCCACGGGTCCCTCCATGTGTACTCTTTGGTTGGTGGTTTAGTCCCTGGGAGCCCTGGGGAGGGGGGTCTGGTTGCTTGATATTGCTCTTCCTGTGGGGTTACAAACCCCTTCAGCTCCTTCAGTCCTTCCCCTAACTCCTCCATTGGGGTCTCTGTGCTCAGTCTAATGGTTGACTGCGAGCATTCGCATCTGTATTTCTCAGGCTCTGGCAGAGCTTCTCAGGAAACAGCTATGTGAGGCTCCTGTCAGCAAGCACTTTCTAAAATTAAAATAAATATGTGATATGTAATAAAGGAAAAGGAAATGAACAGCATAACTCCCCTAAAAATTTGGCAAATCGGGCTGGAGAGATGGCTTAGCAAACAAGAGCAGAGGTGCTCTTGCAGAGGTGCTGAGTTCAATTCCCAGCAACCGCATGGCGGCTCACAGCCATCTAGGATGTGATCTGATATGCTCTTTTGGCACGCAGGTATACATGTAGATAGAGCACTCATTTATAAAATAAATAAATCTTTTTTTATTTTTTTATTTTCTATATTTTTTTGTTTACATTCCAAAGGCTTTCCCCTTTCCCAGATCCCCCCCACCATACGTCTCATAAGTCCTTCCCCCCCCCAACTATTCCCCAATCATTCCCCCCCCACCATTTCTCTGTTCTGGATCTACAAAACTGGATCCAATCATTTCAGGCCCAGGGTTCTCTCCTTTCTTCTTCTTGTGAATCATTTGAATTGCTAGTTGTGTCTTGAGTATTTAGGGCTTCTGGGCTCATTAATATCCACTTATCAGTGATTGCATTTCATGTGTATTCTTTTGTGATTGGGTTAACTCGCTTAGGATGATATTTTCCAGATCTAACCATTTACCTACAAATTGCATGAATTCATTATTTTTAATTGCTGAGTAGGATTCCATTGTATAAATATACCACATTTTCTGTATCCATTCCTCCTTTGAGGGATATCTGGGCTCCTTCCAATTTCTGGCTATTATAAACAAGGCTGCTATGAACATAGTGGAGCATGTGTCTTTACTGTATGCAGGGGAATCCTCTGGGTATATGCCCAGGAGTGGTAAGCCAGGGTCCTCTGGAAGTGACATGCCCAATTTTCTGAGGAAGCGCCAAACTGATTTCCAGAGTGGTTTTACCATTTTGCAATCCCACCTAGTTGATGATACAAAAAAAAAAAATCAAACTTTGAAGTTGTTGGGGTTTGGTAAACATAGCTGCGACCATGGCCATGGTGACATTTCAAAAGACAAAGGAGCAAGATCTTTTCCCGAAAGGCCATAAATTGCATGGCTTTTAATACCAATGAGAAGCCTGAAAACTCTCTCTCAGATCTAAGAAATCTAAAAAATCTGGGAAGAATGGGCACTTGCAGCCCGACAGAACCAAAACTGAAATGAACAGGAAAAGCACAGGTTTGTCCTGGCTCCAAGAATCACAATTTCTAACTGACATGTTTCAGTGCTCTTGAGAGCAAATAAACAGAAAATGGCCTTGTACAAAAGTGATTACTGACCATTCTCTCAGTAAACAGTACCAACGTGATTTCTATGGAAAATCAAAGGAGTGAAGAGCCAGCCTTCTAAAGGAAAGAGCAGTGTAGCCTAGTCCCTGGCCATCATCAAGAAGTATTTTCAGTTGACAGGCCTGTAGGAGCAAACTCTTGTCTTCCCTATAACAACAATAAGGAGATCAAGAAGAGAAGACTCAGCCCTAATTTGTTTTGCTGGGCCGTGTTTCCTGCATCCTTCTCTGTCATTATTCTCTGTCATTTTGTTCACATGGGGACAATAACTTTTAGCGGGATTCAGCAATTGCCTCCCGAAACCTAAAGGATAAACATACCATCATCCTTAACGTAGTTTAGGATTCAGCCAGAGCACAAAGCACTAGATAGAAAAGAATCTTTAGGGGAGAGGACTGCAGGGTTGAAATACTTTCTCCCAGCATTTGAATCATCATACAAACCAGTAAAAAAAAATGGCCAAAATGGATAATAATGACAGCTTTGGGGGTCTTAGAGCAGAACAGACAGTCATGGGATCAAACAATATCTAGAGTAAAAAATAAATCTGTTATTGGTTTTCCTAATTAGAAGCAAGCCCAAAATAATTCTTCTATGCATCGTTGTTCTCATCAAAATAATAACACCTGCTTCTCTACAGTCTGTTTTTCTCATATTTAACAGAGAATGGACAGTCTACAATCCTGTCTGTAATGTAGTTCAAAAATTATAAAATACGTTTTTTAATTTCTATTTTAATTATCAACTAAGTGATGGATTTAATTGTGTTCTTTTCACACATGCATGCCAAGTTCTTTGTTCTTATTCTCCCCACTCCATCTCCATCTCACTCCATCTCTACCTCACTTCCTGTCACTGGTCTTCTTCCTTCCCTCCAGATAGCAGAGCTACTATCTTGTCACATGACTTAAGTTACCCTCTCTCTTCCACCTCCTCATCACCAACATTTTTTCCTCTCATCTCATAGATTTCATTACACACACACACACACACACACACAGAGAGAGAGGGGGGGAGGGAGGGAGGGAGGGAGAGAGAGAGAGAGAGAGAGAGAGAGAGAGAGAGAGAGAGAGAGAGAGATTGTGTTTAAATAATAGACGAAACAAGAAAACATAATTTTGTCTGTTTATTTACTTTGTTCTTCTGGTGCAAGAGATCAAACCCACATGCAACATGTGCTAAACAGATGCTCTATGACTGAGCTATATTCCCAGACCTTATATTTGTTGTTCTGAATCTTCTTAGTATTCTACAATTCTCTCCATTTTTCTCCATTTTTTGTGTAAATGTCATGGTTTCATTTTACTTTGTTGTTGAAAAAATTCTGCTATGTATATGTAACACATTCTTTATATCATACATATATCTGTAGATAGACACCCAGGCTAGTTTCCATTTTTTACACTGTTGTAAACAGTATAGCAGTATACATATTTAAGATAATTTTGTGGTTTGCTAATTTAGAGTACCTCAAGAATATACCCGAGTGATACACCTCGTTCACATAGGAACGTATTTTCAATTTCATAAAGATACAACATACTGATTTCCATCGTAGTGGCTCTATTATCCATCCCCAACTGTAGTAAACAAAGTTCTGATTTCTCCTCAACCCCATTGGCATTTTGTCATTTATTTTTCTTAATTATTATCCGTATGAATGGGATGAGCTAGAATCTTCAAGCAATTTTACTTGAATTTCCCCAAATGTCTAAAGATGATGGATACATTTCCAAATATTTATTGGCTATTTGTATTCTTTCTTTTGAGCAATATCCATTGAGTCCTTTAGTCCATTTATTGATTGGATGATTTGATTTTTTTTGGTATCTAATTTTGACAGTTCTTTGTGTATTACAAATGTCAATTTCTTGTCTGATATATAGATGGCTATCATTTTACCCTTTCTGAAAGCACTGTTCACTGAAATGATTATCCCCACTTCTATGCAGAAACTATTTATACAATGTAATCCCATTGATTACTTTTAAATTAGTTCCTATTTTAATTAAGTCATTTTAAATAGCCTGTGTCTGCGCCTAAATCTTGAAGAATTTCAAAGTTTTGCATCTTACTTTAAGGTGTTTAATTTTATTATATGTGTGTATGGGGTGTGTGTGTGTGTGTGTGTGTATGTGTGTGTGCATGTGTGTGCTTGTAAAGGAAGAGATATATGCTGAAAATCTAGTTTTCCCCAAAATCATTCACTGAGAAGGCCATCTTCTAGGCAACATTTATTTTGGACAACTTTGTTGAAGATAAAGTGGCTGTCTGGCTTTATTTCTAGGTCTTGTATTCTTCATTGATCTATATGTCTCCTTTCTATAGTTCATTAGAGAAAATGATTACAAGCATGATGACAGGACTAGAAATTAATAATTAGAATTAGAATTATTAATTCTAATTAATTAGAATTAGAACCAGGAAAACTCAAAGAAAGTACGAGAAAACACAGATCCATTTCCCACATCATAAATCCTAGAGTGTGTGTGTGTGTGTGTGTGTGTGTGTGTGTGTGTGTGTTTGTGTGTGTGTGTGTTATCACTTGTCTTCTGCCCTTAAACTCACAGTATGTGATGCTATGGCTTTCTGAAACTCCGAAAAGCCACACAGTGTTTCTTCTATGCTGATTTGCATAAAAGCTGGTCATCTTGAAAACATTCTGTCTCACACGAATAACAATTTCCTCTTTTGTTTTTAATCAATATTAATTTTTTCTTTTTAAATAAAATAAAGGGTATTTTTTTCTAAGTGAGCTATGGTAGGTAACTCAAGAGATAAGAGGTTAATTGCTCTAACCACATTTCGCTAATTTCAGCACAAACCAAAAAATCAGGTAGAAATTTAGCAAAATTTTGGTCAGTGAAATAATTAAAAACTGCAAATGTTTTAAAATTTAAAACCAAAACTATGAACTATAAAAGAACAAGTTAGGTTTAACAGTGTGTTTCCATAGTATGATCACAAGTGGTACAACTGTTGTTGTTATTATTATTATTATTATTATTATTATTATTAAAATTTCAAATGATTTCCCTTTTACTGGTTCCCCACCAACTCCTCTTCCCCTATTCCCCAATCAACCCTCTCACATTTTTCTGTTCTGGTATTCCCCTGCACTGCTGCATTGAGCCTTTCCTCTCCTCCCTTTGATGTCCAACAAGGCCATCCTCTGCTGCCTATGCATCTGGAGCCATGATTAACAGCATGTGTAGTCTCTGGTTCATGGTTTTGTCCCTGGGAGCTCTGGGAATACTGAGTAGCTCATATTATTGCTCCTGCTATGGCACTACAAACCCCTTCAGTTCCTTGGATCCTTTCTCTAGCTCTCCCATTGGGGACCCTGTGCTCAGTTCAATGGCTGGCAGAGAGTGTCCTCCTCTTTATTTGTTATGCCCTAGCAGAGCCTCCCAGGTGACAGCTATATCTGGCTACAGTCAGCAAGTACTTGTGAGCATTGATAATAGTGTCTGGATTTTTGTAATTGTATATAGGATGGATCACTAGATGGGGTAGTCTCAGGATGGTCTTTCCCTCAGACTTTGCTCCACACTTTGTCTCTGTATCTCCTTCTGTGGGTATTTTGTTCTCTGTTCTAAAAAGAACCAGAGTATCCATACTTTGTTCTTCCTTCTTCTTGGGCATCATTTGATCTGTGAATTGTATCTTAGGTATTTCAAGCTTCTGGGCAAATATCCAGTTACCAGTGAGTGAATACCATGTGTGCTCTTTTGTGATTGAGTTACCTCACTTAGGATGATATTTTCCAGTTCCACCCATTTGTCTAAGAATTTCATGACTTCATTGTTTTTAATAACTGCATACTATTCCATTGTGTAAATATACCACATTTTCTATATCCATTCCTCCACTGAGGGACATCTGGGTTCTTTCCAGCTTCTGGCTATTATAAATAAGGCTGCTATGAACATAGTGGAGCATGAGTCCTTATTACATGCTGGAGAATCCTCTGGGTATATGCCTAGGAGTGGCATAGTGAGGTCCTCCAGTAGAATTATGCCATGTTTTCTGAGGAACGGCCAAATTGATTTCCAGAGTGGTTGTACCAGCTTGAAATCCCACCAGCAGTGGAGGAATGTTGCTCTTTCTTCACGTCCTTGCCAGCACCTGCTGTCTCTTGAGTTTTTGATCTTAGCCATTATGACTGGTGTGAAGTGAAATCTCAGAGTTGTTTTGAATTGCATTTCCATGATGACTAAGGATGTTGAACATTTTTTAGGTGCTTCTCAGCCATTAGATATTCCTCAGGTGAAAATTCTTTGTTTAGCTCTATAACCCAGAAGTCAAATTATCACTATTTGCAGATGATATGATAGTATACCTAAGCGACCCCAAAAATTTCACCAGAGAACTCCTACAGATGATAAACAACTTCAGCAAAGTGGCCGAATATAAAATTAACTCAAACATATCAGTAGCCTTCCTATACTCAAAAGATAAACAGGCTGAGAAAGAAATTAGGGAAACGACACCCTTCACAATATTGACAAACAATATAAAGTATCTTAGGGTGCCTCTAACCAAACAAGTGAAAGATCTGGATGACAAGAACTTCAAGTCTCTGAAGAAAAAAATTGAAGAAGACCTCAGAAGATGGAAAGATCTCCCATGCTCTAGTCTTGGCAGGATTAATATAGTAATAATGGCCATCTTACCAAAGGCAATATACAGATTCAATGCAATCCCCATCAAAATTCCAACTCAGTTCTTCATAGAGTTAGAAAGAGCAATTCTCAAATTCATCTGGAATAACAAAATAAAAAAATCAAAACAGTATAGCTAAAACTATTCTCAACTGTAAAAGAATTTCTGGGGAAATCAGTATCCTGGACCTCAAGCAGTACTACAGAGCAATAGTGTGAAAAACTGCATGGTATTGTTACAGTGACAGGCAGTAGATCAATGGGATAGAACTGAAGACCCAAAATTGAACCCACATACCTGTGGTCACTTGATCTTTGACAAAGGAGCTAAAACCATCTAATGGGAAAAAAGACAGCATTTTCAACAAATGGTGCTGGTTCAAATGGCAGCCAGCATGCAGAAGAATGCAAATAGATCCATTCTTATCTCCAAGTCCAAGTGGATCAAGGACCTCCACATAAAACCAGACACACTGAAACTAATAGGAAAGAAACTGGGGAAGAGCACATGAGCACAGGGGACATTTTCCCAAACAACTCAAATAGTTTATGCTCTAATATCAAGAATTGAGAAATGGGACCTCATAAAATTACAAAGTTTCTGTAAGGCAAAGGACACTCTCAATAGGACAAAAACGACAACCAACAAATTGGGAAAAGATCTTTACCAAGCCTACATCTGACAGAGGGCTAATATTTGATAAATACAAAGAACTCAAGAAGAACCAAATAACTGTTTCCTAAAAAAGATTTCTTGTTTATTTTTCCCATTTTTATAGAATATCTTTCATACATGTTATTTTAATATTCTCACTTCCCCAAACTCTCATCTACCCAATGTTGTTCACATTCTCTCTCTCTCTCTCTCTCTCTCTCTCTCTCTCTCTCTCTCTCTCTCTCCCTCCCTCCCTCCCTTCCTCCCTCTTTCTCTCTCTCTCTGCATCTGTATTGGTCATCTTCTGGTTGAGCCTCTCAGGGGACAGTTATATCAGGCTCCTGTCAGCAAGTACTTCTTGGTATCAGCAATAGTGTCTGGATTTGGTGTCTACATATGGGATGAATCTCCAGATGGGGTAGACTCTGGATGGCCTTTCCATCAGTCTCTGCTCCACAATTTGTCCTCACATTTCTTTTAGAAAGGAGCAATTCTGGGTTAAAATTTTGGAGATGAGTAGGTGGTCCCATCCCTCAACCAGGTGCCTTGCCTGACCTCTGGATATGGTCTCTACAGGATCTCCCTTCCCTTTGTTGAGTATTTCAGCTAATGTCATCCCTCTTGGGTCCTAAAGTTGGGATCATCATGAAAGAATGAGTCAAAAGTGGATGGCTTACCTTTAAGGCACAGAACATTGGTACAAAAGCAAACATGGGAAAGACGGGACCTGGTCTCATGATTTCAGCTCCTACTTTTTCCTAGCCAGAAAAAGCTGGGTCTCAGGATTCACTGTCTGAATGCAGGTGAGGAAGGTGACATATAAAGGCAGCCGGGGAGAAAGCTTGAGAAAGTCGAATATACATTACTCGCTAAATGTGAGAGCATTTTTATGTTTACATTTTTACATTACACTTTTCCTTTATATACGAGAGAGGTAATTTATGAAACTAATCATCGCAGTTTAAAGATGTCGGTTATTTTCCTGTATTTTAAGTAAGGTGAAACTCAAAAGTGTAATTCAAATCCAGCATGCTGGATTTTATAAAGCCTTTCTATCTAAAATAAATACAAAAATATTAATAAACAGTTGTGGTGCATTTGATTTTTTAAAATGTTTGAGATTTCTAAGGGTGATTGTCTTCTCTGTGACTTTGCTGCTCCTGAGCTCAAATAAAATGGCACTTAAGGATCTGGAAAGTACAGCTTCATTCAGCTTTTGCTCACGCGTAAATTCACAAGCAAAAATTGTAAACATCTTTTCAAGGGTGCCATCGCCTTGTCTTTTCGATTAATATGACCCTAAATAATTGCTAGAAAATAACAAGGTGGTAGACTGGTAGAGAGGCTGGAAAAAAAAGTGGAGCTTAAGTTATTCTCATGGTCAGAACCAAACTAGCCAGTGAGCTTAGCAGGTGATAGTGAAATAATCTATGCTCTAGTTAGATTTAGTTACTAACCCACGTGTCTTGTAACAACCTGTATGAATATATTTACATGGTATGTAAATAATGCTGTATGAATATATTTAAACTCACTTGAGAAGGAATGGAGTAAATAGAGTCTCGTGAAACGGTAAAGTGGGAAGCTGAAATAGGAAAATGACCTGACACTTTCCAGGACATCCTAATCTGTCACATTGTCTTTCCATGCTTAAAGTCTCAGGCCAATCAGGTCTTTCTTATTTTCCTTTTTCTTTGCTTGTCTCACCAATGGTACTGGCCGTGTTGGGAGTTTCCCAAGACTGCTGAAATTTTAGCAGAAAAGCAGGAGGATGGAGACAGACTCAGTGATGAATCAGCAATAGAAGCCTTGCATCACGTGGGCAACATCGCAGTAGCTCTACCATTATCATTATCAAAGCACCTTACAATGTATAATGACTTTATATTTTTGTAAAACACATAAATTGTTTGACTTTGCAATATCCAAGGCATGCATTATAGTACATTAAATGACATAAACAGCTGCAGATATATGTATATGTGGTGATAGGAATTTCAATAAAAAAGTAAAGCACAGAGCATTCTAAAGTCTCTATGTGAATTAGCTATAACCAAAAGATAAATATCTTGTCCTGTTCACATAATGGCTTTCCTTTGTATCCTGCTAATTGCTTTAGAATGCATCTGCAGTTTTCCCTATCAATAGTATTCTGGCTCATTATGGGAATTCAATTTTACTTATCTTGCACATAAATTATAGACATCTTGAAATCAGTAAGACACAGTGTTCAACTTAAAATATAACATGTGAGCTGCAAGAAATCAGGGATGACTGAACATTGCAGTGGAACACCAAACACCACTACATATTTTAACAGACATTGAAGTAGATATGAGAGAAGCCTTCAAAGGCTGCTCTTCTAGATACTTCATATGGGATATGAGGAAGAGACTTAAGTGAGCAGAAAAGTTGAAGAGCTATCACCTTTTTTATACATCATAAAATCTGACATTTGGCATTCTTGGGTAGATTTGAGACAAGCCATTGCCTCCTGCTTTGTTCTTACAAAACTTTTGTTGTGTATCCTGTTCAGGTTTTTTTTTTCTTAGCTCAAGCTACCAGTGCTCAATTTAGAAAAGTAAAAGTCCCCATTGATTTCTGTCTTTCTGTCAGGCCTTACAGCTGACCTACTAATAAAGTTTCATTTCAACTTCAAAGATATATAAATATAGATAGATAGATAATGTGTGTATATGTATATCCCATATGACATATATAATATATATATATAATATATATATAATGGCATCTGTATGCACATACACATCCAAATTTATACATCTACATTTGTGTGTATATCATACACACACATACAAACACACACACACACACACACACACATATATATATGTATATATATGTATATATATATATATATCCAAATCTATTTTCTATTGTCCATCTGCACAATTACTTCTTCCCCACTCCATGCGCTCAAGATCGTGCAAGCAATATTAGCTGATAATCAGTTTTCTGTACTCTATTCTTATCTACATCAAGAAAAAGAAGGCTTTATCAGAGGAAACTAACTTTTCATTTTTAGCATAAAATTTATTTTTTGTAGAGTTTTAAAATTCATCTGTTTTTATTTTATGTGTTTGTGTTTGCCTCCATGTCTGTTTGTGTACCATATGCATGCAGTGCCTACAGAGGCAAGAAGAAGCATTAGATCCCCTGAAGCTGGAGTTGTAAAGGTGATTGGCAGCCATCTTGTCAGGTCTGGGGTTAGAACTGAGGGCCTTTGGAAGAGCAACCACTACTTATAACCACTAAACAGTATCTCAAACTCATTTACACATAGTTAATTTTTTAAAACAGTCTGACTGATATCTTCCAATGCCTTTCTAACTGTAAGCTGATTGCAATGATCTCTGGGTGATGACCTTCAATAGCCCAAATAACCTCATTTCCACTTAGCTTCTTACTTTATCTAATTCCTTGATTTTAGATCATTTAACTGAATATTTTTCTTCTTCCAATTCAATGCAGGATTAACATCTAAAAAGTAATCTTTGTAGAAGAAAATGTGTTAGGCATGGGGTCCCCAATGGAGGAGTTGGAGGATGGTCCAGAGGAGCTGAAGGGGTTTACAGCTCCATGGGAAGAACAATGATTTTGACCACCAGGATACCCCAAGACTCCCAGGGACTGAACCATCAACCAAGGGGCACACATGGTTCCAGCCAAAAATGTGGCAGAGGGAGGCCTTCTTGGGCATCAGTGGGAGGAATGGTCCTTGATGAGGTAAAGGCTCAACAGAGGCCCGAACAAAGGGAAACCGAGGGGGTGGGGGAGGGAGTGTGTTGGGTGGAAAGGCATATATATATATATATGTGTGTGTGTGTGTGTGTGTGTGTGTGTGTGTGTGCGTGCGTGCGTGCGTGCGTGTGTGTGTGTGTGTGTGTGTGTGTGTGTGTGTGTAGGCAGGGGGAGGAGGAAGGGGAGGGGTTGGCAATGTAAATGAAGACAATATTCAATAAAAAAATAAATTAAAAAAACTGAAAACAAATATTGAAGAAACATAGAAGTAGCTCAGTTTGTTTCCTTCAAATAATGAAAATGTCACCACAGTTTGCTTAAAAAAAAGAAAGAAAGAAAAAGGAAATGTGTTAATGTCAAAGGTTTTAGCACAGCTGTATGTATGGCTTATGGAAATAATAAGAAATCAGTTCAGACATGCCGAGTACTATATGAAAGACTGTGTTTTGTCCTGAAAGCTACTAAGGATGTTTGCCATCTGAGTACCAACCCTGCTTAATGTCTGAGATTGGGCCCATTCAAGATAGCTATGGATGGCTGAGAAGCACCTTAAGAAATGTTCAACATCATTAGTCATTAGGGAAATGCAAATCAAAACAACCCTGAGATTTCACCTCGCACCAGTCAATGGCTAAGATTAAAAACTCAGGAGACAGCAGGTGTTTGCAAGGATGTGGAGAAAGAGGAACACTCCTCCACTGCTGGTGGGGTTGCAAGATGGCACAACCACTCTGGAAATCAGTCTGGCGGTTCCTCAGAAAATTGGGCATGACACATCCAGAGGACCCTGTCATACCACTCCTTGCCATATACCCAGAGGATTCCCCTGCAGGCAACAAGGACACATGCTCCACTATGTTCATAGCACCCTTGTTTATAATAGCCAGAAGCTGGAAAGAACCCAGATGCCCCTCAATAGAGAAATGGATACAGAAAATATGGCATATTTACACAATGGAATACTACTCAGCAATTAAAAACAATGAATTCATGAAATTTGTAGTCAAATGGTTGGAACTGGAAAATATCATCCTAAGTGAGCTATCCCAATCACAAAATAATACAAATGAAATGCAATCACTGATAAGTGGATATTAATTATCCCAGAAGCTCTGAATACTCAAGACACAATTAGTTAATCATATGATTCCCAAGAACAAGGGAAGAAAGGGCCCTGGTCCTGAAAAGACTTGCTCCAGTATTGTAGGGGAGTACCAGAACAGAGAAAGGGGAGGGGGTGATTGGGGATTGGGTGGAGGGAAGAGGACTTATGGGACATATGGTGAGGGGGGAACTGGGAAACAGGAAAGCATTCGGAATGTAAACAAAGAATATAGAAAATAAAAAAATAAATAAAAAGAAATAGAGTTTGCAGACTGAAGCTCCCAACTGGGCTTTCTAATTTCAAAACAAAGCCTTGAATGAGTCTAGCCGGTAATAGGATTAGTTGTTCTCACTCAAACAAGGAATTCTGGGAACAAAGCATATCTTGAGCCAACCCTAGCCAATAGTCACACCTCACTCTTCTCATCTGAGAGATGGAACTAGTGACCTTGACAACCTGTGAACTCCCTTTCGATTCTAAACCTAAATGGACCAATGTACTTTCTCTATTTCGGGATCGAGCTTAATTCATTGCTCTTTTGTTTTGCTCAAGTTGGGGAAAGAAAATGAACTCATTAACTTGGAATTAATCCTCCCATTGTGCTGTCTTATATCTGGAATGCCAGACATTGATATGGACATTTTACAAATACTAATTAAACTGAGTTATCTTTATGAGAAAGGCTCCTCCAAAGAAGAGTATAATTTAAAACACAAATTCTGAATTCAACTTCTATTTCCTCTGTGTTATAAGGGATAAAATAAAGCATATATCTCAATATGTGACAACATGTCATATATAATTTATTTGGAAATGGTATAAATTAATAATTATGCAGAGCAAAGCACCTCAAAAGCCAATGTTTGTAATTACAAACTACATTTGAGGATTTAATTGTACTTGGTAATTCTAATTAATGATGGGCTGAACCACTCCAAGCCTGCATTTCAGGTAGATACTAGGTATCAAGCATAGGCTTGTTATTTAGGTCATTAAAACTGCCTTGCTCCATATAATCATTTCAAGTAAATGCATTTCATTTCCGATACTAGGTAGAAAGAGGAATATGGGATAAAATTAACTACATTTGAACATACCATACCCTAAGCACTCTAATTTCACATGGTACTCATAGTAAGTAAAAATAATTTAAACAAAATTTGTAGACTTCTTATTTTTCACTTGTAAAAACCATACAGATTTTTAAAATAATTTTAGTATTTCATATGCATTTTATAGAGCATCAACATATTGATGATACTATATAAAATCTCTGGCCAAAAATCACATATTAAAATTTACTGAAAATTGATTCTCATTATCAATTTGGGATGCTAGAATCAAGTGATCATTCTTTTAAAGACCCACAGGAAGTATAACTTCTGAATTCATTTTTCAAGCAATCTGAACAAAAGGAGACTAAAACCTATATCAAGGCTTCATCAACTCATCCCTTAGAGCAGCAGCCTATTGGAAATGTAATGTCTCTGAACCAACTAGGAAACCACATAAACTCAGCAAGTCTCTAGAAATATATTCTAATATATTTAGGAAAGTGGTTCTTTGTGAAAAAGCTAAAGTGCATTACCAAGAGAATACCTGGTGTTCTGGGGGCATAGGTTGAGACAGAGAAATGGAGAAAGGGGGATATGGAGAAAGGAAGGGAGAGTGGGAAGGAATGAGAGAGGTAGAGAGGGAAGAAGAGAGGGAGGGAGGAAGAGAGGGAGGGAGGTGTGTAAAGTAAGATTAAAATGGAAAAATACCAAGACTGTGAAATATTGATTTTCATCTTTCATATTTGTTCCCTAAATTAATGTACTAAGAAGGTTTATTTCACAACTGAAAAAAGTTAGGTATTGGATTTACAATATCCAATTTGATTGCACTCAAGAACATATATGTTAGAATGTGTAAATGTGGGTATGCACACAAGCACCCACCCACACTTATACCCCCACACACACACGCACACACATATGCATAGCACATCTGGAAAAGGATGATTGTGAGAAATAAAACCACCACAGACTAGTGTAGGCAAAAGTTAAACTTTAGAAAATGAACAGAAACGTGAAATGTCCAGAGGTGTCATCACAGAAGAGCAGAATTAATCAGGGACTGGTGATACACTCAATCACTCTAGAGACAAGGTATGGAAGTCCATCCTAAAGTTCCTTCACTCTGGTTACTATCAAAATTCTCACCTGAAGAACTTCGGATGGCTGAGAAGCACCTTAAGAAATGTTCGACCCTGGCATACCACTCCTGGGCATATACCCAGAGGATTCCCCTGCATACAATAAAGACACATGCTCCACTATGTTTATAGCAGCCTTGTTTATAATAGCCAGAAATTGGAAGGAGCCCAAATATCCCTCAAAGGAGGAATGGATACAGAAAATGTGGTATATTTATACAATGGAATACTACTCAGCAATTAAAAATAATGAATTCATGCAATTTGTAGGTAAATGGTTAGACCTGGAAAATATCATCTTGAGTGAGTTAACCCAATCACAAAAGAATACATATGAAATGCAATCACTGATAAGTGGATATTAATGAGCCCAGAAGCCCTAAATACTCAAGGCACAATTAGCAAGTCAAATGATTCCCAAGAAGAAGAAAGGAGAGGGCCTGTAAAGATTAGATCCAGTTTTGTAGAGAAACCGTGGGGGGGAGGGGGAATGATTGGGGAATAGTTGGGGGGGAAAGGAATTATGGGACGTATGGTGGGGGGGAACTGGGAAAGTGGAAAGCCTTTGGAATGTAAACATAGAATATAGAAAATAAAAATTAAAAAAAAAGAAATGTTCAACATCATTAGTCATGAGGGAAATGCAAATCAAAACAATCCTGAGATTTCATCTCACATCAGTCAGAATGGCTAAGATTAAAAACTCAGGAAACAGAAGGTGTTGGCGAGGATGTGGAGAAAGAGGAAGACTTCTCCACTGCTGGTGGGATTGCAAGCTGGTACAACCACTCTGGAAATCAGTCTGGCGGTTCCTCAGAAAATTGGACAAGATACTTCTGGACGCCGCTGCCATACCACTCCTGGGCATATACCCAGAAGATTCCTCAGCATGTAATAAGGATACATGCTCCACTATGTACATAGCAGCCTTATTTATAATAGCCAGAAGCTGGAAATAACTCAGATGTCCCTCAATGGAGGAATGGATACAAAAATGTGGTACATACACACAATGGAGTACTATTTGGCCATTAGAAACAATGAATTCATGAAATTCTTAGACGAATGGATGGAGCTGGAGAACATCATCCTAAGTGAGGTAACCCAGTCTCAAAAGAGTACCCATGGTATGCACTCACTGATAAATGGATATTAGCCTAGAATCTTGGAACACCAAAGACACAATCCACATACCAAATGATGTCCGACAAGAAAGAAGGAGTGGCCCCTGGTTCTGGAAAAGCTCAATGTATCAGTGTATGACAATACCAGAACAGGGAAGTGGGAAGGGGTGGATAGGGGAACAGGGGGAAGGAAAAGGGCATATGGGACCTTTGGGGGTCGGGGAACCAGGAAAAGGGAAATGAAATGTAAATAGAAAATATATTCAATAAAAAAATGAGCAAAAAAAGAAGAAAAATAAGAAAAACATTACACAAATGAGTGAAATGTGATTAGTAAAGTTTATAAGAAGAATGAGAGTATAGTAAATGTTTAATATTGCCAGTGAAGACGATGAATTAAAACTTTACACCATCAGCCTGAGAAAATTCGAAAAGTAGATATTATGAAGTGTGATAACCTAGAGAAACCAGAATGTTCAAACTGCATGGATTGGAGCATAAATTACCACAACACTCTTACAGGAAAATCGGAAAGAGTTTAGTTAAATCCACTAATGCATCCACAGCCTTCCAAGTTGTGGACTGCGGTTAATTACAGCTCTCATTGTTGGTGCGCAAGTATTCAGTCTATCCGAGGATGTAAAGGGGTGGATTAAATGGGGCAAAGCACTCTAGTTGTCGATCACTTGTCAAATGGAGATAATAATAAAATGGAGATGGAAATTACAATGTATCAGTCAAGACTGAGGTCTTGCTAGCACACAGCAGGGGAAAGGCTTCAATTCACATTGACTGAAACAGAAAGAAGCAGAGAGGTGTGCCACAATGGCCCAAAGTGGCTTTTAAAACGAATCTTATATTTTGAGTCTACAGCTAGATCAGATTTGAAAGTCTATCTGAAACCTAATAGTGATGCCCATTGGGTCAGGACTTGAGCAGGAAGGGAGGAAAGGACGAAACAATGAGAAGAGATCATTCGGAGAGAAGCGGTATGCTACAGTGTCAAGACAGAAACTGACAGCTGAGTTCATTTTACACCTCTGGTCAAATAAGTGTTTTTAATAAATTAAAAACGGAACACTTCTCCTTAATACTGGTTTGATCCTTACCCAGATAAGCATTGGAAATTTCCTTTAGTCCTCTCCATAAATTGCTATATTGTGAAATAATTTATTTCACCAACAATATTGTTTTAGACAAGTTGCCAGCCGGGCAGTGGTGGCACATGCCTTTAATGCCGGCACTTGGGAGGCAGAGGCAGGTGGATTTCTGAGTTCAAGGCTAGCCTGTTCTACAGAGTGAGTTCCAGGACAGCCAGGGCTATACAGAGAAATGCTGTCTTAAAAAATAAAAAAGACAAGTTGCTAATATATCCAGGATTTTTAAGCCCCCATGAGCTGCCTTCCATACTAGACATAGTAAAACTAAATATACAACGAAAGAACTGCAGTGACACTATTTTCCTTATTTATGTTTAGTTACCTTGTTTTTTTGGTATTTTTGTTATTTTGTCTTTTTTTTTTTTTTAACAGAGCTGAGGACCGAACCCAGGGCCTTGTGCTTGCTAGACAAGCGCTCTACCACTGAGCTAAATCCCCAACCCCCTTATTTATGTTTAAATGAATATAATTAGGGGTCTGTTGACTTAGAAAATTTGATGTTATATGAGCTGGCAAATAAATACTTCTGCATTGTCTAATCTGTTCCTTGTTGGTATTTGCTTGTCATTTTTTATTCGATGTTTTGTTTTTCTCTAACAGCTGATATTGCTCGCAACAAAAGGTGAAATCTGGAGATCTAAATGAAGTGAGCTAAAGGCATGGGAGAGTTCTCAACTGGACACTTGACACTCTGTGGCACCCAGGTTTCTGTCATTGTTCCTATTGGAACGGGTGGAGATATTTTCCTTCCCTCAACTCAAGACCCTTTTCACCTTGCAACAGTGGTCCTCACTCAACCTTCTTGGAATCTCCTGTGACAATTACATTGAAACCTGAAATAGGATTTAGAGAATATTTTACAAATTGAGTAGTGCACTGATACTTGAAATATCAGAGACTAAAAGATTACTCTCAGTGTCTACTGCTCCTCTCCCCAGAATTCAAAGAAATCTCAATACTGATTTTCAGTTCTCAACACATTGAATTCTGACCTTCATTAGATAGAAGCTATAAAGACCTAAATACAGAAGTATTCTCACTGTTCTGGAAGGCAAACAATGCTGTTATCTCTGCAGACACAAGGTCCCAGAGAAGAACAGACAGGGCTTAGTGAGTTCCTCCAATTATTACCATATATCATACATTATCATCCAATTATATTAACCATAAGTCTATATGAATGCCGGCTCCTCATCACCTCCAAACAATGGGAGGTGAGTTTCTATTGCTATAGGTGCCTCATGTGAATCTGGTATTGCAAAGGGTCCTTTGATTATTTATTTATTTATTTATTTATTTATTTATTATTTTTTATTTTTTTGCTCTCACTCAAATCCTAGAAATGAGTTTCAAAATTACTATGAATGGCTCTTCATCTGACATAGGAAAACAGAATGTACCACCCACCCCACCTCCACAGCAATATGAGAGCAAGAAGAGTCTGAGACATCTTCAAAGACATCTCCTTATAAACTCTGATTACCACTTCCCTACCTCCAGGCCTCAGAGCCTAAAGATAGCTGAGAAGTCCTAAGGTCCTGGAACTGCTTCTCAAATACTATCTTTGAAAATCCTTTTACTATAATTGAGAATTAAAATTTAAAAATTCTGTCTTTGTGCCTAATTAGTATTCAACTTGTAACATGTATATGTTTTTATGTATAGAAACCCAAGACACAAGCTGGGGAAGACAATGCCGTCTCCATGGGTCATATTGAAATTTGCAGAATGCTAAAAGACTAAAATTTAATGCAAAATGTGTCAAATTTTTATCATTTGTATAATTAAATACTAAAATTTCTTACAAATAAAAGGAACAAAAACATATATTAAAATATTTATAAAAATGGTTCATGGGTTGATAATGCAAACAGGAAGGCTCAACAGATTGAGTGTTCTCTAGACAGTAAATGCTGTTGCTAATAAAATTAAATTAATGAATGTCAATTCTAAAACTACAACTTGAAACTTAATAAAATACACCTGAAGAAAATGATTTTGAAGAAAATTTTGAAGTAAAATTGTACTTTTAAATTACATGTGCATTCAAGAATTAATATAATTTTATCATAATCTCAAATATAAAAGACAATAATAAAAAGTAATTAATTAAAAATAGAAAAATCAATGTGATAGAAAGTAATACGTTTGTTTTAAAAGAAAATTTTATTTGAGTAAAAGTTATAGACCAAATGAGATTCTTTTAATATTTTAAACAAGTTGCCCCTTCCTTTTATTTTTATTGGATATTTTCTTTATATATATTTCGAATATTATCCCCTTTCCAGGTTTCATCTCCAGAATCCCACTATCCCATCCCTCCCTCCCCCTGATTCTATGAAGGTGTTCCTTTACACACCCACCCACTCCCTCCTCCCTGCTCTCGCATTCTAGACAGGAACACCAAGCCTTCAGGACCAGGGGCCTCTTCTCCCATTGATGCCTGACAAGTTCATCTTTTACTACATATGCAGCTGGAACCATGGGTCCCTCCATGTGTACTCCCTGGTTGGTGTTTTAGTCCCTGGGAGCTCTGGGTGTCTGGTTGGTTGATATTGTTGTTCTTCCTCTGGGGTTGCAAACCCCCTCAGCTCTTTCAGTCCTTTCTCTAGCTCCTCCATTTGGGAACCCATTCTCAGTCAAATGGTTGGCTATGAGCATCCACCAGGCTCTGGCAGAGCCCCTCAGGAGACAGCTATATCAGGTTCCTATCAACATGCACTTCTTGGCATCCACAATAGTGTCTGTGTTTAGTGACTGTATATGGGATGGATTCCCAGGTGGGGCAGTCTCTAGATGGCCTTTCCTTCAGTCTCTCCTCCACACTTTGTCTTTGTATTTGTTCCTATGAGTATTTTGTTCCCCCTTTGTACTGGCCAGTTTGGTGTGTCAACTTGACACAAGCTGGAGTTATCACGAAGAAAAGAGCTTTGGTTGAAGAAATGCCTCCAAGAGATCTAGCTGTAAGGCATTTTCTCAATTAGTGATCAAAGGGATCTGGTCCATTATAAGTGGTGCCATTTCTGAACTGGTAATCTTGGATTCTATCAGAGAGCAAGCTGAGCAAGCCAGGGGAAGCAAGCCAGTAAGTAGCATCCCTCCATGACCTCTGCATCAGCTCCTGCTTCCTGACCTGCTTGAGTTCCAGTCCTGACTTCCTTTGGTGATGAACAGCAGTGTGAAATTGTAAGTTGATTAAACCTTTTCCTCCCCAACTTGCTTCTTGGTCATGTTTTGTGCAAAAATACAAACCATGACTAAGGCACTTTTCTATGAAGGAATTAAGCTCCCACACTTTGGTCTTCCTTCTACTTGAGCTTCATGTGGTCTATGAATTGTATCTTGGGTATTCTGAGATTTTGGACTAATATACACTTATCAGTAAGTGCATTCCATGTGTATTCTTTTGAGATTTGGTTAACTCAATCAGGATATTTTCTTGTTCCATCCATTTGCCTAAGAATTTGATGAAGTCACTGTTTTTAATAGCTGAGTAGTACTCCATTGTGTAAATGTACCACATTTTCTGTATCCCTTCCTCTGTTGAAGGATATCAGGGTTCTTTCCAGCTTCTGGTTATTATAAATAAGGCTATTATAAACATAGTGGAACATATGTCCTTATTTGCTGGAGCATCTTTTGGTTGTGTGTCCTAGAGTGGGATAGCTAGATACTCAGTGGCCAGATACCTACCCACACCTACTGCCTATGTCCCTTCCAGGAGGTGTGCAGTAATCAAAGACACAGATGAGAATTTCACCCAAATATAGGTGAGAACATCAGCCTGACAATACACACATACTACAATAGACACAGGAAACCTGTTCTAACAAGAGACCCATTCTAACCAGGGACAGCAATGCCTGCCTCCAGAGAGACCATCTCTACTCAGAGATAGCCAGACAGTCACTAGAACCAGCTTACAGCGCATCCAACCCCTACCCCCATATCCTGAGCTACAGCTTTCTACCAATCTGCTTCTCACCTGGATCAGATCAGCAACCTGATACCCACACATATTGAACCTCACACAATACTAATGGGAGACCTCAAAATCCCACTCTCAACAATGGCCAGGTTATTGAAACAGAAACTCAACAAAGACACAGTAAAACATCAAAACTCACAGAAGTTATGAACCAAATGGATTTAACAGATATCCATGGAGTATTTGACCCCCAAACAAGAGGATATACCTTCTTTTCAGCACCTCATAGAACCTCCTCCAAAACTGACCATATAATCAGACATTAAACAAGTGTCAACAGAAAATACAGGAAGATTGAAATCATCCAATGCATTCTATCAGATCGCCGCAGACTAAGGCTAGACTTGAATAACAACAAAAACAATAGAATTAAGACATGCTCATGAAAACTAAACAACTATGTATTCTATAATTTGGTCAGGGAAGAAATAAAGAAATATATCAAAGATTATAGAATTCAATAAAAATGAAGACACATCATACCCAAATATCAAATATTATAGAATTCAATAAAAATGAAGACACATCATACCCAAACTTGAGACACAATGAAAGCAATGTTAAGAGGAAAATTCATATCACTAAGCGCCTTCATAACAAAACTTGAGAGATTCCATACAAGCAATTTAACAGCATACGTGAAAGCTCTAGAACAGAAAGAAGCAAACAAAGCCAAGTGAAGAAGACAGCAGGAAATAAGCAACATAAGGGCTAAAATCAACCAATTAGAAACAAAGAGCATGATACAATCGATAAATCCAAGAGCTGGTTCTTTGAGAAAAGCAAGATGAAAAAAACTTGAGCCGACCTAACTAAAAGGCAGAGAGACACTATCCCAATTAACAAAATCAGAAATGAAAAGGGAGACGTGACAACAGAAACTGAGGAAATTATAAAAATCAGCAGAGCCTATTACAAAAACCTACACTCTACAAAACTGGACAATCTAGATGAAATGAATGGTTTTTGTGACCAATATCAACTACCAAAGTTAAATCAAGAGCAGCTAAACAGTTCCACTAACCTTACGAAAATAGAAAGAGTCATCAAACACCTCCCAACCAAAAAAAGCCCAGTGCCAAATGGTTTTAGTAAAGAATTATACCCTCAAAGAATAGCTAATACCAATATTCCTCAAACTATTCCACAAATAGAAACACATGGAATACTACTTAATTTATTCAATGAAGCCATGGTTACTCTAATACCTAAACCACACAAATACTGAACAAAGAACGAGAACTTCATACCAATCTCACTTATAAATGGTGATGCAAAAATACACAATAAAATTATCCAAGAACACATCCAAACCATCATTCACCATGATCAAGTAGACTACATCCCAAGTATGCAGTACAATGATATAATACATTATATAAATAAACTAAAAGAAAAGAGCCACATGATCATCTCATTAGATGCTGAAAAAGCCTTTGACAAAATACAACACACCTTCATGTTTTTTTTATTTTTATTTTCTATATTCTATGTTTACATTCCAAAGGCTTTCCCCTTTCCCAGTTCCCCCCCTCCCTATGTCCCATAATTCCTCTCCCCCCCAACTATTGCCCAGTCATTCCCCCTCCCCCCTCGGTTTCTCTACAAAACTGGATCCAATCTTTACAGGTCCAGGGTCCTCTCCTTTCTTCTTGGGAATCATTTGACTTGCTAATTGTGCCTTGAGTATTTAGGGCTTCTGGGCTCATTAATATCCACTTATCAGTGATTGCATTTCCTGTGTATTCTTTTGTGACTAGGTTAGCTCACTCAGGATGATATTTTCCAGGTCTAACCATTTAACTACAAATTGCATGAATTCATTATTTTTAATTGCTGAGTAGGATTCCATTGTATAAATATACCACATTTTCTGTATCCATTCCTCCTTTGAGGGATATTTGGGCTCCTTCCAATTTCTGGCTATTATAAACAAGGCTGCTATAAACATAGTGGAGCATGTGTCTTTATTGTGTGCAGGGGAATCCTCTGGGTATATGCCCAGGAGTGGTATGCCAGGCCTCCATATTGCAACCAGGACACAGCTGGAAAGGCGCAGGAAGACAGATTCCATCTGGGGCTACTGCGCGGGGGGGGGGGGGGGGGGATCTGCTAGGTTCTTGCTACCCCTACCCGGCAGGCCCAGCGGCGCCTGCCGAGGCTCTGCTGCACTTCCCCACACTTCCCCGCGACCTCAGGCTGTGCACCGAGGCAGCGGGTGGCAGCCAGCTCGTGATCCCATTGAGCAGCAATCATGCATAACCACCAGTAGAGAAACAACAGGTGTATTCTTTTGTGACTGGGTTAGATCACTCAGGATGATATTTTCCAGGTCTAACCATTTACCTACAAATTGCATGAATTCATTTTTTTTTATTTTTATTTTCTATATTCTATGTTTACATTCCAAAGGCTTTCCCCTTTCCCAGTTCCCACCCACCATACTTCCCATAGTTCCTCTCCCCCCCAACTATTCCCCAATCATTCCCCCTCCCCCCTCGGTTTCTTTACTAAACTGGATCCAATCTTTACAGGCCCAGGGTCCTCTCCTTTCTTCTTCTTGGGAATCATTTGACTTGCTATTTGTGTCTTGAGTATTTAGGGCTTCTGGGCTCATTAATATCCACTTATCAGTGATTGCATTTCATGTGTATTCTTTTGTGATTGGGTTAACTCACTCAGGATGATATTTTCCAGGTTTAACCATTTACCTACAAATTGCATGAATTCATTATTTTTAATTGCTGAGTAGGATTCCATTGTATAAATATACCACATTTTCTGTATCCATTCCTCCTTTGAGGGATATTTGGGCTCCTTCCAATTTCTGGCTATTATAAACAAGGCTGCTATAAACATAGTGGAGCATGTGTCTTTATTGTATGCAGGGGAATCCTCTGGGTATATGCCCAGGAGTGGTATGCCAGGGTCCTCTGGAAGGGACCTGCCCAATTTTCTGAGGAGCCGCCACACTGATTTCCAGTAACCCAGTCACAAAAGAATACACATGAAATGCAATCACTGATAAGTGGATATTAATGAGCCCAGAAGCCCTAAATATTCAAGGCACAATTAGCAAGTCAAATGATTCCCAAGAAGAAAGGAGAGGACCCTGGGCCTGGAAAGATTGGATCCAGTTTTGTAGAGAAACCGTGGGGGGAGGGGGAATGACTGGGGAATAGTTGGGGGGAGAGGAATTATGGGACATAGGGAGGGGGGGAACTGGGAAAGGGGAAAGCCTTTGGAATGTAAACATAGAATATAGAAAATAAAAATTAAAAAAAAATAAAATAAAAAAAAGAGAAACAACGGGTGAGCCCAGCCTCACCCCTTCATGTTAAAAGTCTTAATAGATATAGATATAGATATAGATGATGATATAGATATAGATATAGATATGGGTATGGGTATGGGTATGGGTATGGGTAGAGGTACAGGTAGAGGTAGAGGTAAAGGAATAGGTAGAGATATAGATAGATAGATAGATAGATAGATAGATAGATAGATAGATAGATGGATGGATAGATAGATATCAAATATCAAAGAAGAGAAGTTAGAAGCAACCCCACTAAAATCCAGGACAAGACAAGGTTGCTTACTCTCTCCCTGTCTATTCAATATACTACTCAAAGTTCTGCCTAGAGCAATTTGACAAGAGAGAGACAGAGACAGAGAGACAGAGAGAGACAGAGAGAGAGAGAGAGAGAGATTAAGGGAATATAAGTGGAAAGGAAGAGGTCAAATCATCACTATTTCCAGATGCTATGAGAGTATACATAAACAACTCCCAAAACTCCACTAGTGAATTTCCACTTCTCTCAAGTGGCAGGATATTAAATTAACTCAAATAAACCAGTAGTTTTCCTCTACTATGGGATAGATGAGATTAGAAAAAAATTACAGAAACAACACCCTTCACAATAGCCACAAATAGTATAATATATCTTGGTGTAACTCTTACCGAGAAAGTGAAACATCTGTACAAGAACTTCAAATCCCTGAAAAAAGAAATGAAAGAAGACCTCAGAAGATGGAAAGGATCTCTTATGCTCATAGACTGGTAGGATTAACATGTGAAAATGGCAATCTTACCAAAAGCAATCCGCAGATTCAATGTAATCTCCATAAAAAAACTAACACAATTCTTTAGACATGGAAAGAACAATTCTCAACATCATATGGAAAAAAACTACAGGGTAGCCAAAGCAGTAAAAGAATTTTCAGGAGAATCATCCCTGTCCTCAAACTATACTGCAAAAGCACTAGTGATAAAAACTGCATGGTATTGGTATAGAGACAGGTCAATCAGTGGAGTAGGACCCAGAAGTAAACCCACACACTTGGTTGTTGACAAAGAAGCCAAAAACATACAGTAGATAAAAGAGGGCATCTTCAATGATTGGTGCTGTTTTAACTGGTGATCCGCATGAAGAAAATGCAAAATAATCCATATTTCTCTCCATGTACAAAGCTCAAGGTCAAGTTGATCAAGGACTTCCACATAAAAACAGATTAACTTAATCTAATACAAGAGAAAGTGGGAAATAGCCTCCAACACATTGATACAGGGGAAATTTTTTTGAACAGAACACCAATGGCTCAGGTTCTAAGAGCAACAATTGATAAATGGGACCTCATATTATTGAAAAGCCTCTATAAGGCAAAGGAGACTATCAATAGGACAAATTGGCAACCTACAGATTGGGAAAAATTCTTCACTAACCCTACATCAGACTGATGGCTAATATCCAAAATACATAAACAACTCAAGAAGCTAACCTCCAAAAACTCAAATAACAAATGTAGTACAGAGCTAAGAAGAATTGTGAATGTCCAAGAAGCACTTAAAGAAATGTTTGAAGTCCTTGATCCTCAGAAAAATGCAACTCAAAAAGACCCTGAGATGTACTGCACAACAATGAGAATGGCTAGGATCAAAAACTCAAGGGACAGCACATGCTGGTGAAGATGTGGAGAAAGAGGAAGACTCTTCCATTGCTGGTACAACCACTCTGGAAATCAATCTGGCTGTTCCTCAGAAAATTGAAAATAGTTCTTCCTGAATACCCAGCTATACCACTCTTGGCCATATATCCAAAAGACACCCCACCATGCAACATGGACATGTGGTACACCATGTTCAAGCAGCCTTATTCATAATAGCCAGGAGGTGGAAACAACCCAGATGTCTCTCAACTGAAGAATGGATACAGAAAATGTGGTTTACTTACACAACAAATGCTATTCAGCTATTAAAAACAAAGACATCCTGAATTTTGCAAGCAAATGTATAGAACTAGAGAATATCATCCTCGGTGAGTTAACTCAGAACGAAAAGGACATATATGGTATGTACTCATTGATTAGTGAACATTAACCAAAAAGTACAGAATACCTAGGATACAGCACAGATGGTAAGAAGAGTAGCAAGCAGAAAAGCCCAAGTAAGGATGTTTCAATTCCACTTAGAATGTGAAAGAAAATAATCACAGGAGGCAGAGGGAGAAAGGGACCTGGGTTGAGAGGATACGGGGAGGGAAAAGGGGGAACATGATGGGTTGGTGCAGGCAAGAAGCCCAGAGGGCCAAGAGAATGTATGGAGATAAGTACATATGAGAGTTGGGGTGACTCTCTAGAAAATACCAGAGACCCAGGAAGTGAGGGACTCTAAGGCCTCAATGGGGGTGACCTTAGCCAAAATTCTCAACACTGAGGAGAGGGAACTCAAAAAGTCCACCTCCAGTAGATAGACAGGACCTCAAGTGGAGAGACAGTTACTAAGCCACAGTTCAAATTTCTGACCAAAAACTGTTCCAGTCTAAAAGAACTGCAGGGACAAAAATGGAGAAGAGACTAAAGGAAAGGCTGTCCAATTCTGCCCAACTTGGGATCCATCTAAAGGGAGGGAACCAAGACCTAACACTATTGCTAATGCTATGATATGCTTACAGATGGGAGTCTGGCGTGGCTGTCCTCTGAGAGATGCTACCACCAGCTGACTGAAACAGAAGCAGATACTTACAGCCAACCAATAGACAGAAGCTGAGGAACCCTGTGGTTGAATTAGGGAAAGGCTAGAAGAAGTTGTGAAGGAGGGTGACCTTATAGGAAGACCAGCAGTCTCAACTAACCCTGGATCCCCAAGATCTGTCAGACACTGAGTCATCAACTGGAAGCATATCGGGGCTGGTCCAAGGCCCCTGGCACAAATAAGGCAGGGACTGCCTGGTCAGATCTCAGTGGGAGAAGATGTACTTAATCCTAAGGAGACTTGAGGCCCCAGGGAAGGAGTAGACCTGGTGTGTGTAGGGAAACACCCCATTGGAGGAAAGGGGGAGGAGGAATGGGATGAGAAACTGTCAGAGGCAAGACCGAGGGGGAACATCTGGAATGTAAATATAATAATAATAATTAATAATTAATAATTAATATCTAAGAGCATCATGTTGAGGTGAATATTTAGCCCTAGCACTCTGGAGACAGGGCAGGTGGATCTTTGAGTTTTTCCTAGATCACCCAGATCTACATAGCAAATTTTAGGCTAGTCTGGTCTATACAGCAAGTTCCAGACAACTCAAACCTAAAAAGTAAGACCCTGTATCAACGAGAAAAAAGTCAAAGTGTTACTTGAAAACTGAAAAAAAAAATGACATAATAATAAATGAAACAGGGACTAATGAGAAGTTATTTTAAATCACTAAAATACAAAATACAGCAAATAATAAAGATACTGTATCAAAGTCCCAAGTCTCTTTCTTTTCTGAAAAAAAAATAGACAAAACATTAGGAATGATTAACTAAAACAGTAGTGATAAGCATTACCAAGGATAGTGGGATAGAAAGAAATCCCAAATATGAGGGAACTTTTTAATTTTCTTTAGTGCTTCAAAAACATTTTTTGTCCATTTTAAATTTACTTATTTATTTTTTTATACTCCATATTTTATCGCCCCCCCCACCCAGTCCACCCTCCCACTGTTCCACATCCCATATCTCCTCCCCATGTCCCTGTCTCTACTTGGATGTCCCTACCCTCCACCCCACCTGACCTCTAAACTCCCTGGGGCCTCCAGTCCCTTGAGGGTTATGTGCATCATCTCTGAATGAACACAGACAAGGCAGTCCTATACTGTATGGGTGTTGGGAGCCTCATATCAGCCGGTATATGCTGCCTGTTTGGTGGTCCAGTCTTTGAGAGATCTCAGGGCTCCAGATTAATTGAGACTGTTGCTCCTCCTACCAGTTCACCCTTCTCAGCTTCTTATAGCCTTCCCTAGTTCAACAACAGGGGTCAGCTGCTTCTGTCCATTGGTTGGGTGCAAATATCTGCATCTGACTCTTTCAGCTGCTTGTTGGGTCTTCTGGAGTGCAATCAATGCTAGGTCCCTTTTTGTGAGCACTCAGTAATAGTGTCAGTCAGGTCTTGGGACCTCCCCTTGAGCTGGATCCCACTTTGGGTCTGTCGCTGGATCTTCACTTTTTATAATAAAATCTGAAATGTATTATAGATGGAAGGATAATCATTTTTTTTAAAAATAAATCTAAGCAGGGCTTAGCAGATAGCTCAGTTTGTAAGTATGAGGGTGTGAGCCTGGATCCCCAGCAGCTACATTGAATATAGGCTTAACCACACAGTCCTGATCCTGGCAGGGGAGGGACAGTAGTCTCCTGTCACTCTCACAAATCAGTGGGCTCCAGGTTTAGTGAGAGAGCCTGCCTCAAAAAATCTGCTAAAACCAACTGAAGAATATGAATATGCATATTTGTACCCAACAGTGCACTCACAAACACACACACACACACACACACACACACACACACAAATTAATGACTAAGAAACATATAGACATTAAAAGAAACAATCTTTCAGCTTCAAAAAAGAGCCCTGACTAGATGAAAACCTATCCTTTCACAACACTAAACAAAAACAACAAAAAAGAATACTTAGGTTACGTGAAGTGTTCTAAGAATTAGAAAAGCAAATACTACAACTCATTTAAAGGGTCATTTTAAATCATAATTCATATTAAAGACAAAGATTAAACAAAAGAAAATTTGAATGCTAATTTATTTATGCTCTTGAATGAAAATTATATCTAGATTAATCTTACTTTAAAAGCCTACAAGGATACTTATGGACAAATTCATCAAAACATGAAATGATCAGAGTGTTTTAGAACTCTTACATTAGAGAATTCCCAGGTATGTAAAACAGAATCTTCAGTTTTCAATTTTCACTGTTACTATAATTTCCATACTGTAGGTTTTTGTAGTTTTTGTGAACATACTTAACAGCTTTTGAAGGCTTGTATGATTCCTATTGAATTCCAAAGAATTATCAGACTGGCAGCTGCAAGACAATACCTACTTCAAAGTAGCTGTTATAGCAGTAATAATAATAAACGACAATCTTATAAATATTTATGGAGAAATGAAACCTAAGTAACATCACCAACAGAATCCAGAAACAAGTGAACAGATTATCCCTAACTAGGTTGCACTCAAAAATAAAAATATTCCCAACTTAGTAAACACATTAATAATAAACTCTATGGATACCCAGAAAGCATGTAATACATTTTTATTCCAAATAAAACTCCTAGGAATGTTGGATTAAATTAATTTTAAAAAATAAATCTTTCTGGGCTTGTGAAAAGTAGACCTGCTAGGAAGCAGCAGCAAAACCTACTGTATAAAATGGGGTAAATGGTTCTTTTAAAATAAAGAACATAAATTACCAGCACAATTATTCGGGGTTGTTCAAGAGATCTCTGTGAGAGTATTTAAAATTTAAACATAATTTAAATCATGACACATGATTTGAATATTCTAAGAAACTGATGAATCATTTTATCCTCAGAAAATCTATGTGAGTCTCCTGAAAGCGGGGAAAAGAAAAAACAAACAGGCCTGAGGATTTGACATTGGTGGAAAGACTTAGATAATAAAATGCACTAGCACACACACACACACACACACACAAACACACGCGCGCGCGCGCGCGCGCATGCTTGTTGTAAGTATGGTAGATAATGAAGTGGGAAGCAGTCTTTCTGAATAGGCAAGAAAATTCCAAGAAATGAAAACCTGGTGATAAGAAAATAGCATTTTTGAAAAACAGGGATGGGGTTGATAGCAAAGGTTAGAGGAGTTGAGTTTGCAATCCAGCATCAGAGGGGTGGTCAGGGTTTATGCCATTCAGGATCTCAGGAGGCATGAAACAACCAGATCTGAGCAGTAATTGGCAGAAGATTGACATAATACATTGACAGTTTCTGACTGTTATTGGCACTCCTGGGAAAGTAGCAGGCTATGGTTCTGGAACCAGAGAAATTGCTAAGGAAGTTTCTGTCATTTTGCAGGTTGGAAATGGTGGCCTTGTTGAAGTAGTGGCTGGATACACGCAGAAATCAGTCTGAAGTCAATCAAGGTCAAATGTATCTGGCTAGAGTTGTTAAGTTGAGTCTGAGTGTAAGAAAAGCACTGTTCTTAACTAACAGGACAAAGAAGGCTAGACTCAAAGAATGTGACACGGTAGTCTTGAAAGGTAAAAATTTAAGTTGTTTTGCTGAAGCATGGTTTGGCACTGCATCTTTGGCTGCCCTGGAATTCACTGTACATGTTAGGCTGGCCCGGAACTCACAGACATCCACCTGATTCAGTCTCCCCGGGACTGGTATTAAAAGCATGTACCATCATGTCTGGCGCCCAAGATTATTTTTGAAAGCAATAACTCATAATATAAGCAAGAAATAGAAGAGAACGATGATCAGAAGCACAAACCATAGCTCTACCTCCTTTAAGGGCTAAGAGTAGAGAATCGCCGAAATACAGAAGAGTGAGGAGGGCCTGAACAATAGAAATAGAATGACCCTAAAAGGTAAGAGGGAAGGACAGGATGAAGGTGGGAGGAAGGGAGGGAAGGAATGAAGGAGGGAGGGAGAAAGGAGTGAGGTAGGTTGAAAAAGAAGGAGGGTGGAAGGGAGGGTGTGTGGAAAGGAAGAAAGGATGGAAGGAAAGAAGGAAAGAAGGAGGGAGAAAAGGAAAGAAGAGAGAGAAAAAGGAAGGGAAGGAAGGAGGGAGGATGGAGGGAAAAGGTAGAAAGGGGAGTGCGATGGTGGTAGCAGAAAACCCCTCCCAGTGCTCATGATTTTTTTTTAGATATTTATTTATTTTTTAATTTTCTATATTCTATGTTTACATTCCAAAGGCTTTCCCCTTTCCCAGTTCCCACCCACCATAGTTCCCATAGTTCCTCTCCCCCCCCAACTGTTCCCCATGATTTTGAGGCAGAAAGTTTATAGGTTTGAGTTCACCAGCACACATTATAGGAAATAAGTGACAATGTCTGAATTTTCTTCTTCTCTACTCTATTCAGTTTTGTCGCCTTCATATATAATCTAGTCTGTTGTAAGTACATTCTTCTGAACTTTCATCAGAATAAACTGCTATCAAGTACAAGCTTATAGCATGTTCATACAATTTGCAGCCTCTGCTTTCTAGAAAATCTGTACCAACAAGCACACAATGCCGCTATTCCCAGGACGGGCTTGGAGGCCTGCAAAGCTGAAGAAGTCCCTGTACTTTCCTTCCTTTGATGGTAACTAGAAACAAAAAGTTACTCTGAGGAAGGAGGGCACATCTGCCTAGAATATGGCCCCATTCTCATCATCCTATCTCATCATGCCTTCTTCCAATAAGAGAATCCCTTGTTACCATAGTTAATGTACCTATGTTCATAAAGATGCAGGAGAAGAAAGGGGCCCATTGAGGAGATTCCTAGGATAAGAAAAAGGAAGGAGGGAAATTTAGTTGTTTAGGAAGTAATTTATAAGAATTTACAATTAAAAGGCCTATGAAGTTCTGATAACACATACTGAATATCATTTATTCTAATTCCTTTTCAAAATTTTAAATGACTATGGAGTATTTCTAATGGCAGTAACAGGAAAATGTCTTCAAAATTACTCATGTATCTTACCCATGGTTTGAGCTTTTAGGTTAGTTCTGTACTAGAGAAAAAATAATTTTGTGATAAAATAATAACAGGAAATTATACTTAAATAAATGGAAAGGTTTTGATCAGAAATGTCTTTTGTTTGAGAAAGGGTTAAATGAAGAATATCCACATTATTGAATATTAACACTGTGGATAAACAATTTAAATCTGCTCAACTGTAAAAGAACACACACAACAGGCTAATCAAAAGCAAGCCTTAGAATATATTTACTTTTTAAAATTCTGTTGGTGTGTTCCTACTGGCTATATGTATGAATAACTTATATGTTTATAAACATCCACAGAGAAGAAAGACAAAGGTATACTGTTTGTCAGTAGAAACTGTATCTCAAAAGCAGAGTTTATCAGAGTTACATTTCCCCCATTGTATGACTCTAAGTTTTTGGAGACATTTGAAAAACAATCTGTAAGGAATGGATGTATTTCCTTTAATTAAGCTGAGTTAGTATTAATAAGTAGCACCTGATTTTTATCCTGTCAAAATGACCAATCGATTCTACAGTATAGCATGATAGAATGTGCTAAAAGAGAAATATGTTTGTATTTTCTTTTCCATCTTTTTTCTTTCTGTATTCATAAATAAGCACATGAAAAACATCTCCCCTTCCCTGCCAGTGATTGCCCTATTTGTCTACTCACTTCTATTTTGTTTCTTCTTGCTTTGTCTTTAACCTGCCTTGAAGTTCTTATTAATCTACAACAATGCTCTTATCCATTACACTGATACTTCTTGCTAGGATGTTGGGTTCTTCCCAGCCTTTTTCCTTCTTGAATGTTCAGTGGAATCATCTAGGACTTATCACTTTTACATTCCCCGAGTCACTTGCCTTCAATGTTAGTGCTGATAGAACTTCAGGCAGAATCCTCCTGGCCTGTTACTTTCCTTTTCCTGACACTTAATACTTATATGGGATTCACTGTAGTTAGCCATCAAATTTTTCCTCTTTGAGAGTCACTCCCTGCCCACGTGATTGTATCCAAGACTGTCTGAAGTTTTGAAGATTTCAATTTGATATAGCAAACCTCCCCTGAAATTATAGTAAGCAGACAAAATAAAAGTTTCCTTCTCATATAACAGTTCAATGTAGTTTTTTGTGGCATGTGAATTGCTGTCTTAAAAAGAACCAGGAATTTTATGATCTAAAGTGTTCTTTATATGTCCTTCAGCTCTTACTCTCTGCCCTAGAATTTGGCCTTTTTAGATGACCGCTGTTGATCAAAGAACCAGCACCAGCGTTAATCCCTGAGCTTGGAAGTTTACATTTCCACCTAATCTTGTGCTTAGCAGCAGATAGAGATTTCATGCGGGACATGAAGATTTGGTGACTGGAAAATTAAAAGAGCACACATAAATAAGTAGCTCCTCAGGAAGAGATGCAATTTTAACAGGGACAGCCAAGTTTATAGACAGATCAATACAGAGAAGCTATTTTAATTCAAGACAAGGCCAAAGCTCTTGTGAATGAATATTCAAAACCATCTGACACTTTCATAATTTTTGCCAATTTCACAGGTATAAATGGAGCACATAGAGCATAAGAATTTCAAGCATAATATTCATCAGGAATATGGGACATGCATATTATTTCAAATGAATCACTAAAGTTCAGGTGATAACCTCAGCAAATAGAAAAGCAATGTGATCTACTTAATTATAAATGATGAAAATAATAATGATAAGAAGTTAGCATTTGGTATACTCTTCTTCCATATTATCTATACCATTAAGTCTAATAACACATTTAACTCTCACACTGACTCTATGACTACTAATATTCCATCATCCCATTGTACAGACCAAAAAAAAAAAACCGAAAAAAAAAAAAACAGAGGGACAAAGAGATTAAATGGTTTATTCAAATTTTACACTAAACTTCTTGGAGGATATTCTGTTCTTACAATTCCAGGCCCCAAGTTTTGTACCCTAAATAATATGTAGCATTGATCAAAACATTGGGATGAGAAATTTCCAAAGGGGTTAAAAAGAAATGACATTTATAGAAGTTATTGTATTACTCTTGATGAATTTTCACAAAATTAATATTTAGTATGTATATAGATAGTACAGTTATATGTATTATATAAAATTGCTTTGAAAAACTGGGCATGGTGACTTTGATCTTAGTCTCAGAGTCTATGCTAGAAAACTGTCATGCATTAAAAGATAGCCATGCAACACAGAGAGACACTATCTCAGCAGCATTGGGAAGAAGCTGGAAGAAGCTGAGGAAGAAGGCGGCCCCACTGGAAGGCCAGCTGTGTCAACTGACCTGGACCCCCAAGATCTTTCAGACACTGGGCCACCAACCAGGCAGCATACACATGCTGATATGAGGCCCCTGACACATATACAGCAGAGAACTGCCTGGTCAAGACTTAGAGAAGATGCACCTAACCCTCAAGAGACTTGAGGCTCCAGGGAGTGGGGAGATCTGGTGGGGTGGAGGTAGGAGGGTGGGGACATCCTCTTGGAGATGGAGGTATGGGATAGAGAGAAGACAGTGGGGCAGACCAGGAGGAGGATGAAGTCTGATTGTCAAAAAAAGAAAAGAAAAAGAAAGAATAAGAATAAATAATTTTTTTGCTTTTTTTCCCTTATCTTTTTTTTTTACAATTTTTTTATTTTCTATATTCTTTGTTTACATTCCGAAGGCTTTCCCCTTTCCCCATTCCCCCCTCACCATATGTCCCATATGTCCTCTTCCACCCCCCTCCCCCACCTATTCCCCAATCACCACCCCACCATTTCTCTGCTCTATTCTGGTACTCTCCTACAAAACTGGATCCAGTCTTTTCAGGACCAGGGTCCTCTCCTTCCTTCTTCTTGGGAATCTTTTGACTTGCTAATTGTGCCTTGAATATTCAGAGCTTCTGGGCTCATTAATATCCACTTATCAGTGATTGCATTTCATGTGTATTCTTTTGTGATTGGGTTAACTCACTTAGGATGATATTTTCCAGATCCAACCATTTGCCTACAAATTGCATGAAGAGAAAAACAAGTTTTTATCATGCAAGCCTTTCACTTGCTCATTAAGAATTACTCTGAGATTTGATACTACTGTGAAAGGCATTGTTTTCTGATCTTTTTCTCAGTCTGTATATAGAAGGGCTACTGATTTTTGTGAATGAATCTTATATCCAGCACTTTGTTGAAAGTACTTATCATCTATAGGAGTTCCTACGTGGAATTTTAGGGTCATGTATGTATACTATCATATTGTCTGCAAATAAAGATACTTGAACTGCTTTCTGAAGTTCACTGAAGGACATTTTGCACACTATATGAAAACCTAGTACAATGGAAACTTCCTATAAAATGTGAAGATTATCCTAATGAAGTCTCCAAATATTATGAAAGACAGAACCCTACTGGCCATCTCTTGTCATCAAAAAAAAAAAAAAAAAAAAAAAAAAGCTTCCAATGAAGTTACCTCATTTCATCTAATTGACATGTTGGCAAAAAGGATCCTGTGGAAATTTCCTAACCAAGCCAAGCTGTTAAGAAGACAATAGGCAGCTCTCCCCAAACTGACCACAATATCTCATTGTTGAAGATAACATCCACATAACTCATTGAACATGGAGAGTTGGAACTGTGCCTAAGTAGCCCATGTTCTTGCAGCTATGACACAGAAAGGTACTGCATAAGCCAGCAAAAAGAAAAGTAAGCACCCAACCAAACTCAATGTTTGATCTACATTCTATCCTGCCTGCATGATATGCCAGGGCACTGGTGGCACAAATCTTATGAGAATAACTAACCAGTGTCTCATTTGACTTAAGGCACACTCCATGAGAAGGAACCGATACATGATGCTGCTTAGGTAAACATGGACAAAAAATCTAGAGTAAAATTAAATATTGCTGCTCAAAATAAAACTAAAAAGTAACATAAAATGACTATTATTTTCTGCTATTCTCATAGATTGGCACTTTATTCAGTCATTAGCAGAGAAGCTTCCTCCCATAGCATATGAGACACACAGACAGACAGAGACAGACAGAGGGGGTTAGAGTGAGGAAGAGGGAGAGAAGATAAAGCCTGAGGAGAAGGAGGAGGAGAAGGAGGAGGATGGGTAGGAGGAGGAGGAGGAGGAAGAGGAGGAGGAGGATGAAGAGGAGGAAGAAGAGAAGAAGAAGAAGTAGTAGAAGAAGAAGAAGAAGAAGAAGAAGAAGAAGAAGAAGAAGAAGAAGAAGAAGAAGAAGAAGTAGAAGAAGAAGAAGAAGAAGAAGAAGAAGAAGAAGAAGAAGAAGAAGAAGAAGAAGAAGAAGAAGTAGAAGAAGAAGAAGAAGAAGAAGAAGAAGAAGAAGAAGAAGAAGAAGAAGAAGAAGAAGAAGAAGAAGAAGAAGAAGAAGAGCCAGCGGGGATGGAGGACACATGGAGAACAAGGTTCTCCAAAACAACTAAGCATGGTTCATAAAACTCAGTCTGAAGCACCAGTCACAGGGCCAACGAGGGTATGAATGAGATCCTCAACATATATACAATTGTTTTCAGTTAGTACTTTTATGGGACTACTGAGTGTGCAAACAAGTGAGTCTCCATGCAACTCCTCCATGTAGTTTTAAGTATTTTTGTCTGATACCTACAAAGGATTCTGAGAATGCAAATGGATTCCTGGTGAGCCAGGTTTAACTTTCCAGACACAAAACTATATGACATAAACCCTGGTCTGATTGCTATTTAAGTGTGGGCTGACAGCAGCTTCAGAATTCATTGTCATAGGATCACAGATAGGACTTACACTAAATGGTAATACTTGGTAAATGTATATGGGATGGATTCCCAGGTGAGGCAATCTAGGGATGGCCTTTCCTTCAATCTTTGCTCTACACTTTGTCTCTGTATTTCCTCCCATGGATATTTTATTCCACCTTCTAAGAAGGACTGAAGCATCCACAGTTTGGTCTTCCTTCTTCTTGAGCTTCATGTGGTCTGTGAGTTGTATCTTGGGTATTCTGAGCTTCCAGGCTAATATCTACTTATCAGTGAGTGCATGCCATGTGTGTTCCTTTGTGACTGGGTTAACTCACTCAGGATGATATTTTCTAGTTCCATCCATTTGCCTAAGAATTTCATGAATTCACTGATTTTAATAGTTGAGTAGTATTCCATTGTGAAAACAGACTGCATTTTCTATATCCATTCCTTATTATTATATGTAGGAAAATCTTTTTTTCTATATTCTTTGCTTACATTCCAAATGATTTCCTCTTTCCCATTCCCCCTTCCCATAAGTCCCAGAAACCCTCTTTACTCTGTCCATTTCCCAATCACCCTCCTCCCATTCTTCTGTCCTGGTAATCCCCTATAATGCTGCATCAAGGGCTGCTTTCCAGGGCAAGGGCCAACTCCTTCCTTCTTATCTGGAGTCATTTGATATGATAATTGTCTTGATTATTCAGCAAGCTTCTGGGCTAATATCCACTTCTTAGTAACTGCATTCCATGTGTATTTTTTTGTGATTGGGTTACCTCACTTAGGAGGATGGTTTCCAGTTCCAACCATCTGCCTAAAAATGTCATGAATTCATGGTTTTTAATTGCTAAGTAGTATTCCATTGTATAAATATACCATGTTTTCTGTATCCATTACTCTGTTGAGGGACATCAGGGTTCTTTCCAGCTTCTGGCTATTATAAATAAGGCTGCTATGAACATAGTGGAGAGTGTGTCCTTATTGCATGCTGGAGAATCTTCTGGGTATATGCCCAGGAGTGGTATAACAGGGTCCTCCAGAAGTGTCATGCCCAGTTTTCTGAGGAACCACCAGACTGATTTCCAGAGTGGTTGTACCAGTGGAGGAGTGTTTCTCTTTCTCCACATCCTCACCAACACCTGCTGTCTCCTGAGTTTTTAATCTTAGCCACTCTGACTGGTGTGAGGTGAAATCTCAGGGTTGTTTTGATTTGCATTTCCCTAATGACTAATGATGTTGAACTTTTCTTAAGGTGCATCTCAGCCATCCGAAGTTCTTCAGGTGAGAATTCTTGGTTTAGCTCTGTACCCCATTTCTTAACAGGATTATTTGGCTCTCTGGAGTCTACCTTCCTGAGTTCTTTGCATATATTGGATATTAGCCCTCTGTCAGATGTAGGGTTGGTGAAGTTCCTTTCCCAATTTGTTGGTTGCTTTTTTTGTCCTTTTGACAGTGTCCTTTGCTTTACAGAAACTTTGTAATTTTATAAAGTCCCATTTGTCAATTCTTGATCTTAGAACATAAGCTATTGGTGTTCTGTTCAGGAACATTTCCCTTGTGCCCATGTCCTCAAGGCTCTTCCCCAGTTTCTTTTCTATGAGTTTCAGTGTGACTGGTTTTATATGGAGGTCCTTGATCCACTTGGATTTGAACTTAGTGCAAGGAGATAAGAATGGATCGATTTGCATTCTTCTGCATGCTGACCTCCAGTTAAACCAGCACTATTTGTTGAAAAGGCTATCTTTTTTCCACTGGATGGTTTTATCTCCTTTGTCAAAGATCAAGTGACCATAGGTGTCTGGGTTCATTTCTGGGTCTTAAATTCTATTCCATTGATCTACCTGCTGGTCACTGTACCAATACCACGCAGGTTTAAACATTATTGCTCTGTAGTACTTCTAGAGGTCTGGTATACTGATTTAACAAGAAGTTCTTTTACTGCTGAGAATAGTTTTAGCTAACCTGGGTTTTTTGTTCATCCAGGGCAGTTTTTAACACTATTGCTCTGTAATACTGCTTGAGGTCCAGAATACTGATTCCCACAGAAGTTCTTTTACTGTTGAGAATAGTTTTAGCTATCATGGGTTGTTTGTTATTCCAGATGAATTTGAGAATTGCTGTTTCTAACTCTATAAAGAACTGAGTTGGGATTTTGATGGGGATTGCGTTGAATCTGTATATTGCTTTTTGGCAAGATGGCCACTTTTACTATATTAATGCTGCCAATCTGTGAGCATTGAAGATTTTTCCATTTTCTGAGGTCTTCTTCAATGTCCTTCTTCAGGGATCTGAAGTTCTCATTATACAGATTTTTCACTTGTTTGGTTAGAGTCACCCCAAGATACTTCATATTGTTTTTGGCTATTGTGAAGGGTGTCATTTCCCTAATTTCTTTCTCAGCCTGCTTATTCTTTGAGTATAAGAAGGATACTGATTTCCTTGAGTTGGTTTTATAACCAGCCACTTTGCTGAAGTTGGTTATCAGCTGTAGGAGTTCTCTGGTGGAGTTTTTTGAGTCATTTAAGAATACTATCATATCAACTGCAAATAGTGATAGTTTGACTTCTTTCTTTCCAATTTGTATCCCTTTAACTTCCTTATGTTGTCTAATTGCTCTATTTAGAACTTCAAGTGTTATGGTAAAAAGATATGAAGAGAGGGGGCAGCTTTGTCTAGTCCCTGATTTTAGTGAGATTGCTTCAAGCTTCTCTCAATTTAGTTTGGTGTTGGCTACTGGTTTGCTGTATATTGCTTTTACTATATTTAGGTATGGGTCTTGAATTTCTGTTCTTTTCAAGACTTTTAGCATGAAAGGATGCTGAATTTTATCAAAAGCTTTTTCAGCATCTAGTGATATGATCATGTGTTTTTTTCTTTGAGTTTGTTTATGTAGTGGATTACATTGATGGATTTCTGTATATTGTAGCATCCCTGCATCCCTGGGATGAAGCCTACTTGATCATAGTGTATGATCGTTCTGATGTGTTCTTGGATTCATTTGGCAAGAATTTTATTGAGTATTTTTGCATCAATATTCATTAGGGAAATTGGTCTGAAATTCTCTTTCGTTGTTTGATCTTTGTTTGGTTTTAGTATCAGGATAATTGTGGCTTCATAAAACGAGTTGGGTAGTGTTCCTTCTGTTTCTATTTTGTGGAATAGTTTCAAGAGTATTGGTGTTAGGTCTTCTTTGAAGGTTTGATAGAATTCTGCACTAATACCATCTGGTCCTGTGCTTTTTTTTGGTTGGGAGACTGTCAATGACCACATCTATTTCTTTAGGCATTATGGGACTGTTTAGATGATCTATTTGATCCTGATTTAATTTTGATATTTGTATATGGCTAGGAAATTGTCCATTTCCTCCAGATTCTCCAGTTGTTTGAGTATAGGTTATTGTAGTAGGAACTGATAATTTTTTGAATTTCTTCAGTTTCTGTTGTCTTATCTTTCTTTTTTTATTGGATATATTCTATATTTACAATTCATTTCCCTTTTTCTCGTTCCCCAACCCCCAAAGGTCCCACATGCCCTTTTCCCTCCCCGTGCTCCATCTTCCACCCCTTCCCTCATCCCTGTTCTTGTATTCCCCTACAGTGATGCTTTGATCCTTTCCAGCACCAGTGTCCACTCCTTTCTTCATGTCAGACAACATTTGGTATGTGAATTGTGTCTTTGGTATTCCAAGATTCTAGGCTAATATCCACTTATCAGTGACTGCATACCATGGGTATTCTTTTGAGACTGGGTTACCTCACTTAGCATGACATTCTCCAGCTCTATCCATTTCTCTAAGAATTTCATGAATTAATTGTTTCTAATGGCTGAATAGTACTCCACTGTGTATATATACCACATATTTTGTATCCATTCCTCTGTGGAGGAACATCTGGGTTCTTTCCAGCTTCTGTCTATTATAAATAAGGCTGCTATGAACATAGTGGAGCATGTATCCTTATTGCATGCTGGGGAATCTTCTGGGTATACGCCCAGGAGTGGTATGGCTGGGTCCTCCGGAAGTATCATGTCCAGTTTTCTGAGGAAACACCAGACTGATTTCCAGAGTGGTTGTACCAGGTTACAGTCCCACCAGCAGTGGAGGAGTGTTCCTCTTTCTCTACATCCTCTCCAACACCTGATGTCTTCTGAGTTTTTGATCTTCACCATTCTGACTGGTGTGAGGTGAAACCTCAGGGTTGTTTTGATTTGCATTTCTCTAATGACTAATGATGTTGAAGATTTTTTAAGGTGTTTCTCAGCCATCCAAATTTCTTCCGGTGAAAAGTCTTTGTTTAGCTCTGTACCTCACTTTTAGACAGGGTTATTTGGTTTTCTGGGGTCTAACTTCTTGAGTTCTCTGTATATATTGGATATTAGCCCTCTGTCGGATGTGGGGTTGGTGAAGATCTTTTCCCAATTTGTTGGTTGCCGATTTATCCTCTTGACAGTGTCTTTTGCCTTACAGAAACTTTGTAATTTTATGAGGTCCCATTTGTCTATTCTTGCACTTAGAGCATAAGCAATTGGTGTTCTGTTCAGGAATTTTCCCCCTGAGCCAATGTCCTCAAGGCTCTTCTCCAGCTTCTTTTCTATTAGTTTTAGTGTGTCTGGTTTTATGTGGAGGTCCTTGATTCACTTGGAGTTGAGCTTAGTGAAAGGACATAAGAGTGGATCAATTCTCATTCTTCTGCATGTTGACCTCCAGTTGAGCCAGCACCATCTGTTGAAAAGGCTATCTTTTTTCCACTGGATGTTTTCAGCTCCTTTGTCGAAGATCAATTGGCCATAGATGTGTGGGTTCAATTCTGGGTCTTTGATCCTATTCCATTGATCTGCCTCCATGTCACTGAACCAATACCATGCAGTTTTTAACACTATTGCTCTGTTGTATTGCTTGAGGTCTGGGATATTGATTCCCCCAGAAGTTCTTTTGCTGTTGATGATAGTTTTAGCTATTCTGGGTTTTTTGTTATTCCAGATGAATTTGAGAATTGCTCTTTCTAATTCTATGAAGAACTGAGTTGGGATTTGGATGGGGATTGCATTGAATCTGTATATTGCTTTTGGCAAGATTGCCATTTTAACTATATTAATCCTGCCAACCCACAAGCATGGAAGATTTTTCCATTTTCTGATGTCTTCTTCAATTTCCCTCTTCAGAGACCTGAAGTTTTTGTCATATAAATCTTTCCCATGTTTGGTTAGAGTCATTCCAAGATACTTTATATTGTTTGTGTCTATTGTGAAGGGTGTCATTTTCCTAAATTTTTTCTCAGCCTTCTTATCCTTTGCGTATAGGAAGTTGATTTTATAACCAGTCAGTCACTTTGCTGAAGTTGTTTATCAGTTGCAGGAGTTCTCTGGTGGAGTTTTTTTTGGTCACTTAAGTATACTATCATATCATCTGTGAATAGTGATAGTTTGACTTCTTCCTTTCTGATTTGTATCCCTTTGACTTCCCCATGCTGTCAAATTGCTCTAGCTAGTACCTCAAGTACTATATTGAAGAGATATGGTGAGAGGGGGGCAGCCTTGTCTAGTCCCTGATTTTAGTGGGATTGCTTCAAGTTTTTCTCCGTTTACCTTGATGTTGGCTACTGGTCTGCTGTATATTGCTTTTACTTTGTTTAGATATGAGCCTTGAATTCCTGCTCTTTCCAAGACTTTTAGCATGAAAGGATGCTGAATTTTGTCAAATGCTTTTTCAGCATCCAATGAGATGACCATGTGGTTTTTTTATTTGAGTTTGTTTATGCAGTGGATTACATTGATGGATTTCCGTATATTGAAACATCCCTGCATCCCTGGGATGAAACCAACTTGATCATGGTGAATGATCATTTTTATGTGTTCTTGGATTTGGTTGGCAAGTATTTTATTTAGTATTTTTGCATCAATATTCATTAGGGAAAGTGGCCTGTAGTTCTCTTTCTTAGTTGAATCTTTGTGTGGTTTTGGTATTAGGGTAATTGTGGCTTCATAGAATGAGTTGGGTAGTGTTCCTTCTGTTTCTATTTTGTGGAATAGTTTGAAGAGTATTGGTATTAGGACTTCTTTGAAGGGCTGATAGAATTCTGCACTAATACCATCTGGTCCTGTGCTTTTTTTTGGTTGGAAGACTTTCTATGACCCCTTCTATTTCGTTGGGGGTTATGGGTCTGTATAGATGATCTATTTGATCCTTGTTTAATTTTGGTATTTAGTAACTGTCTAGGAAATTGTCCATTTCCTCCAGATTCTCCAGTTGTGTTGAGTATAGGCTTTTGTAGTAGGAACTGATGATTTTTTTGAATTTCCTCAGTTTCTGTTGTTATATCTCCCTTTTTATTTCTAATTTTGTTAATTTGAATACTGTCTCTGTGCCCTTTTGTAAGTCTGGCTAGGAGTTTATCTATCTTGTTGATTTTCTCAAAGAACCAGCTCCTGGTTTTGTTGATTCTTTATATAGTTCTCTTTGTTTCAACTTGATTGATTCAGCAGTGAGTTTGATGATTTCCTGTCTTCTACTCCTGCTGTGTGAATTAGCTTCTTTTTGTTCCAGGGCTTTCAGGTATGCAGTTAAACTGCTAGTGTATGCTCTCTCCAGTTTCTTTTTGGAGGCATTCAGGGCTAAGAGTTTTACTCTTAGCACTGCTTTCATTGTGTCCCTTAAATTGGGGTATGTTGTGCCTTCAGTTTCATTAAATTCTAGAAAGTTTTCCTTATTTTATTTCTTCCTTGACCAAGATATCACTGAGTAGAGTATTGTTCAGCCTCATGTATATGTGGGCTTTCTGTTGTTTTTGTTGCTATTGAAGACCACTCTTACTCTATAGTGATCTGATAGGAGGCATGGGATTAGTTAGATATTCTTATATCTGGTGATGTCTGTCCTGTGACAAATTATATGGTCGATTTTGGAGAAGGTACCATGAGGTGCTGAGAAAAAGGTATATTCTTTTGCTTTAGGATGAAATGTTCTCTCTCTCTCTCTCTCTCTATATATATATATATATATATATGTATATATATATATATATACATATATATATATATACATATATATATATATATATATATGTGTGTGTGTGTGTGTGTGTGTGTGTGTGTGTGTGTGTGTGTGTTAAATCCAATCCTTCAATTAGTTTCCCTGTGTCCCTGTTTAGTTTCTAGTTTCCTGATCGGTCCATTGAGCAGAGTGGAGTGTTGAGGTCCCCCACAATTATTGTGTTAGGTGCAATATGTGCTTTGAGCTTTAGTAAAGTTTCTTTTATGAATGAGGGTGCCCTTGCATTTGGAGCATAGATGTTCAGAATTGAGAGTTCTTCTTTGAGAATCTTAGTTTTCTATATTTTATGTACTAATGTTGTTTTGATTGTGAAATTTAACTATATGTATAGTTTGAATGTCATCATCAAATTTCACTGTATATTTTTTCTCTTTAAATTGTGTGTGCATGTATGTGTGTTTGTGTGTGTGTGTGTGTGTGTGTGTGTGTGTGTGTGTGTTTGAGTATATTCTATAGGTGTGCTGGTGCTGGTACTAGTAGTGTACAGAGAATGTATCGGATTCCCTGGAAATGGCATTCCAGGCAACTGTGAGCCCCTGAACAAGACATGATCTTAACTGAGTTAACTATCCACCTACCACCCCATTTTTTCTGTAGGTATATCCTGTTTTACTCAATTTTTCATTATTTTTAAGGACTGAGTTCATAACTTTATTTGTTATAAATAAAACTGCAGTGGATATTGTAATTTAATATAAGTCACCTTAGGATGTTTCCTGAGCTAGTTGCCATAATATATGCCTGTTACCTCAGCCACAGAGATGCAGAGGACAGAGAATTCAGAATTGCAGTTTAAGGAACTAAGCAAAAATAATAAATAACAAAATAATAAATAATAAAAGTTTAAGAAATTTTACTTACCCTGACTTGACTTCTCGGGGCTGGTAACTGGGACCCACTTTCTGTTTCTGTCAAACATACCTATGAATCTATAGATACCATGTATGGTACATCTCCATCCATGTTGACAAGGCTGGTGTCCAGAGCAGTAATGTCTACTGGAAGCCCTTCAGGCTGCCTTTAGATTTGATGCCCAGGGACAAGATAAGACCTCCCAGAGAGATGATAATTCCTTCAACACCTTCTTTGGTAAAATAGGAGCTGGCAAGCATGGCCCCAGGGCAGTGATGTTATATCTGGAATATATAGTTATGGACAAAATTTATATTGGTACACTACTTCCTGCCAGCTCTTTTACCTGAGTAGTATATCAGCTGCCCACCTTGTCTTGGACCAAATGCACAAGTTAGTAAACAGATCTTCATGATGTCTTAGTTTTCCAGTGCTTTTTGCAGGAGAATTGCCTCTGGGTTCACCCTTCAGCTGATGCAATGGCTTTCTGTTGAAAGAAATGGGGAAGAAGTCCAAGATGGAGCTCTTGAATTTCCTAGCCCCTTGCTCCTAGATTTCCACTGTTGTTGTTGAGCCGTACCATTTCATCCTTAGCACCTACAACCACCCTGGAGCACTCTGATTGTGCCTTCATGGTAGTCAGTGTGGCCATTATGACAGCCATCATAGAAACCTTATTATTGAACACCCATCTTAACTTTTTGGCCTAATTGGGACTCTCATCATTGCTTCTCTCAGATTTGATGGGACCCTGAATGTGGATTTGACTTAATTCCTAACCCACCTGGTACCGTACTCTTATATTCACTTCCCTCTGGCTACACATGCCCCCGTCATCTCTACTGAGAAAGCCTAGCCTTAGCAGCTTTCTGTAGCAGACACTACCAATGTCTGCTTTGATCCTGCTAATGACATGGTGAAATGTGACTCTCATCATGGTAAATGCTTGGCTTGCTATCTATTATAATGTGGTATGGGGTTTCCAAAGATACCACTGCTGTCACTGTCACCATCAAGACCAAACACAGCATTAAGTGTGTGGACTGGTGTCCCACTGGCTTCAAGGTTGGCATAAGTTACCAACCATCAATTGTGGAACCTGGTGGAGACCTGGCTAAAATACAGAGAGCTGTGTGTATGCTGAGCAAGACCATGGCATTGATGAGGTCTAAGGTTACCTAGACCATAGGTTTGGCCTGATGTATGTCTCTGTGCACTGGTATACAAGTGACACCATGGAGAAAAGGGAGTTCTCTGTGGTTTGTGAGGACATGGGTGCCCTAGAGAGGGATTATGGGGAGTTTAATGTGGATTCTGTTGAAGGAGAGAGTAAAGGTGAGGAATATTAATCTGTTCCTTTATATTTGTAACACATAAAAATCCCATAATATCAGTTCAACACTATTTGAGAGGCATCAATATATTTTATGCTATTCTCATTCTGCAATCATATTTGTCTTTTCCATGTACGGCTGTTCGATTTTCCCTTGATGTCTTAAAGTAAGTGTTAAGAAAAATAAGAGATTTTATTTTCCTTGCTAAAAAACAAAAGCATGACCATTTTTCAGGAGCATCATAGGGAAGTGAACAAACTGGGAAATAGAATTAACAGCAGTGAATGCTCTGGAGTAAAGACACTTAGAGAGAGCCAGTGGAAGTGCCTGATTTAGACCTGCAAAGGAGTTGGCCTTCAGCAGCTCCTGAAAGCTTTATGGAAATAAGCAATAGAAGTGAAATAGGCCATGTTTTATAACCATAATCCAATGCAAGTTTGGATTAGTGAATGTTAACTTAGAAAATTCTAAATTGGTGGTATGCATGGTGTGAATATACCAAGCTGGAGAAAGAAAAGCCCACAAGGCCTCAATTGTACACAAAGAACTAAAGAAAAAAGCTGGAAATGAGAGAGGTGGCCATCCCCAGAAAACAACAAGCACATTAACTATCTATTCAGCATCAAAATCTCGGCCTTTAAAGCATACTTAACAGGTATAATTATATGGACTGATCAAGTTATATTTAGAAATACAAATGAATATGCACATACATATTTACATGCAATAACAACTAAGTTTCTTATTAGATGTTTTCTTTATTTACATTTCAAATGTTATCCCTTTTCCGGGTTTCCCCTCTGGAAACCCCCTATCCCATCCTCCCTCCCCCTGCTCACCAGTAAACTCCCACTTTCCTGTCCTGGCATTCCCCTATACTGGGGCATTGAGCCTTCTCGGGACCAAGGGCCTCTACTCCCATTGATGTCCAAAAAGGCCATCCTCTGCTACATATGCGAATGGACCCATAGGTAACACCATGTGTTCCCTTTGGTTGGTGATTTCCTCCCTGGGAGCTCTGGGGTACTGGTTGGTTCCTATTGTTGTTCCCCCTATGGGGCTGCAAACCCATTCAAGAGGCCATGGATTAGTTGTGTGGTGAAGGAATTATGGGAGGGCTTAGAGGGAGAAATGGAAAGGGAGAAATGCTATAATCAAATTATAATCATTTAAGACAAAAGACTATTTACATTTAACATTTCTATATTACATTTATATTTATAGTTACATTATAATCTTAAGAAAAAGATTACATTTAGCTAAGTCTTGGTTGAAGAAAGCTTCTTTTCATTTTAATGTTTATTATATATCTAATCACAAGTTTTATGATTTAAGTAGTTCTAAGTTAACATTCACTAATCCCAACTTGCATTGGATTATGGTCAAAAAATATGGCCTGTTTCACTTCTATTGCTTATTTCCATAAAGATTTCAGGAAGCATTGTATGCCAGCTCCTTTCCAAATCAAGCATTTCCACTTCCTCCCACTGTGTCCTTACTTCAGAGCATTCATTGTTGTTAATTGAATTCCCCAGCTTGTTCACTTGCCTATGATGGTCCTGCACAATGCTCTTAGTTCTTTAGGGATATCTGCATTACTGATCAATGCATGATGCTTTCCCTGACTACAACTATGATTTCATGTTGGGACTGAGAGCAGTGAGAGAAACACCCAAGAGCCAGCAGTAGTTAAGCCAGAGAGAATGTAAAATGACAGAAAGGCATGGATAAAGAAACATACCCGAGAGTTCCCTCAGAGGAAAAAGTTAATGTTAGCCATGCTAGGGAAGTACCAGTGTAGCTTGTCTTCTTCTGACTTCTGATAAATTACAGGAAAAGGGAAGACAGGTAAAACATCTTCATATCCAACTCTTGCTGGGTTTGCTACTTAATTCATAGTATAAATTGTAATCCTTTGCTGTTTCCCTGTTTAATTTTTCTGTGTGTACTGTTAATGTTTTTTGCCCTACTGTGTGTGTGGGGGGGTAGCTAGTTTAAAGCCTATATTCTGAGACTGCCACACATCAGCTGTATTATAAACTGACATATAATTTCCATTCCTGGGACCTATAAGGATCATTCTAACCCAGCCATAGTAATTACACTTAAGAAGAAATCAAGGTGGTGGGATTGCAAAATGGTAAAACCACTCTGGAAATCAGTGTGGCGGTTCCTCAGAAAATTGGGCATGCCACTCCCAGAGGACCCTGGCATACCACTCCTGGGCATATACCCAGAGGATTCCCCTGCATACAACAAAGACACATGCTCCACTATGTTTATAGCAGCCTTGTTTATAATAGCCAGAAATTGGAAGGAGCCCAGATATCCCTCAAAGGAGGAATGGATACAGAAAATGTGGTATATTTATACAATGGAGTACTACTCAGCAATTAAAAATAATGAATTCATGCAATTTGTAGGTAAATGGTTAGATCTGGAAACTATCATCCTAAGTGAGCTAACCCAATCACAAAAGAATACACACGAAATGCAATCACTGATAAGTGGATATTAATGAGCCCAGAAGCCCTAAATACTCAAAGCACAATTAGCAAGTCAAATGACTCTCAAGAAGAAAAAAAGGAGAGAACCCTGGGCCTGTAAAGATTGGATCCAGTATTGTAGACCCAGAACAGAGAAATCGTGGGGGGGGGGAAAGAGTGGGGAATAGCATGGGGGGGGAGAGGAATTATGGGACATATGGTGGGGGGTACCTGGGAAAGGGGAAAGCCTTTGGAATGTAAACAAAGAATATAGAAAATAAAAAAAAATGATAAAAAAAAAAAAAAACACTTACAAGGAAAAAAAAAAAAAAAAAAGAAGAAATCAAGGAATTTATTGAACCACAGACACTGAAGAGAGGAGGCAGAGGGTGTACTATATGGGAAGAGATTCTAGAGATCTAATGGGGATACTACAAAGATAGGAAGACTAAATATGCAAGCATCATTAATGGATTTGGGGTGGAGTGCATGAGTGAGTAAAAGGGTGGGAAAGGATCTCAAACTTATGAGTAAATGTCAGTAATGTGGCAGTGCAAAAGACACAATGAGGATTTTTGGCAGGAAACAGCTTTATTATCACATAATTGTATTCAGAGTTGACTTGTGCAGATACTGAGGTATAAAAATATGAAGTTTCAAATCTTCATTTTAAAAAATTGACTTACCCAGAACAGAGAAATCGTGGGGGGGGGGGGAATGAGTGGGGAATAGCATGGGAGGGAGAGGAATTATGGGACATATGGTGGGGGGTAACTGGGAAAGGGGAAAGCCTTTGGAATGTAAACATAGAATATAGAAAATAAAAATTTAAAAAAAGAAAAAAAATTGACTTACGTTATTTGCAATAATTGTATTCTTTCATAATTTCATGTACACATATAAAATGTTACTTAATTTTGATCTTAGCCATTTTGATTGTTGTAAGGTAGAATCTCAGGGTCATTTGATTTACATTTCTCTGATCACTAAGGACTTTGAACATTTCATTAGGTGCTTCTCAGCTATTTGAGATTCCTCTGTTGTGAATTCTTGGTTTAGTTCAATAACCAATTTTTTGATTCTGTTGTTTGGTTTGGAGGTGGTTAGTTTCTTGAGTTCTTCATATATTTTGGATATTATCCCTTTATTGAATGTGAGGTTACTGAAGATATTTTTCCCAATCTGTAGGTTGCTGATTGGTTTTATTGACTATGTCCTTTGCCTTACAGAAGCTTTCCAGATTCATGAGTTCCAACTTATCAGCCTGTGGTTTTAGAGAATGAGTCATTGGAGTTCTGTTTAGAACATTTCCCCCAGGGCCAATGAGTTCAAGGCTCTTTTCCACTCTCCCTTCTAGTAGAATGTATCTGGTTTTATGTTGAGGTCCTTGTTCCACTTGGACTTGAGCTTTGTGAAAAGTACAAAAATGGATCGATTTTCATTTTTCTGCATACAGACAGCCAGTTAGACCAGCACCATATTTTGAAGATGCTTTCCTTTTTTTCCATTATATGTCTGGCTTCTTTGTCAAAGATCAAGTGTCTGTAAGTATGTGGTTTTATTTCTGGGTATTCAATTCTATTCCATTGATCAATGTCTGTCTTTGTGCCAATACCATTCAGTTTTGAATCACAATTGCTCTATAGTAAAGCTTGAGGTCAGGGATGGTGATTCCCCTAGCCATTCTTTTACTTATGGGACGTATGGTGGTGGTGGGGGACTGGGAAAGGAGAAAGCCTTTGGAATGTAAACATAGAATATAGAAAATAAAATTTAAAAAAAAATCTGTTGGGTTTTTCCCCCTTTTTTTCTTGCTTTTATTATCTTTAGTATGTGCCTTGAATGTCTGATCTCTCCAATACTTTTAACATGAAGGGGTGTTGTATTTTGTCAAATGCTTGTTCTGCATCTAAGGAGATGATCATGTGATTATTTTCTTTGAGTTTATTTATATAGTGGATTACATTAATGGATTTTCATATATTGAAACAACCTTGCATTCCTGGGATGAAGCCTACTTGATTGTGGTGAATGATGATTTTGATGTGTTCTTGGATTCAGTTTGCAAGAATTTTATTGAGTATTTCACATTGATATTCATGAGCAAGATTGGTCTGAAGTTCTCTTTTTTGGTTGGGTCCTCATGTATTTTAGGTATCAGAGTAATTATGACTTCCTTGAATGAATTAGGAGGTGTTCCTTCTGTTTCTGTTTTATGGAATAGTTTGAGGAATATCAGGTGTTCTTTGAAGGTCTGGTGGAATTCTGCACTAAATATATCTGGCCCTGGGCTTTTATTGTGAGATTTGGAGAAAGAGAAGCCTCCATTGCTGGTGGAGTTTCAAACTGGTTCAACCACTCTGGAAGTCAATCTGGAGGTTGCTCAGAAAATTGGAAATAGATCTACCTGAAGACCCAGCAATACCACTCTTGGGAATATACCCAAAAGATTCCTCACCATGCTTGTTCCACTATGTTCATAGTGGCCTTGTTTGTTATAGCCAGAAGCTGGAAACAATCCAGATGTCCCATGACAGAAGAATGAATACAGAAAATGTGGCTCATTTACACAATTGAATACTACTCAGCTATTAGGAATGAGGACATCCTGAGTTTTGCAGGCATATGGATGGAACTAGAGAATATCATCCTGAGTGAGGCAACTCAGACCCAAAAGGACATCATGCATGGTATGTACTCACTAATAAGTAGATATTAGCTTCCCCCCAAAAAAAGAACTACAGAATACCCAAGATACAATCCACAGAACTCTAAACGTCCAACAAGCCCAAGTAAGGACACCTCAACCCCACTCTGGAGGGAGAAGAAAGCAATCACAATGTGGGGAGGGAGGGACCTGGGAGGGAAAGTGGGCCAGGACAAGGGGAAGAGGGGACCTGATCTCTTATTGGGTGAAGGAAAAGGACTGAAATCCTGAGTTTCAGCAGAAAGAACTGTTGGAAGGTTAGACAGTGGGTGATCCCTCCAGAATGTACCAGAGACTTATGAGGTTAGAGACTCTCAGGACTCAAAGGGAGGAAACTCAGATGAAATTTCTGACAGTAGGGTGAGGGAGCTTATAGAGCCCACACCAACAGGAAGATAGGGCATCGAAGGAGGGAGACGGGGGGCCATCCCACAGTCACAACTCTGACCCATAAGTTTTCCTATCTGAAAGAACTGCAGAGATGGAAATGAAGAGGAGCCTGAGGAAAAGAAGGTCCAGCAGCAGGCCCAAAGTAGGATCTAGCTCAAGGAGAGGTCCCAAGGCTGGAGACTATTACTGAGGCTATGAAGCACCACAAAAAGTATGACTGCCCTCTGAAAGACCCAACAAGCAGCTGAGTCAGATGCAGATATTCACACCCAACCAAGGCATAGAAAGGGCTGACTCCATGGTTGAATTAGGAAAAAGCAGGAAGAAGCTGAGAAGGAGGGTGATCCTGTAGGAGGACCAGTAGTCTCAATTAACCTGGATCCCTGAGATCTCTCAGATACTGGACCACCAACCAGGCAGCATATACCAGCTAATATGATGCCCCCCCCAACACATATACAGCAGAGGACTGCCAGGTCTAGGTTCACTCAGAGATGATGCAGTTAACCCTCAAGAGACTGGATGCCCCAGGGTGTTTAGAGGTCTGGTGGGGTCGGGGGCATGTGATGGGCATCCTGGTGCAGACAGGAGTGTATGTCACGGGGGAGGAGGTATGGGATGTGGAACAGTCAGAGGGTGGACTGAGAGGGGAATAAAATCTGAAGTGTGTGTAAATAAATAAATAGATAAATAAATAAATAAAATATTTAAAAATGTTAATTGATTTAAGTCCTCTTGTCATCCTCTCTTTTCTCCTTCCCCCTCGTATCAAATCCCTTCTTCCATGTACTGTCTTACTTTCATAGTTTTGGTGTTTTGTTTTTTCTGTGTGTGACCCAAGTTATTTTATCAAGGTGTCTTGCACAAACAAGAAGAGGGGCTAGTTAACTGAGCAGGAGTGAAAGCAATGAATTAATGAAAACCCCAAGCAGAAACTTAAATCATGATTTACTTATTCAGGATTTTGCCTGAATCCTGTGTACTTGAAACATTCTCATCCCTTATAAATTAATTGTGGAGGCTTCAATACAGAATAATTCATTTTCTAAAACTTCATTAATTGGACAGGGACAAATTCACTGTAATTGTCTTTTTGTTCATAGTGGGGCCTGCTGACAGCTGTGCCCTGGTCTATCCTAGACCAATAACTTACTAGACACTCTTAAGGTTATGCTGTCAAAAGAGTGAAGGAGCTGTTAATTAGCAAGTGAAAATAATGCTTGATTGACTACTTAAATTGGATTTTGTTGACTTGCCAAAATGAATTTGTCATTAGCATTTACACACACACACACACACACACACACACACACACATTCTCTCTCTCTCACTCTCTCTCTCTCTCTCTCTCACACACACACACACATCTAAAGAGCTTGAGCTTTATTTAGTAAATTATCTTTATTCAAAAATAATAGCACTGTAAAGAAAAAGCTACGACATCAAAGAGATGTTGAAAAGTTTTAGTTTTTCATCCTTTTGAATAACTATAGGCCTGGGGAATTTTATTTAACTTATCCAAGCTACAGTTTTCTAGTGTGTGTTAAATAGGGTTTTCTTTATAGCTTAATATGACGTTAAACTTAAGCAATGCAAAACTCTATTTGTGTCTAGTGTTATGGCTGCTGTTTATTGTATAATTATCAAGCCTTTGTAAAATGGGATGCTTTGAGAACAATAATGCTGTTATAAGAGCTTTTTAGTTGAAGATTTTTCTGATTAGATTCATGAAGTCACTTAGCACAAATATTTTGGGAGAATCCAATGAGAATTTTGAAAGGTACTAAAGTTTTATAATTCCTATTTTCAAGTGTTTGTGATCCACATATAGGGGACCAAATCATATGAAATATGCATGATTAGATAAACTATTTTTAATCTTTCCTGAACTATGCCTGTATATTTTAGTTTCTCTTCAGGTGTAGGGAATAAAGGATTGATTTTGTCTCACAATTGCAGGTCATAGTTCATCATGGTTGCCAAGTCATCTGTAGCTGGTCATATCAAATTCAGAAACATAAGGTAATGAAGGATAATGTTCAGCTGGTTTTCTAAGTAATATATGCTTCAGGATTCCCACTCAGAGAAAGACCCTCAACCCTGACTAACTTGGATCTTTCTGTAACCATTAATTTCATCAAGGTAATCCCTTACTGGCATACCCAGAGGCCTATTTTCCAAGTGATTATAGATCTGTCAACGTGACAGTGATGACATTAACCATCATATTTTATCTCCTTAAAATCAATCTCTTTGCTTAACTGAATGCAAATACATAGAGTTTTTAATTAAGCATTGTTGTTTGGAGTCTTATACTGTCAAAATTAACTTACTGAATCACTGTAGTAGTTTAGATGCATTTATTTGCTATTGAGACAATAATCTTACTTTCTGACCACAACTTTCCCTAGCTAACTCAAAAACCAAATTTTGAGGTTATTTTCAATAGCTCTCTCTACTTTGTTAGTGCTGGTGTTTTCATTTCATAAGACAAGGATTACTGTGATGCTTTTTACAATGGTACCCAAACTTTCTTTTTCTGCGTATGTTTCAGATCTGTGATGATTAAGAGAAAGAGTACATGATAGAACTGAGATATCCGGCGTTGTTGAAGTACTGGGATTATTTTCCCACAAAAATAATGAAAGAGAAACTGCAGAGGGGAGATTGCTGACAGGGAAGGGTGAACAGGGGAATAAATATGATGGATAAACTGTGAATGAATGGAGAATGATGTCAACAATAACAATTGTGTGAGTAGTAAATATTTGACTCATATTTAAATGTTTACTGAAATATACTTTAAGCTTTCTATAAATGTGAATACAATGCTGTAAAACTTTAAGTGTCTATAATACACAAATGCTAAAGGCTGTTTCTTGTGCCTCCATCGTTCAAAGATATTTTGCTAAATTTGAGTCTAGCTATAGTCACACTTATTAGTGCACACTAATCAACTTAAAGCTTCCCTGTTAAATAACCATTTATTTATTTATCTACTTATTTATTTTAAATCCAAAGCACAGTTTCCTCTCCCTTCACTTCTCCCAGTTCTTTCCCCTCCCTCCACTTCCCTCCCATACATTTCTCCCCAGTCTTCCTTCAGAAAGGGGACAGGTCTCTCATGGATATCAAACAGCCATGGCATATGAAGGTGTACATGGCTAAGCACCTCCTCTCCTGTTAAGGTTACAGAAGGCAACACAATAGGAGGAAAGGATCACAAAGACAAGCTAGAGAGATGGCACAGTCATTAAAGACTAGTTTCACAACCAAAATTATAAATATCCTTTTTTTAGTATAAAAAGAAGTTCATTTGGGGACATGTGAAGGAGAGGCTGAGAAGGGAGTAAAGGCAAAGAAAGAGAGGAGACAGAGAAGGACATAGAGAGATAGAAGAGAGAGAAAGAGAAGAGGCCAACCAGGGACTATGGAGAGAGAGAGAGAGAGAGAGAGAGAGAGAGAGAGAGAGAGAGAACGAGAGAACAGTAAATATTAATTTTTTTTGAGACAGGGTTTCTCTGTGTAGCCCTGGCTGTCCTGGAACTCACTCTGTAGACCAGGCTGGCCTCGAACTCAGAAATCCACCTGCCTCTGCCTCCCAAGTGCTGGGATTACAGGCGAGTGCCACCACGCCCGGCTGTAAATATTTATTTTAATATAATTAATTTCATTTCCACCTCCTAGAAAGGTACTAGACTACTATTAACATATGGGAAAGATTTCCTACTTCATAAAAGAGTTCAGCATTTTAGGTTCTTTTTTATTAGCCATAAAAATGCTTACAACTCTGTATGCTTATTTCATATACCTTATTTCATATACCATAAATAAAATGTACCTTGATCATTAGAACATTGCATAAGGTATTATGCAATGTCTACCATATACCTTCATGGACCTGAGTCCTCACTTATGAAGTGAGGATAAGACCTGTCTTCTCAAGTTTAAGGTAATATATGTAACCCAGAAGATACTACATATGTAAGTCTTGCTATGACTTGCTAGATTTGCTCTTAATGTGGTAAAAGTTTTTAGCCCAAGAACCAATTCTAATTAGACACATTATTATCAGACTTAAGTCCAAGTAAAGTAGAGAAAATACAAAATTAGTAAGAAACTTCTTCCTAATAAACTTTAACAACTCAGAACTTTGAAAGAAATAAAAAATTGAATCAGTATTATCCACCTACACTTTCAAGAGAAAGTCAGTGTGCAGGAAGTATTAATTGTTTGACATAGTTTTGGACAAATAAACTATTTTAACATTCTAGTGCAAGTTATCAAGTTAAAGCACACAATTTCTGGCCTATAATAAGTGGAATATAAGAGCAATATATAAAGTGACCATGTCTTAAAGAAAGGACTTAGATTAATTACAAGAGAAAGAGAGAGGGGGGATCTTTAAGAAGATACCCATAATTCTCTAATAACATTATCCAGAGATGTTCTAATGATCAAGGTACATTTTATTTATGCAATGTCTACCAATTTGCATAGTGATAAGACATCAAATATGTGTTAGTTTCCTCAGGGAATCAATTCTCTCCAGTATACACATTATCAAAGGACACTTTGCTTTTTAAACATCAGTTGACACAAATTAGAGGTTCATTGCTCCCAGAATATTGCAAGGAGTTTCTTGCTTTCCCTCCCTCTTAACATTATGTAAGCCCGTGCATTAAAAGGGAGTTTTAGGCAGGATGCTGGCACATTGCTAAGAAGCTAAAAATAAAGTTGGAAGGCAGTAATAGTGTATATTTTTTAGAGCCTTGAACCAAACATATCAACAAAGCAATAATAATAAAATCTAACCAGCAGTGCCACTGTCTCTAAGTGGAAAGCACAGCGTGTACCATGGAACAAGACCAAACAAATCAACAAATCCTCTGGAAATTGCAAGACATACTTCCCAAGAAATACACAGCATTCAATTGCACAACAGAAAAGGAAATGCAACAAAGTGATCATATGTGTTCCAATTACTAAGGCTCACTAAAAGCCCCCTTAATTGATACTGTCTGAAAGAGTTACATAGGCTTGTGATGCAATGATCGTTTGTTATATCTGTACTTCATTTAGTGTAGAGCAATTTCTTGAAATGTAAAAATCTGCTTTTGGGGGAACACTTCCCCATAGGCCATGCTACCCAATTACCTCCTCTCCATTGCACATTTTACTGTGACTGTATCTTACCAGTAAGGGAGGAGGATACTAAACAGTTGCAACCAAAAAGCTCACTATCTCTTTTTCTTACCTACTCAACACATGGCTTCAAGAGCATCATGTTTATCAGAGAGAAAAATGAGGCAGTACCACCACCAACACCAGCAGCAGCAGCACTGACAAAACAAGATCCCTGGCTGCATTAGGCTATTGTCCTTTTAAGCAAAATGCTGAGGGAATATTCAAAGAGAAGACTGCAGCTTGTATTTGGATATGCAGGTTCCCCATCAGTCACAGCCGGAAGAAACGAATCTCTACTGAGTAAATCCGTGGTTGTTGGCAAAGAGAGCATAGTTTTATGCTTTCAGCACTGTATACAATGGATAATCTCCAATTCCCTTTCCTATATGAGACCTAATTCTAACACTGCTTTGTGCTGTTCTGAGGAAAAACCAACACACACCTACAAAACACTGAGGGGGAAATAATCCCATTGTTAGCTATATGCAGTTCCTATTATAGAAATGCTATCATCACTGCATTCTGTTAAGGAATAGATAAAATTGGGCCTATTACATAACAGGGAAAATTCATGGTGACAAGAATTAGGGCTCATTTTCATTCATTTATTAAAAATTCTAACATTCATTGAATGTTACATATGCCAAAATCCCCAAACCTATTACTTCTATTGTTCAGTCCTGAGTAAAATCTGTACATATAAAATATACAAAACTCTGTGAGAAAAATCATTTTATTAGGAGAGCATAATTATTATATAAATGATATTATTAGTCTTTTATATTAAAATAGTCATAGCTATGACTTTCAAGGAAATTACATCATTTTCAGTAAAGAAAGCTAAATCTTATTTTCATTCATTTACCCATTATTCCATACAATGAAATTTTTTTCTGAGACCATTAAATCAGCCCAGAGTATCATGTGGTCTGAGAAAATTACAATACATAAGGATAAATATACTCTCTATTTTAGTAAGGGTAAAGTGCATAGAACTTATGATAATTGAAACCGGAAGGTGCTGTTCTTGGGAGTGAGACAGAAAGAAAAGTTTTATGACCACAGACATCAGTAAAAGACACCTGTGTCAACCATGCAACGCTTGTTGACCATATAAAATTCACCCTTTCCTAGTGTCTTACTTAGGGTTTTACTGCTGTAAAGAGAAACCATGACCAAGGCAACTCTTAGAATGACATCATTTAATTTGGGCTGACTTACAGGTTCAGAGGTTCAGTCCATTACCATTAAGGCAGGAACATGGCAACATATAAAAAGGCAAGGTGCTGGAGGAGCTGAGAGTTCTATGTCTTCATCTGAAGGCCCCTAGGAGAAGGCTGAATTCCAGGCAGCCAGGAAGAGGGTCTTAAAGCCCTCAAAGTAACTGACACAACTTCTCCAACAAGGTCACATCTCCTCATAGTGCCACTCCCTTGGCCAAGCATATACAATCTCACCTAATTTCTCCCATATCCATCTCCCTTCCCTACCCATTAAACTTTAATTCCTATTTAATTTGTTCTCAAAAAATATAAAATACAGTTTGCTCTGCTTATATAATCTTGGATGGGAGACCTTCCACTGTAACCTAAAAGACTTTTCAAGACCCACCCTTTAAAAAGACTGACTTTCTTTCCCAGCAATGACTAATTGCTAATAACTCCTTAGCTACATGGGGCTAGGATCTCATGCACACCTCCTCTTACCATATCGAGAATTTGAAAATCTTAAGCTTGTGCAGGTTTATGCATGCAGATGAGTTCATTTCATGCTATGAGTTCATTTTCAACTTCCCTTATATGTTCAGAAAGTAATGTTTCCTTATAGTTGCTGACCACCTCTGATTATAACAATCCATTCTTTAATGATCCCTGGGCCTTATGAAGAGAAGTTATAATCTAATCTAGGGCTCAGCATTCAGTAGTCTCTCATCTTCCTGCATCTTGATCAGTTGTGGGCCTTTTTATTTATCATGTACTGCCATTAAATAAATCTTTCTGATGGGAGTTAAGATCTTGCTGGAAGCAATCTACAGATTCAATGCAATCCCCATCAAAATCCCAACTCAATTCTTCACGGAGTTAGAAAGAGCAATTCTCAAATTCATTTAGAATAACAAAAAACCCAGGATAGCAAAAACTATTTTCAACAATAAAAATCTTCTGGAGGAATGACCATCCCTGGCCTCAAACTGTATTGCAAAACAATAGTGATAAAAACTATTATCCTCAAACACATGAGCAGAGGGGAAATTTTCCTAAACAGAACACCAACAACTTATGTTCTAAGATCAAGAATCTACAAATGGAACCTCATAAAATCACAAATGTTATGTAAGGCAAAGGACAATGTCAATAGGACAAAACAGCAACAAACAGATTGGGAAAAGATCTTCACCAATCCTACATTTGAGAAAGGGCTAATATCCAATATATACAAAGAACTCAAGAATTTAGAATCCAGAGAATCAAATAACCCTATTAAAAAATGGTAACAGAGCTAAACAAAGAATTCTCAACTGAGGAAACATGAATGGCCAAGAAACACCTAAAGAAATGTTCAACATCCTTAGTCATCATGGAAATGCAAATCAAAACAACCCTGAGATTAATCCTCACACCAGTGAGAATGGCTAAGATGAAAAATTCAGGGGACAGAAGATTCTGGAGAGGATGTGGGGAAAGAGGAACACTCCTCCACTGCTGGTAGAAACACTCTGGAAATCAGCCTGGTGGTTCCTCAGAAAACTGGACATAGTATTACCTGAGGACCCAGCTATACCACTCCTGGACATATACCCAAAAGATGATCCAAAATATAACAAGAACACATGCTCCATTATGTTCATAGCAGTCCTATGTATGATAGCCAGAAGCTGGAAAGAATCCAGATGTCCCTCAATGGAGGGATGGATACAGAAAATGTGGTAAATTTACACAATGGACTACACAATGGAATGCTATTAAAAATAATGTATTCACAAAATTCTTAGGCATATGGGTGGAACTGGAAAATATCATCCTGAGTGAGGTAATCCAATCACAAAAGAGCACACATGGTATTCACTCACTGATAAGTGGATATTAACCCAAACTCTCAATACCCAAGATACAATTCACAGACCATATGAAGCTCAAGTATAAGGAAGACCAAAGTGTGGGTGCTTCAGTCCTTAGAAAGCGGAAAAAATACTCATGAGAGCAAATACTGAAACAAAATGTGGAGCAGAGACTGAAGGACTCTTCATAATTGCATATTTTCTTTATTTGCATTTCAAGTGTTATCCCCTTTCTCGGTACCCCCCACTCACACACCTCCCCTATCCCATCACCCACTCCCCTGCTTCTATGAGGGTGTTCCCCACATACCCAACCCCTCCCTCCGGCCCTCAAATTCCCCTACACTGGGGCATGAAGCCTTCACAGGACCAAGGGCTTCTCCTCCTATTGATGCCAGACAAGGCCATCCTCTGCTGCATATGCAGCTAGAGTCATGGGTTCCTCCAAAAACTGCCCCATCTGTGGATCCATCCCATATACAGTCACCAAACCCAGACACTATTGTGGATGCCAACAAGTGCTTGCTGACAGGAGCCTCATATAATTGTTTCATGAGAGGCTCTGCCAGAGCCTGACAAATACAGAGGTGGATACTTTTCACCAACCATTGGACCTAGCAGGGGGGTCCCCAATGGGGACCTCAATGGAGGAGTTAGAGAAAGGACTGAAGGAGCTGAAGGGGTTTGCAACCCCATAGGAAGAACCACAATTTCAACCAACCAGAACCCTCAGATCTCCCAGGGACTAAACCACCAACCAAGGAGTACACATGGAGGGACCCAAGGCTCCATGGGTATTGTTACAGATCACAGGGTTCACAGTTGGTTAACATTGATGGTTACTTCTTTTCTCCAGCACTGTACATGCTGCTTCCTAAAACAATGAAATCTAGCCAGGAGGGATGAGGCTCCCAAGTCAGTACCAGTTTATTTCTACATGTTATATGACTTAAATAGTGATGTTTTAAGCAATGTCCATCAAGTTCTGATGGGCACCTAAGAACATTTGCAAGAGCTTTTTATGTCTCAGGAGGCTATGGGAGCTCAGTGCCCAAGACTTCCAAAAGAACTAACCTGTTCCCGACACTGGGCATTTTATTTGTTACACTGCAGTGCCTATTAGAGTTACCATTGTCCCATTATAGTTTTCAGAAGCAAGGGAAAGCCTTTCTTTTCAAAAGCTATAGAAAGGACTGAAGGTCAGTGGTAGAGTGGTTGCTCAGTATGGTCAAGGCCTTGTATTAAATCTCCACTACTGCTCAAAACAAAAACAAAACTAGATAAATAAAACAGTGCAGGGAGAGTAATAACTGTAACTATTGCTGCTAACTTAAAAAATTAATTGTGTATTTCCAGCCTGGCAAGAATTTCTGAGACTAGTTGAATCAGATCCAAAAAGTAGTTAGATTTAAGTCAGACAGAAATAGGTTAAGAAGTCAAGTGGGGCCGCAGAAATGAGGGTGATTTCTTTAAGCATGCATTCTTCAGAGGAAAAGTTATTTTTTTTTCACAGAAAACTTACTGGAATTGGCCTAGCATGGTTAAGGCAAAAAGTAGTTCCTCTGCAGGTAAAGGATTTCTAGTCTCCCCTGGAGTGATGCCAGTGTCCCATGATTCTCTTATTATTATTACATTCCATAAAGACAGCAACTCTGTCTGTCTTCAACTTTTCACAAGGACGTTTAAGTGAGAGACAGACTGATAGAATACAAAGTATATCCCTCCTCCACCACACACACACACACACACACACACACACAGCAAGGAAAAGACTTTTATGCTCATGAAGAAATATTTAGTTTTCTGAGGTCATAATTTCTCTCCTCCAGCCTAAAGCGTCCCACATACAGGTAGGAACCTGCTGGCCATCTGATTTCTTTGGGAAATTGGAACTGAATTCTACAAAGGAAAGACTGATCCCCTGTTATTGATGTGACTGTATAGACAAGGTCCAGACTGAACAGTCTTCTATGTTCCACCATCATTCAGGGCAACACACTAAGCCTGCTGACTTTACCACTAAAGAAACTTCTTAGATTAGTCACAGTTCTTCAAACCGGACTTTTTACTACAATGCTACCCCCCAAACGCGGATCAGACTGTTCCCCCTGGAGAGAAATGGATTGCTGCTTTGTGTATGTGTTCAAGCACAGCCCATCAAGTCCATGTGAAGGATAGACTAGCAATGTAAATTGGGAAAATGGAATTGCACCCTGACAAGCGTACAGAGTAATACTTCTTCATTCATCTTGCATTTGATCACATAACTTGAAGTGCACATTTCCTGGCAGTGTTCACTCTGCAGACACATACATTGTGTGAAATCTATTGCTGCCATTTTATGTCAGAGTATCCATGTGGTGCAGAATTTGTGTAAAGCAGCGCAGGATACATAAATTTCTTTTAAATAAAGGAGACTCTTTGTGAAGTAATTATGATTCTTAAAAGAATGTTGTCTAATGGAAAAATGCATTTTTAAGATGAGATATAACAAAGTACCTCTAGAGGATCTAAAAATCCATAGCAAAAATCTGGTTAGGTACATTGAGAATGGCTTGTTCTGCAGTCATTATGTCAGATGGGATAGTCAATAGACACAGTCACCAAAAATCTCTGGGTAACTTAGATCATCTTGATAAGAACTTGAGATCTATTAGCAATAGGTATCTAAAATAATAATACATACCTGGTTTCAAAATTACATAAAGAATGTCATACTGTCCTGCATGTGAATGCCTAAAACATAGGAATTTAAAACAAATACAGATAAAATAATAAACATGAAATGAGTATATGTACATATTTATCACAATAAAATAACATAACAAAAAGAAAATAATTGGAGTCAGGGAAAGAAGATCAAGTATTATTGGGAGGAAACCAGTAAGATAGTAAAAAGAATAAACTGTGTTTCAATGCCTGATGAGATTATCATGAGGTATCAAGCAGAGCTTTTATCAGTTAAAAAAAGGGAGAATAAAAAAATTAATAAGTACTTCACATTAACAGTAGAAGAAACATTTTTTTCAGTTCTTCATTTCTTTTTTTATTCTTTTTTTATTTTCTAAATTCTTTGTTTACATTCCAAAGGCTTTCCACTTTCCCAGTTCCCCCCCCCACACCATACCTCCCATAAGTCCTCTCCCCTCCCAACTATTCCCCAATCACCCCCTACCATTTCTCTATTCTGGATCTACAAAACTGGATCCAATCTTTTCAGGCCCAGGGTCCTCTCCTTTCTTCTTCTTGGGAATCATTTGACTTGCTAATTGTGCCTTGAGTATTTAGGGCTTCTGGGCTCATTAATATCCACTTATCAGTGATTGCATTTCTTGTGTATTCTTTTGTGATTAGGTTAACTCACTAAGGATGATATTTTCCAGATCTAACCATTTGCCTACAAATTGCATGAATTCATTATTTTTAATTGCTGAGTAGTATTCCATTGTATAAATATACCACATTTTGTGTATCCATTCCTCCTTTGAGGGATATCTGGGCTCCTTCCAACTTCTGGCTATTATAAACAAGGCTGCTATGAACATTGTGGAGCATGTGTCTTTATTGTATGCAGGAGAATCCTCTGGGTATATGCCCAGGAGTGGTATGACAGGGTCCTCTGGAAGTGACATGCCCAATTTTCTGAGGAACCGCCAAACTGATTTCCAGAGTGGTTTTACCATTTTGCAATCTCACCAACAGTGGAGGAGTGTTCCTTTTTCTCCACATCCTCGCCAACACCTGTTGTCTCTTGAGTTTTTAATCTTAGCCATTCTGACTGGTGTGAGGTGGAATCTCAGGGTTGTTTTGATTTGCATTTCCCTGATGACTAATGATGTTGAACATCTCCTAAGGTGTTTCTCGACCATTCGAATTTCTTCTGGTGAAAATTCTTTGTTTAGCTCTGTACCCCATTTTTGATAGGGTTATTTGGTTCTTTTGGGTCTAACTTCTTGAGTTCTTTGTACATATTGGAAATTAGCAGTCTGTCGGATGTGGGGTTGGTGAAGATTTTTTCCCACTTTGTTGGTTGCCGTTTTGTCCTTTTGACAGTGTTCTTTGCCTTACAGAAACCTTGTAATTTTAAGAGGTCCCATTTGTCAATTCTTGATCTTAGAGCATAAGCTATTGGTGTTCTGTTCAGGAACTTTCCCCCTGTGCCCATGTCCTCCAGGGTCTTCCCAAGTTATTTTTCTAATAGTTTCAGTGTGTCTGGTCTTATGTGGAGGTCCTTGATCCACTTGGAGTTGATCTTAGTACAAGGAGATAAGAATGTGTCGATTCGCATTCTTCTGCATGTTGACCTCCAGTTGAACCAGCACCATTTGTTGAAAAGGCTATCTTTTTTCCACTGGATGGTTGTGGCTCCTTTATCAAAAATCAAGTGACCATAAGTCTGTGGGTTCATTTCTGGGTCTTCAATCCTATTCTACTGATCTACTTGCCTGTTGCTGTACCAATACCATGCAGTTTTTAACACAATTGCTCTGTAGTACTGCTTGAGGTCAAGGTTATTGATTCCCCCAGAAGTCCTTTTATTGTTTAAAATAGTTTTAGCTATCCTAGCTTTTTTGTTGTTCCAGATGAATTTGAGAATTGCTCTTTCTAGATCTATGAAGAATTGATTTGGGATTTTGATTTTATTGAATCTGTAGATTGCTTTTGGCAAGATGGCCATTTTAGTACAACCTACCCAAATCTATGGGACACAATGAAAGCAGTGCTAAGAGGAAAACTCATAGCTCTAAGTGCATCCAAAAAGAAACTGGAGAGAGCATACACTAGCAGCTTAATGGCACACCTTAAAGCCCTGGAAGAAAAACAAGTTAATTCACCCAGGCGGAGTAAAAGCCAGGAAATCATCAAACTCAGGGCTGAAATCAATCAAGTAGAAACAAAGAGAACCATACAAAGAATCAACAAAACCAGGAGCTGGTGGTTCTTTGAGAAAATCAACAAGATAAATAAACCATTAGCCAGACTAACCAAAGGACACAGAAACAGTATCCAAATCAACAAAATTAGAAATGAAAAGGGAGACATAACAACAGAAATGGAGGAAATTCAAAAGATCATCAAATCCTACTACAAAGGTCTATACTCAACACAACTGGAGAATCTAGAGGAAATGGACAATTTCCTAGACAGATACCAAATACCAAAATTAAATCAAGATCAATTAGATCAGCTAAATAGTCCCATAACCCCTAAAGAAATAGAAGGGGTTATAGAAAGCCTCCCAACCAAAAAAAAAAAAGTACGGGACCAGATGGTTTTAGTGCAGAATTCTACCAGACATTCAAAGAAGACTTAACACCAATACTCTTCAAACTATTCCACAAAATAGAGACAGAAGGGACACTGCCCAACTCATTCTTCAAAGCACCAATTACGCTGATACCAAAACCACACAAAGATCCAACGAAGAAAGAGAACTACAGGCCAATTTCCCTTATGAATATCGATGCAAAAATACTGAATAAAATTCTTGCCAACCAAATCCAAGAGCACATCAAAACGATCATTCATGAAGAAACATTTTAAATCACATTAAGTTTTGAAAATCCTTAGGTGTAACCCTGACCAAAGACACATGTGATTAATCATAAGCAAATCTTCAGTGACAGTATCTCCTCCAACAGGAGGGTAGAGCTTAGCAACAGACGCATCTAGGGAATGCAGGGTCATCTGGAAAAACAAAACAGACAAACAAAGACAAAAATACAAAATCCACCTCAGTACTAAAAGAAACCATACAAAAATACTTATCCTAACATTTTGATAAAATCAGGGGGAAAAAATCAGCTTTGTCCACTTGAGTGTCATTGTGTATATCAACACTTCAAGGCAGACCACACACCCAAGAACAGTTGGCCAAAACAAAATAAACTGCATGTTTTCTATACTTCATATACTATTTTGTTTCAATGTTTTCTGTCATATTGGTGGCTTTTTGCTTTTTTTGTTCTGATTTTCATTTTTTATTACATTTTTGAGATTACACTAGAAACATAATAGTTCCCCCCCCCGCTTCCTTCTAAACCGTCCCATGTTCTCTTCTTTAGTCTTTTCCAAATTCATGACCTTGTCTCTTACTAACTGTTTTCATAATCATATATGTAGACACATATATTTTTGCTCAGTCCCCATAATTCTATTTGTATGTATGATTTACTCATATTTAAGTTGGATGGTAGAGGACAATTTATAACACAAAGTTGCCTGGGGAGGGAGTTGGAAAGCACCCTGGAGAAAATGGAGGAGAAGAAATATGAACAAGATGTATACAAATTACAAGTAAAAAAATCATCATATTGTATAAAATATCAAATTGAATATTGTGTTATATGTGTATATATGTATATGTTTGTGTATGTTTGTATGGGTGTGATGTCTGTGTGTTTGTGTGTGTGTAGTGTGTGACTATGTGTGGTATGTGTGTATGTGTGTGGCATACATGGTATGTGTGTGGTGTGGTGTGTGTGTTTGTGCATGTGTAGGTGAGCTGCAAGAGTGCTTGAAATTAGTACATATATGGAGAAAAGTTTGGGGTAGACTAGCAAGCACATGATAGGTAATCCTATAATTAATAATATGGAAAAGCAATGTATTATTCTACATATTATCACATCTTACTCTAACCCTTCTATTATGTTTTCTCTATTCTTCAATTTTCAGAAAATAATCCATGTTTTCCATCTTGATATTCTACATCCAGTTTCTAAAGAATTATAACATATGTGTTTCAGAACAGAAACTATAGCATAATTCAAGCCAATTGGGATTTTTTTATTTCCACAATCATTTCAAAATTGTTCTTAAAGTTATATCTATAGAAGATAGTATAATGTTGCCAGTTAGCTAGAGAAGAATTTCAGAGATGTCATATTAGAGTATATAAGTATATTACACTCTGTAGCTAATATACTTGAAAACATGAGATACCTCTTGTTAAGCAAACATATACATCATGATATCATATATTTCCTCTGTAAACCTTCTAGCCGTTTTCATAGTTTTAATCATTTCACTGCTCTCTTATATGCTTAAAACAGAGACATAAAAAATGTTGATTTTATTTTTAGTGGAGCTCTAACATTTCAATTTACTTAATAAGTATGCAGAATTATAGGATTGCATGCAATGGAATTTTCTTTTTCTAAACAGTTCCATTACTTCAGCAAATGTTTTCATTATGAAGAATTCTATTTCTTATATATTTGGCATTGTGAACTCTGTGTTTTGCAGCATCTTCCTTAATAATATTTTTCTACCAATTATATTACAAAAATGCTTTTCCCTCTAAATAGCTCACCATATTTTAAAATTAAATGGAAGGAATTCCCCTTGGAGTTTAGCTCACTTGTCTTTCTGCTTTATTAAATTTGCAAAGCATATTAATAATGAAATGTTTATTCAAAGCTTCGACAATTAAGGCAGGACTACTTTCAACAAAACTAGTAGACTTGGGTCCAATAATTTTAATCCATTGTGATAGTTATCATTATAGTCAATTTTACTATGTTAAGATTCACTGTGGAAGGTCTAGATATATGGATCAGCTATTAAGAGGACTGGCTGCTCTTCCAGATAACCTGGGTATGATTCTGAGCACCCATATGTCAACTGACATCATTTATATCTCAAGTCCCAGGTGATCAAATACCCTCTTCTGACCTCTAATGGCACCAAGAATGCATGTGGTACATAGATACACATGCCAGGAAATTCCCCATACTGAAAAAAATCAAAAAAATCACAGTGGAAATACACTCTAAATCTGTACATAGGGGTATTTCTATAATGATTTTTATTGGATATTTTATTTATTTGCATTTCAAATATTATTGCCTTTCTTGATTTCTCCTGTGGAACCCCACTCTCCCATCCTCCACCCCCTGTTTCTATGAGGATGTTCCCCCACCCAACCACCTACTCCCAACTCACCACTGTGGCACTTGGGGATCCATCCCATATACAGTTACCAAACCCAGACACCATTATGGATGCCAACAAGTGCTTGCTAACAGGAGCCTGACATAGCTGTCTCCTGAGAGGTTCTACCAGTGCCTAACAAATATAGAGGTGGATGCTCTCAGCCAACCATTGTACTGAGCACAGAGTTTCTAATGGGGAAGCTAGAGAAAAGACCCAAGGAGGAACAACAATATGAACCAACCAGTACTCCTATAGCTCCCAGAGGTTAAGCCACCAAGAAAGTATACACATGGAAGGACCCATGGCTCCAGCCACATATGTAGCAGAGGATGGCCTTGGTAGACATCAATGAGAGGAGAGGACCTTAGTCCTATAAAGGCTCAATGACCCAGAGTAGGGCAATACCATGACAGGGAAGTGTGAGTGGGTAGGTTAGTGAGCAGGGGGAGGGAGGATAAAAAGTCTTTTAGTGGGGAGATGAGGAAAGGGGATAACATTTAAAATGTAAATAAAGAAAATATCTAATAAAAAAGATTGAAGGCTCATCCTGAATGTGGATAGCACTATCCTATGGTCTGAAATCCTCCTAAACAGAAGAAAAATAAGAAAATCAGCTTAAACCACCACAAATATCTCTGCATCTGGACTGTGGACCCAATGTGAACAGCTGTTTGATCCTACGATTACCACACCCTACCTCTGTGCTATGAAACTGTAAGCCAAGCAAAACCCTTTTTCCTTAAGTTGTATCTATCAGTCAAGAATTACATCACAGCAGCAACAACCAAAAGCAATATATACTCTCTTACTGGAGTACCTGTTTTTGGAGAGCTCAAGTTCCTCAGTTTTACAGGTTCCTTTTACATATTTGTATAATGATATGTAATGTAATGATATTTGTGTTTACTTTCTATCTTTGCAAGCCTTCTTGTAAGGCTGCAAGGAAAATATGCTGTTTTAAAATATTAAAATTAGTTTTAAAACCAGTCCCATTTTATTCATTCAGTACTTACTTACCTTTATGATTTCTAAATATTCTACTCAAATTTAATCCTATTTAAATTCAAAACAGTCTCTGGATGATCTTTCCCTCAGACTCTGCTCCATACTTTGTATCTCCTTCTGTGGGTATTTTGTTCCCCCTTCAAGAAGGACCAGAGTATCCACACTTTGTTCTTCCTTCTTCTTGAGCCTCATTTGATCTGTGATTTGTCCCTTGGGTATTCCAAGCTCTTGGGCTAATATCCACTTATCAGTGAGTACGAACCATGTGTCTTTTTTTATGATTGGGTTACCTCTCTCAGGATATTTTCTAGTTCTACCCATGTCCCTAAGAATTTCATGAATTCATTGATTTTAATTGCTGAGTAATATTCCATTGTGTAAATATACCACATTTTCTGTATCCATCCTCCATTAGGGACATCTGGGTTCTTTCCAGCTTCTGACTATTATAAATAGGGCTGCTATGAACATAGTGGAGCATGTGTCCCTACTACATGCTGGAGAATCCAATGCCCAGGAGGGTCCTCCGGTAGTAGTATGGCCAGTTTTCTGAGGAACCGCCAGACTGATTTCCAGAGTGGTTGTACCAGCTTGCAACCCCACCAGCAGTGGAGGAGTGTTCCTCTTTCTCTACATCCTTGCCAGCACCTACTGTTTCCTGAGTTTTTGATCTTAGCCATTCTGATCTGTGTGAGGTGAAATATCAGGGTTGTTTTGATGTGCATTTCCCTGATAATGAAGGATGTTGAACATTTTTCTAGGTATTTCTCAGCCATTCTATATTTCTCAGTTGCCTCACCTAGGGATCCATCCTGTATACAGTTACAAAACCCAGACACTATTGTGGATGCCCACAAGTGCTTGCTGACTGGAGCTGGATATAGCTGTCATCTAGGAGGCTCTGTTAGTACATGACAAATAAAGAGGTGGACACTCTCAGCCAGCCACTGAACTGAGTACAGGGTCCCCAATGGAGGAGCTAGAGAAAGGACCGAAGGAGCTGAAGGGGTTTGCAGTGCCATAAGAAGAACAATAATATGAGCTACCCAGGACTCCCAGAGCTCCCAGGGAAAAAAACCATCAGCCAAAGAGTACACATGGAGTTACCCTTGGCTCCAGACACATAAATACATAGGCAGCAGAGGATGGCCTGGTTAGACATCAAAGGGAGTAGAGGCCCTTGGTTCTGGGATGGCTGGATGCTGTAGTGTAGGGGAATACCAGGATACGGAAGAGGAAGAGATTGGGGAACAGGGAGAGGGGATATGGGTTATGGGATTTTCGGGGGGAAAGGGATCTAGGAAAGGGGACAACATTTGAAATGTAAATAAAAAAATATATCTAATAATGGACCAAAGCACCATTGTGGGGGAGTACAAGAACAGTGAGGTGGGAGGGGGTGGATGAGGGAGCAGGGGGAGGGAAAAGGGCATGTGGAACCCTTGGGGGTGGGGAACCAGAAAAAGGGAAATGAATTGTTAATATAGAATATATCCAATAAAAACAAAATTCAAAGTAAAATGAATTTGTAAAAACAAAGATTTCAAGAAAGTGTTGGCAATCAAGCCAAGAAGTATAATTGTACGTTTTCATAAAACTTCATACAAAGCAAGTGAGATAGATTTTTTAAATATATTTAATCTTCTTTTATAGTCTAGTCGTTATCCTCCCCCCAGCCCACCCTCCAACAGTTCCTCATTCCATTCCTCCTCCCCTGTCTCCAAGAGGAAATCCCCACAACCCCCCACCCCATCAGGCTTCCACACTCCCTGGGGCATCAAGTGTCTGGAGGGTTAGGTGTATCTTCTCTCACTGAGACCAGAAGAGGCAGCCCTCTGCTGTGTATATGTCAGGGGCCTCAGGTCAGATAGTGTATGCTGCCTGGTTGGTTGTTCAGTGTCTCAGAGATCTTGGGGTTCCAGGTTAGTTGAGATTGCTGGTCTTCATATGGGGTTATCCTCTTCCACAACTTCTTCCATTCTTTCCCTAATTCAACCAGAGGGGTCCCCAGCTTCTGTCCGTTGGTTTGGTATAAGTATCTGCTTCTGTCTCAGTCAGCTACTTGGCATCTCAGAGGGGGTCCATGTTAGGCTCCTGTCTGCAAGCACACCATAGCATCAGTTAATGGTGTCAGGCCTTGGATCCTCTCACTGGCTGGATCCCAATTTGGGCCAGTAACTGAACTTCCTTTCCATCAGTCTCTTCTCCATTTTTATCCCGGCAGCTCTTTTAGACAGGTACAATTCTGGGTCAGTTTTTGACTGTGAGAATGGCAACCCTATCCCTCCATTTGATGCCCTGACTTTCTACTGGAGGTTTACTCTGTAAGTTCCCTCTCCCCACTGTTGGGCATTTCATCTAAGGTCCTTCCCTTTGAGTCCTGAGAGTCTCAGCCCCAGCTCTAGAGGGTTCCCCCACATTCTAGAGGGTTCCCGCCGGTTTCTAATCATTCTGTTGACCCTCAGGGCTTCACTCCTTTTTCCCCTCCAATACCTGATCGTGTTCTGCTTTTCCCCTCCCAGTCCTGTCTCCCACCCATGTCCCTCCATCCCTCTGCCCCTGTTATTGCTTTTGTTCTCCCTCCTAAGTGAGATCGAGGCAGCCTTTAGCTTGTTAACTTTCGTGAGTTCTGTTCACCTTGAACAAAGACAAGTTCAAATGGATCAAAGATGTCAACATAAAACCAGTTACATTGAATCTAACAGAAGAGAAAGATGGAAAGAGTCCTGAACTCATTGGCACAGAGGGAAGTTTTCTAAACAGAATTCCAATGGCTCAGGCTCTAAGATCAAGAATTGATCAATGGAATCTAATGGAAATGAAAAGCTTCTGTAAGGCAAAGGACACAGTCAATAGAACAAATCCGGCAACCTACAGATTGGGAAAAAAACTTCACTAACCCCATATCTGATAGAGGAATAATATCCAAATCATATAAAGAACTCAAGAAGCTAACCTCCAAAAAAAAGAAAAAAGAAAGACCAAACAATCCAATCAATGTCAATCAAAATGACCCTGAGATTCCACCTTATGCCAGCAAGAATGGCTAAGATAAAAAAAAATCGGGTGACAGCACATGTTGTCTGGAATGTGGAGAAAGAGAAACATGCCTCCATTGCTGGTGGGACTGCAAACTTGTACAACCACTCTGGAAATCAATCTGGAAGTTCCTCAGAAAAGTGGAAATAGATCTACTGAAGATCCAGCAATACCACTCTGAAACTGAAATTCACTTCGTGAGAGCAGGCAGAAGAAGAAATAAAATATCCAAAGCTGCTTGTCAGGTAGTAGATGCTGAGACTGAGTACAATTAGTACTTAAACAGATGAAGTACACCTGATTTTGTGAGGCACAGGAACCATAGATAAGGAGTCTTTTATAGCATGCAGATGTCCCTATAGGCAGCTAAGCATATATTGGCAGTGTTGAGGCATTTTGTAGCATGTAACCTTTAAATATCAAGGATAGTACATACCTAGTTCATCTTCAGATATAGCTATAATGTAACTGCTTGTAGGCACAGACAGTGACAGATCCCCATACCAGAGTCCATTTCTTATTGTTTAGTGTTGCACAGCACTTCCTGTGTATCAATAGGCTTATCCTTGATTCTGTATGTTATGGCTAAATATTTGTTTTTCTGCACCCCATAACATTACTTAAAGATCTAAATAATCCCATAGTCATGGGTCCACACAAGATCAGAATTGACTAGGCACAAAAAATAGGTGTGTGTTTTAAGCTTCTTATCAAGCACAAGTGATAGAAAGGTTTAATTATATTCGAACAGATAGAACTAAATACACGGAACTATATTTAACTAAAATAAATATGTGATTCTTGATTGTTGGTCCTGAGAGGATGAAAATACTGATAAAGAAAACAGAATTCATTACAGTAGACAAAGATCAGTTGTGGTCAGTGATGAGAGATTTTGTGAGATGCTGGGAAGGTTCCCTACTGTAACTTGGAAGACAAGGTAATGCAGCAAACAGGAATTTTAGTTTTACATGTAGAGGTAATAGTTTAACCTGTGTGAACAGACTAATGTACCAAGGTAGAAAGTGAACTGATTTGTATACTAAGAACAAAACTTATATGATGGGGGGGGGGAAAAACGTTCAACAAGGCAAAGGAGGAACCTGACAAGTAGGGAGAATATAGAAGGACACTTGGAAAACAGCTACTAGAAAGTTTAAGGTCAAGGATTCACATCCTGAGGGAGTGGACGTAGAACTCTGAAGTTGGCAGAGAACAAGATGGATTTGACAGGCTGTGTTGAAAGGAGCTCTATAGAAGCCTGTGTCAAATTGACACACAAAACCAACCAGTGCAATGATAGTCAACATTTACTGAGTAAATTGTAATTTAAAAAAACACAACAAAACTACTGAGTGAGGGGATGATTATCTTTAAAATAGAGGTGTAAATGCCAGAAAGAATATGTTGTACAATCACTATCAAGTGAATACCCAGGAAGGGCCTGAAAAAAACCTCACAAAAGCATTTGGATCATTTGGAGAAAAACAAGTCCTACTTAAAGGAAGTTACGCGGGCAGTGCTGTTTCAAGGCTAGAGGTAGCATTGAACACAAGGCAGCAATTCAGTCCATTGCTGAACTGCAGTCAACTAAGGGTTGTCCAGGCGATTTAAATGGTGGGATTTAATTCACTGGGGTTTCATTTTGTTCTTCATTTTTGAAGCATTTACAGAAATAGCAAAAATAATTTAAAGGATGATTGTCTTTGTCAGGGTTTCTATTCCTGCACAAACATCCTGACCAAGAAGCAAGCTGGGGAGGAAAGGGTTTATTCAGCTTGTACTGTAGAAACATTGCTGCTGATCACCAAAGGAAGTTAGGACTGGAACTCAAGTGTGTCAGGAAGCAGGAGCTGATGCAGAGGCCATGGGAGGATGTTTCTTACTGGCTTCCTTCCCCTGGCTTGCTCAGCTTGCTTCCTTATAGAACCCAAGACTACCAGCCCAGAGATGGTACCACTCACAAGGGGCCCTTCCTGCTCCATCCCTAATTGAGAAAATGCCTCACAGCTGGATCTCATGGAGGCACTTCCCAACAAAAGTTCCTTCCTCTGTGATAACTCAAATTGACACACAAAACCAACCAGTGCAATGGTAGTCAACATTTACTGAGTAAATTATAATAAAAAACACTTTACATAGAATTTTTTTTTATCCTTCAGTTAACTGACAGTGCCTGCACAGCCACAGTACCAAGTATTAGGTGTAGGCCTGGGAAATGGGCAGAAAACACAGACTTGGGTCATTCCAGTGAGGAGAATACCATATCTTTACTGAGGGACTAGCAATATATACTAGAGGCCAGGAAAACAACAGAATAAAACAATCATAGCCATAGAGGTCAGGCACCTGGGAAGTCCCTACCATACATGGTGGGAAAACAGGAATCAAGCTAAGCCACAGGATGTTCTGCTCTCAGGAAACCTGTGCAAACAGCTCAGCTAGAGGCATTAAGCTAAGCTCACTGATGCCCAATAGTTAACTGTCCTAAGAAACAGCCACTATATTAAGGTCATTAAAAATGACAAACTTAATTCAAAATTGATACTATTAAGTAAAGATGAGAAAATGTGAACTCATTTACTCTGAGTCTACAAATCATGGTTATTTTTCTCTCATTTATCCTTGGTTAGTCTTGAACTCACTGTGTGGTGGGGGATGACTTTGAAATCCAGGTGCTCTTGTTTCGCCTTCTTGAATGTTGAGATTACAGGCATACAACATCATTACTGGCTTATACAGTGCTAGCAATCAAACCCAGCATTCTACCAACTGAACTACAGCTATAACCCCAAATCATAGCTTTTAATACTAGAGTTCTACAAAGTCATTAGAACGTTATTGATACTCTGACCATATAGCTGCAGCCCACTCTCTAACAATGACACATCTGCAATTGTCTCTCCGACAGGGCATATAATTCCCACAAGTATCATCTGTGCCTAAAACAAATTATTTACAATGCATCTTTTTGTTCCCAAGTATCCTATAATCTTTAGTGCAGGACATTCAAAGAAGATGAGTTCAAGAAGGTGGCATTAATTCAAGGTTCAGATTGGATGTCATTTTTAATCTTCATATGCTCATACTTACATTTGTTTGAACACTGGCAGATGCCTAACTTTATAGGACAGGCTCAGAATACATCTATCTTCAAGTGTTTGTCTAGTCCAACTAGAAACAAAGAGAGAAAGAAAAATCATTAGTCAAGTTTAGCAAAATGAATGTAGTGGGTGTTGAGATGTGCCACAGAGACCACCCTTTCAGAATTAAAATGCTGATCCTTCTAGCCTTCAGCTGGCATCTGTCCTCAACTGTTTACAGCTGAGTGCTGCTTGGGAACTCTATCAAAATGAAACTGTCTCGCCACAGCCTGCTCCCCAGCAGCGGCATCAAAGGCCTCTGTGATAAAGAAGCACACATACTCAGCAGTAACTGATAAAAAATAATCTCCACAAACAAAGGCAACAAAAGCAAAAACAGAAAAGTGGAGCTACATCAAGCTGAAGGCCTTAGCGTAGCAAAGAAAGGCTGAAAATGAATCAATGACAATTTAGGTGATAAATAGGAATACACAAATATGTTCACAACCCATATATCTAATAAAATTAGTGTCCAAAGTACATAAGAAATCAAACTTTTAAATGATAGGTAAATAACATGATTATTAAATGAACAAAAACACCTGGATGAATATTTCTTAAAAGGTATGTATATGGTCAAGTGACATATGAAGAAAACTTTCAACACCATTAACCATTGGGATGGTATAAATCAAAACCAGAATGAGGGATCATTCCACGTCATTAGAAAAATAAAAAATACATAATATTGGGTGGTAGAAGTAGGGCAGGGGAAGGAAAAACATGATGAAACATATTATATGAAAATAATTAATAAAATATAAAAATGAATGAACAGTATCAAAAAAATGAAAAAGAAGTACTTGTAAATAGGGAGTAAAGAGTGTGCCTCTGCTTAATAGTTCAAATTTAAATTGATTCATTATGATGGAATATAGTATAGCAATTCTCCCAAAAGTAAAATTTAATTATTACGTGATCTAGCAATCACAAAAAATAAGCGTATAATAATCACTAGTAGAAGCTGAAGTCGTTGGGCATGGAGAAGCTGAGATATTTGGTCAAACGAAATGTAAAGCATTATAGTCACAAATATTAAGATCAAGAGAGCTCTTGAATATCATGGCACCAGTTTTTAGTGTTGTACTATATTCTAGAAACTTATTAACAGAATAGATTTCAGGTGTTCTTTCCACATAAAAGCAGTAATGATGAGAGGAAAGAAATATATTACTTTTGACTAAGTATATGTATCAAAATATCACATTGGAGGCTGGGGAAATGGCTCAGCTGGCAAAAAGCTTTCTACACAAACATGAGGATCACAGATTGGATCCCTAGCATATAAATGCCAGGTGGTTAATAACACCCTGCCTGTAATTCCACCATGCAGGGAAGCAGAAACAAAATTTCTGGAGCAAGGTTGCTCACTAGAATTCCTAAATTAGAGACCTCCAGATTCAGAAAGACACCCTGTCTCAATATATAATAAGGTCTAGAGCAATTGAGACAGACACATGGTAACAATGGTAGATATTCACACCTGCCCTCACACACACACACATAGGCACACTTACACTGCATGCACACTCATGTCCACACAATTATGATAATGCACATACACATGAAAGTGCATAATACACTCAAATATACACACCCACAAAATTACATTGTACTCAGTAACCATAAGCAATTCATCAGTAAGTTTTAGGACTGGAGAGAAAGCTGAGTCTGTATACTGCTTGCCTTCAAAACAGGAAAACCTGTATTTGATTGAGTAGTCTTCTTTAAAAAAACATGTATGATGTTGCATGTTGCAATCCCAATGCTAGAAAGGAAGAGACAAGTAAATTCTTAGGGTTTGCCGGTCAGCCAATGTAACAGTCCTAGTGAGTTTCAGGTCAGTATAAGATTGTCTCAACAACAACAATAAACAAAAACAAAAAAGGTGGATGGTATCTGATGAATGACATTACAATTTTCCTTCAAACACATGAATGTATTTGTTCCCACATACATACATACATACATAGTCAATGAGATATGATCCCGATTATCTATTGATGATTCCCCTTGAAACTGTTGAATCTTTTTAGAAGGTTTTAGTAATGAGCTTTCAGCCATTCGTCCAGTAAAGAAACTTGAAGAACAAATTAAGACACACAAATAAATAAAGTAGAAAGTATACATGGTAAGGCATGGGTTTGCATGGGAGAACCATATAAAAATCTCCCTTTGTGGCCGGGCAGTGGTGGTGCACGTCTGTAATCCCAGCACTTGGGAGGCAAAGGCAGGTGGATCTCTGAGTTCGACGCCAGCCTGGTCTACAGAGTGAGTTCCAGGACAGCCAGGGCTATACAGAGAAACTCTGTCTCAAAAAACAACAACAACAAAAAACCCAAAAATGTCCCTTTGTACCCTGCAGTCCTAATAGAATTTGTAGATGTTCCATAAATCCTTCCCCCTAAAACTGAATTTATTTAGTCTAAGAATGACAATGTAGCTAAGGAAAGCCCATCCTAGTGGTGTGTATAAGGGAGAACCAACTGTCTAACAAGCTCAGCAACCACCCATGCCCAGATCCAGGGCTTTGAGTAAACTACATCATCTGTGAACTCTCGTAGGTGAAAGGGCCAGTCCTGATGATCCAAAGCTGCAAAATCTCCATGACAGGGGCCAACAACAGGGGACCTGAAGGAGTTCCGGTGAGAATCCAGTATTGATGGGAGTGACACAAACATGTGTGTGGCAGAAGCCAGAGGCCTCACCCAAGACCAATGACTCATTGCAGTGAACATTTGCAAGTGCAGCTCTATGGACTGAGGGCTCTACAGTGTGACACACTACTACACTTCCACACTCAGCGGTTTCCTATGCTTTGTTTTCTTTTCTTCATGTCTGCATGTTCATTTGTTTGTTGTTTTCTTTTGAAGAGAGGTTGCAAAGGCAGAGGGCAGATCCGAGGGCAGTGGGAGATGACTGGGACTGGGGTGTGTGATGTGAAACTCATAACGAATCAATAAACAGTGAAAAACAAAACAAAACTCTTGGTGGCCTAGTATGCATGAATAGAGATATAAATCAAGCTCTTCATGTAAATACTGATCACTTTAAAACAAAACATAACAAAAAACAATTAACCAATATTTTAGTGTCCTTATTTATATCAGGGATCATGTATGCCCTTTATGTTGTTTAAATTTTTCCAATAAGATGGGATTGTAGGGTGAAGCTTTTGTCACATTCACTAAGTTTGTAGGGTTTCTCTCCTGTATGAATTCTCTGATGATAATGAAGATTGCATTTTTTGGAGGAGCATTTGTCACATTCAAAAAAAATTCCAAATTTTTTATTAAAATATGTAATTTTAAAAAAACAAAAATTTTAAATGGAGTTCTTATTTAATTCATTAAAAATGTCCCATTATTTTGAGCTTCAGAATATTCATTGGGAAAAACAAATATTCATTAAAATCCCTGTCTAAAATAAATAATTAGTCTCAGTTAAGTCAGCTAAGGACAGATTGAAAATAGAGACAAGACCATGGGAACCAGTTCAGGGAATATGTGCGGGGAGGCCCTTGTATACTTTTTGGTGGGTGGTTCAGTGTCTGAGAGCCCCAACGGTCCAGAAGTGTTGACTCTGTTGGTCTTTCTGCGGAGTCCCCTTTTGGGATTGCAATCCTTTCCCCTATGCTTCCATATGAGTCCCAAAACTCCACCCATGATTTGGTGATGGGTGTTTGCATCTGTCTGATTTAGCTCATGGGGAACAGACATCTTCTTAGAGGACAGACATGCTAGACTCCTGTCTGCAAACATAACAGAGTATCGTTAATAATGTTATGGAGAGTGATGCTTGTCCTAAGGATGGGACTCAAGTTGGTCTTGTTATTGGGTAGCCATTTCCTCAGTCTCTGCTCCCTCTCCCATCTCTATAGAGGTGAGGGAGTGGTCCGAGATAAGGGAAGCTCCCAAAAATCAATGTGGGTGACCTTAGATTGACTCACAGCATTGGGGATGTGAAACCTCAAGAGGTTACCTTCTGTATCCATACAGGAACCTCAGAGGAGTGAGAGGGCCACCAACCCACCCACAAAACCATGAACTCCAAATTCATCCTGTCTACAAGAGATGCTGAGTTCTTTCTAAAAACTCTTTGGAACATACATAGTTTCTCTGGAAAGGCTACTTCTCTTGTTCCTCTGGTTCCCCCTTTTTTCCTCATAGCTCCTTTAAACACTTTATTCCCAATTCCTTCCTCTCCGCCCCCATATTCTTTCAAATTAGTTCTATGTAAAGAGAAGACATCAATTATTTTATGATTGTATGATATATTTTTCAGCCATTACTTTTCCCAGTAATGTGGAATGCAAATGGTGATATGCAATGAAGATGACCTCATTTTAAGTAAGGTTTTGTGAGACTACCTAGACTTTCTAGTATATCTAAAATGATACTACTGTCCTTTCTAGTCGACTTTCAATTTACTCTATAGCTTATATCCATAAAGATGAGAAACCAAAAGCCTATCAATGAAATAGAGTATTTTCCGACTTTGTGTAGTAGGACACTTTCAAGCCTGTATGTGGTAAATAAGATTGAAAATGACAACAATGTTCAGACAGATATTTATTGATTTCTGTCATATTTAAGGGTATGTGTGGGAAGTGCTTGGCATAACTCCTGTGAATGCAGTGAAAGCCCCTCAGAATAGCCATTACTAATCTCCATTTCAGAAGGAACTAGGCCTTAGAAAAAATTAAATCATTTACACAGGGATAAATAAGATTAACATATATATATATATATATATATATATATATATATAAATTATAGAATTTTATCAGATTTTAGAATTTTTTAGAATTTCAAGACCTTGCAGAAATAATTTCTCAAACATTTCGATACTTCGATACTATAGGAACTATAGGAATGTATAGAACTATTATAATGAGAATATAATATGTATTAGTAACGGAAGTAATTTTTCTGAAGGAATTACCAACACTCTTACAAAAATAAACTGGTTAAATGTTACAGAATGAACATGTTTAGTTTTTCATACTAGCGTAAACTTATAAGAGTTTAATATGTTCCTTACATAGCACCAAGATTTATGGACTGAAAGTGTATTTTTCATTTTTTTTTATTCCATCAATTATGTTTTCCCCAAATATTTCACAGTAAAATGTGATAGTATCTTTTTCTCACATAATATAAACAAAGCCAGTGGAAAACACTTTGACACAATCGCTTTTACCTTGGAGCGATGCACTTCGATTTGCTATGGTTGGGAGGGCTCTTTGTACTCAGAGCTTCTCACACTGAGTTGAAATTATACCCTTTCCCTTTGGAGATTATGAAAAATGAATATATGATCAAATAAACTGAGAGATCCTGTCAGGTATAATAGCCTCCTTCTAAAGAAACGTGACAACCACCTACACAAAATGCAAGCCCGGGTAACTCCCAGCCCAGTCTGGACCCTTACATAACATCTCAGTAAATATCACATAACACTTGTGATAGACTTATTGAAAAAACAGACAAAAATAACTATTTTGTTAATAACACACTAACTCTGACATCCATACATTTTGTCCTAAGGTGTTAGTAAAATATCAGTCATTTTATTTATTTCCTGGCTGCCTTAAGCATGACAGATAATGGATTTGAGGTATTATTTATATTTTCAGCATCCTGGCCAAATGAAAAGAAAAATGAAGAACTACCATCTTTTTTTTTTTTTTATAAATTATAGCTATTTTTGACTCTCCCAGTGCTGAATGTAAAATGTTGGCTGAACAATGTTATGATGATATTATAGCTTATCTTATTTTTATCAGTTTACATATAAGAAAGATATAGAAGATAAGCAATTGGTATGTTATATCAATTTAAACTACAAAGCAATTATATTTTGGTTTTATATTTGGACAGTTTCACAAATTAGAAAGATTATAAGACAGAGCACTTCAATCCTATAAGGACATTACAAAGGAGGAACATCAATAAGAGGCCCTTATACTGACAAACAAATAAGCCAGCAGTATATTGAACAAAACTATCCAGAGACATATCCAACAGTAAAAGGAGAAAAAAGTTCCCTGAAGTTTCATCCATATTGAAACTGTGATTTGCTCAACCAATTATGTCATCTCTAAATAGATGATGAATTATACAGTTGTAAACAGCATAATCAATGACAACAAATAGTCATTTTTCTGCACCGAGGAACCTTAGAGTAGCAGTAGGCCATCATCTATCAAATACAAACATGAATGGATATCTGTGATTAGAGGAATATCATAAGTTAGAAAGGGCAAACGAGGTACATGTGAGGCAGTCATGTGTGCTGAGCCCATGCCATAGTGATAATGGTGATGAGAAGAAAGAAGAAAAAATATGTATTAATGAACAGTGTTTGTGTGTGCACATACATGCAAGAGAGGTGCATGCACAGATGTTCTATGTCAGTTAGCAAGGAACTGAGGTGACACGGAACTGAGACCTCCAGGAATGATAATGTTGAGGAAGACATGAGGAGGAGTACTCAGTCCTTGCATTATCAGATGATTTCAGGATTTGTCCTAAGACAGGAGGAAGGAGCACAGACTTCCCTAATATGATTCAACTGTACTTTAATAACAATTTTCTGTGCCAGCATAAATAATGTATTGTAGTATTTACAAGCTCAGTCAGAAACACAACAACACTTAGAGATGCTTGCTTCCATTGTCAAAAAAAAAAATGAGAGATGTAGCAGAAGAGCCAGGAAGAAGTGAACGGATTGTACTAATCACTAAAAGGGGCAGTAAGTTGATAAGGAAAGTCAAGAAGAAATGGTGGGGCATGTCAGCAGGTTTCCGGGTTTCATTTCTGGACCTGGTACCATCCCATTTACTGAAAGTAAGATATAGGACAGTAAAGGAGACAAGACCAGAGTCTAATTGGCAGCAAAATGGAAAAGTTCTTAGACAATTTAAGAAAAAATTCACACTAGCCATTAGTTGCCTGAGTTTTATGCAGGAAGTTCTAGCATATACATACACATGCACATACATATACACATATACACATACACACATACACATACATATGTGGCAATTTGTAGCAATCTACTATTTTGTGTTCCACTCAAATCAATATTTATTAATTATCTATTGTTTATTATTCTAGAACTTTTTACTTCACTTTAATCTTCTAAAACATAAAACCTCATCTCTATCTCAAATCATTCTAAATATCACTAGGTAAAGACAATCAACTGGATCCTTGCAGGCCTGGGGGTAGAAGACCAAAGGAAGGAAGAGGTCTCATTACTCAGGGCAGTAATAAGTACCTTGAGTGGGATCCATCTAATAGCCCACAGGGTGAAAAGGACACCCAGACAAGCTCAGATCTGATACCAAAGTCCTTCCCCATAGGTTTTGCAACAGCACAGGAATATATGTGAGAGGGTAGCTAATGCAGGATGAGGAATCTCTGAGGTAGAGTGTCGGGGCAGCTCAGGGTATGCTTCCAGACCCTGATTGGAAAAAAGTGAACATGCAGTCTAGGGAAGAACCTGTGTAAACTGCTGGAGTAACTGGAGGGGCAGCCTAAAAGGCCGATGAGCTTCAGCATCACAACAAACAGTTTATAAGCTGAACTGAGAACAGGTGTCTGAGACAGAATATACAAACCATTCTCAGAGTGATGAAGTCTGTCAAAAAGACAAGGAAGACATCTTCTGCAGTTTGTACAGATAAATATGTAGGTGGAGGTGGGGAATCCTTATTCATCAGAAGAAATCAATAGTAATGGATTACCACTCATTGGGGAAAATAGAAATCTGTCAGTGTGCATGGTGCAAATTTACTGAATGAGCAAAGAACTAGTCACAGAGGTTCAGGAGTCTTCTTTAAAGATGCTCTGGGAAAGAATAGTGAAAATTATTCCTAAAAATTAAAAAACAGTCGAGTAAATCACTGGTCAGCTATGACCTCAAACTTCACTACAAAGAAAAAGTGATAAAAACCGCATAGTATTGGTACATAGACAGACACATTGATAAATGAAACAGAATTGAAGACCCAGAAATGAAACCATACACTTACGGACAATTCATCTTTGACAAAGAAGACAAACATGTACAATGGAAAAAAAAGAAAGCATCATTATTAAATGGTGCTGATCTAACTGGATGTCTGTATGTAGAAAAATGCTAATAGACCCATATTTGTCACCTTGCACAAAGCCCAAGCCCAAGGGGATCAAGGACCTCAACATAAAAGTAGATACACTGAATCTAATAGAAGAGAAAGATGGAAAGAGCCTTGAACTCATTGGCACAGAGGGAAATTTCCTAAGCAGAACTCCAATAGCTCATGCTCTAAGATCAAGAATTGATAAGTGGGACCTCATGAAACTGGAAAGCTTCTGAAAAGCAAGGACATAGTCAATAAGACAAATCAGTAACCTACAGATTGGGAAAAATAACTAACCCCACATCCAATAGAGAGCTAATATCCAAAATATATAAAGAACTCAAGAAGCTAACGACCAAAAAACCAAACAACTCAATCAAAAAATCAGGTATAAAACTAAACCTAGAATTAACAACAGAGGAATAATGAGTGGCTGAAAAGTACCTAGTGAAATGTTCAAAGTCCATAGTGATCAGAAAAATGCAAATCAAAACAATCCTAAGATTCCAACTTATACCAATCAGAATGGCTAGGAACAAAACAAGTGACAACCAGGTATTGGTGAGGATGTGGAGAAAGAGAAGCACTCCTCCACTGCTGGTAGAGTTGCAAACTGGTACAATCACTCTGAAAATCAATCTGGAGGTTCTCAGAAAATTGGAAATAGATCTACCTGAAGACCCAGCAATATCACTCTTGGGACTATACCCAAAAGATGCCCCCACCATGCCACAGTGGCACATGTTCCACTATGTTCATAGAGCCCTTATTTTTGATAGCCAGAAGCTGGAAACAACCTAGATGTCCCACGACAGAAGAATGGACACAGAAAATGTGGTTCATTTACACAATGAAATACTACTCAGCTATTAAGAATGAGGACTTCCTGAGTTTTGCAAGCAAATGGATGGAACTAGAAATTATCATCCGGCGTGAGGTAACTCAGACCCAAAAGGACATCATGGTATATGTTCACTAATAAGTGGATATTAGTTAAAACAATAACAAAAAAAGTACAGAATACCCAAGATATATTCCACAGAACTCAAAAAGGTCAACAAGCTGAAGGGCCCAAGTGAGAACACCTCTGTCCCACTTGAGAGGGAGAAGAAAGCAACCATAGGTGGGAAGGGAGAAAGGGACCTGAGAGGGAAAGTGGATGGGGTGGATGGCAGAGTAAGAAGAGAACGTGACCTGGTATTGACTGAGGAAAGGGGACTGAAGCCCTGAGGGCCGGCAGAAAGAAAGAAAGTAGGAAACCTTGGGAGGGAGGAGGCTGAGGCTAGGGGTGTGTGGGGGGAACCTCCAGAATGCACCAGAGACTGGGGAGGTGAGAGACTCTCAGGACTCAAAGGGATGGACCTTAGATAAAATTCCTGACCGGAGGGAGGGGTAACTTATAGAGGCCACCTCCAGCAGGAAGACAGTCTATCAAGTGAGGGAGGGGGTTGCCACCCCACTGTCAAACCTCTGACCCATAAAATTGTTCCTGTCTGAAAGAACTGCAGGGATGGAAATGGAGGGGAGCCTGAGGAAAAGAAGATCTAGGCCCAAAGTGGGAGCCAGCTCATGGGGAGGTTCCAAGTCCTGACACTATTACTGAGGCTTTTGAGTGCTCACAAAAAGGGACCTAGCATGACTGCACTTTGGAAGACCCAAAAAGGAGATGAAAGAATCAGATGCAGATATTTGTACCCAACCAGTGAACAAAAGCTTCTGACCCCTGTGGTTGAATCAGGGAAAGGCTGGAAGAAGCTGAGTAGGAGGGTGGCCCTGTAGGAGGACCAGCAGTTTCAATTAACCTAGACCCCCAAAATCTCTCAAACACTGGACGACCAACCAGGCAGCATATACCACATGATATGAGTCCCCCAAAACACATACTGCAGAGGACTCCTGGGTCTGCGTTCAATCAGAGATGATGCACCTAACACTCAAGAGATTGGAGGTCCCAAGAAGTTTAGAGGTCTGGTTGGGTGGGAGTGGGGGTAGGAGGTGGCGACATCCTCATGGAGATAGAGGGTGGGGATGAGGTATGGAATGTGGTACAATCAGAGGGTGGGTATGGGAGGTGATCAAATCTGGAGTGTAAATAAATAAATAAATAAATAAATAAATAAAATATTCAAAAAAGAAAAAGGGAAAAATTCTTCATAGATAAATCAATAAAATAAAAAAGTTTTTTTTTAAAAAAAAGATGCTGTGGGAAGAAAACCCTGTAAAATTCATTTTTGTTCATAACTAAGCCCTTTATATACTATTGTAATGGAATTAAGAGAAGACACATTTGCTATCCAGTGGCCTAGAAGAATCATTCCAGAGTGAAAGGAGACTGGAGAGCAAAATGCAGAGTATGAATGTGAGTGTGTAAAGAAGATTATTGCTCATAAAAGCCAGGAATGGCCTGAGTTATCAAATGATACAAGGTTCCATTAGTGCTTTCAGACTTGGTTCTATTGTGACTCAGGAGAATCCCCATTTGAAGATATGTTCTAGCACAGTCAGGATAATAGGAAACTATATCAGCAAATAACTTGCAGCTGGGGTAGGAAAATATTGTCACATTTCTAGTGTATTCAACTTTTCTCTAAGTTTGAGATTGTCTTATTTGAAATGCCCCTCCTCGGACTTGTATGAATTCATTTTTAAAGGTAGGCTTAATTGAAAATAAGCACAAAATCATAATATCTCCTACATTACACAACCAGATTGTATGTGTCGTGGAAATAATTTTATTGTTAAAAAATGGAATAGGGGTTGCAAACCCCTTCAGTTCCTTCAGTCCTTTCTCTAACTCCTCAACTGGGGACCCTGTGTTCAATCTAATAATTGCCTGTGAGCATCTGTCTCTGTATTTGTCAGGCTCTGGCAGAGCCTCTCAAGAGACAGCTATATCAGGCTCCTGTCAGCAAGCACTTCTTAGCATTCACAATAATGTCTGGGTTTGGTGACTGTACACAGAATAGATCCGCAGGTGGGGCAGTCTCTGGATGGCCTTTCCTTCAGTCTCTGCTTTACACATTGTCCCATAGTTTCTCCAGTGAGTACTTTGTTCCCCTTTCTAAGAAGGACAGAAGTACCCACACTTAGGTCTTCCTTCTTCTTGAACTTCATGTGCTCTGTGAATTTTATCTAAGCTTTTCGGCTAATATCCACTTACTGTGAGTGTATACCACATGTGTTCTTTTGTAATTAGGTTGCCTCACTCAGGATAATATTTTCTAGTTCCATCCATTTGCCTAAGAATTCATGAAGTCCTTGTTTTTAATAGCTGAATAGTACTCCCTTGTGTAAATGTACCACATTTTCTGTATCCATTCCTCTGTTGAAGGACATCTGGGTTCTTTCCCACTTCTAGATATTATAAATAAGGCTGCTATTAACTTGGTAGAGCATGTTTTTTTGTTATATGTTGGAGCATCTTTTGGGTATATACCCAGGAGTGATAAAGCTGGGTCCTCAGGCAATGCTATGTCTACTTTTCTGAGGAACAGCCAGACTGATTTCCAGAGTGGTTATACCAGACCTCCCAGAGCTCCCAGGGACTAAGTCATCAACCAAGGTGTACACCCAAAGGGATCCATGGCCCCAGCCACATATGTAGCAGAGGATGGTCTTGCCAGACATCAATGGCAGAAGAGGCCCTTGGTCCTGTGAAGGCTGGGTGACTACCCCAGTGTAGGGGACTTCGAGGGTGGGGAGGAAGGAGTGAGTGAGAAGATGGGGGAACATCCTCAAAGAAGCAGGGAGGGAGGGGTAGGATACAGGATTTGGGGGGATGCAAACCAGGAAATGGGATAACATTTGAAATGTAAATAAAGAAAATATCCAATAAAAATGGAATAGGAAGATATCAAGTGGAATGAGTTACCAAGACCCAGATAACTCAGGTGCTGGTGAAGAAGTGTGCATTTGCATTATTATTATGACAATGGCATCCTCAGTAGATAACAGAACCTCTAAACAATACAAACTGTGGCTTCCTTTTCCTCACAGGGTATCTCTCACATAATTGCCATTGGTGTTCATTAGTTCCTAAAAATTCCTCTCTCAGCTTTCCCGGGCTGACCACTGTTAAGGTATTGTCTGGAGAGGTGTTTCACAAGAAAAGGTGATAAAACTGCATCATCTCACCATCTGAATTTTCTTCACCATTTTTAATACTCTCTTTATTGAAAGGTCCAGCAGACTGGTCATTCGTAAGCCCTAAAATTTCATGTATTCTATTGGTTTTATCCTCCATCAATACGGACAGTTTGACTCTCACTATGGCCTTAATAACCACTAAACTTTGGACTTGTTAGCGATTATTCCTGACTTGATTTGTTTGTGAAATACCAGAAATATTAAAAAAGCACACCCTGAGTACATCTGTGAAGCCATTTAGTTAGACCACGGAGATGCTATTGGCTAAGGAATGTATCTTTGGAGTTATTGCCCCCAACTCCTCCTTCTCAATTCTTTTTCTCTATTTTTTGGCTGCTTTAATGTAAGCTACTTTGCTCTGCCATGCCTACCCTAACATAATGTATTACTACCTCAGCAACCATGAGCCAAAGTACACCATTCCTTATTTACATTGTTTCTGTCAGGGATTTCATCACACACCTGAGAAAAGTAAAACCCACTGATATAAGAGCAAATCAAATGTCCACATCCTCATGATAAAATGCTCATGCTCTTACCCAATGCAATTTCTTCAAGAGCCCTAGAAATACCCCCAAACAAGGAAAACCTGAAAGAATATCTATGTGATATTTCTGTTAAAGACCGGAATGATTTCCATCCCCTCTCTCCTCTCAATGCACTGTCTTACGGTAAGGGAAAGCCTGGACCCTAATTCACATACAGACAAAATGACTTAGCTGAAATAACCCACTCAGGTTATATTTACTACTCTTCCTCATCCTGAAATTGATATATAAACAACGCAGGAGAGGGGAGTTTACCCAGATCCGCTGAGACCTAACATTCTATTATCATGGCTGACTCTCTCCTCTCAAAAGACTTCTCCCTGAAAGAAATCTATCTTTGGCAATAAATACTTTTTTCTAGTTAAGCTCACAGAGTTTAATTATAAACAGGAAAAGGTTAATTAAATTAAGAACTTCATTTTCACCATATAGCATATCATAGATGCTTGTCACTCACTTTGGTATCTGATTTTAAGTGCTCTTTTCTTTAATATATGTTTCCCGTAAGTACTTGATGATAGGGTAAGCAGAAAGCAGTAAGACAAGATGACATAGAGAACACTTATAACAAAATCCACTAAAACTATGTTAATTAGCTAATCCCCACCAATGTAAATGAATCCTCTCTGAGAACATTTCTGTAATTACTATGGTAAAATAACTAATACCTGCTCTTAAAACCGAAATCAATGATCAGTTTTAATGAGTACTATAGTCAGCTTATGTTTCTAGTCAGGAATAATATGATATTTTATGTCCACAGAGCAGTCATTTATTCATTCTCTTATCCATTTAACAACATATGTTGCCTGTTCGATGTGTTCCAGACAGATGTGCACATAAGTTATTACACTACATTAGGATAAGAGAAGATTAGCAGTTTTGACCAGGACCAAAGGGAGTATGAAGAGCAGTGTCATCAATTCTGCAAGGCTGATTAAGATAATGCTTAGCAGAGGGTATACACATGAGATTTGATCTTGTGGGATAAAAGTCTTAAAGTCTGCCAGGGGAGCAATGAAGAAAAGCATTACAGGCAAAATGAAAGTTTGTATAAAGTATGAAATAATAAGACTTGTTCACAGGGCTGGAATACAAATAGTTGGGAAGTCTCAGTGTGGGATAAGAGATTCTTGACTTGAACTTAGCTTTAATGTTTACTGCCAGGTTAGTTTAGAGAAAGTTCAGTTATCCTTTCCGTACTTCCTTCTTAATCATTTGGTCAAGGAGAGTAATAGAAATAGTCACCTTAGCATCCTGGTAAGAAATTAATAAAATATTGCCTGCTATCTTAAGAGTTATTGTTCCTTGTTGGAACACTGTGACCAAAAGCAACTTGGAGAGAGAAGGGATTTATTTGGCTTCTGCTTCTACGCCATTGTTCATCTGTGAAGGGACTCAGGGAAGCAACTTAAACATGCCAGGAACCTGGGAACAGGAGCTGATGATGCCTCTCGTGGTCTCTTATGGAATGCTGCTACTTACTGGCTTGCTCCCTATGTCCTGTTCCACCTAGTTTGACACTGGGTGGTCTCACTCACAGCAGAACAGGCCTTCCAACACTAATCACTGATTACAAAAATACCCTTCTAGCTTGACTGCAGCCCAGTCTTATGGAAGCGTTTTCTCAAATGGGAATCCCTCCATGCAGATGGCTATATCTTATGCCAAGTTGATATAAAACTACACAGCATACCCTCTAAACAGTCTTACACTGCCCTGGGGACATGGAAAAGTCTCTGAAACTGCATGCAGTGCTGTGGCTAACATGGTTACTGTAGTTCTTGCTATTGAGATGAGGGAAAAGGCATTAAGTATATTGGGGATTAAGTAACGTAGAATGAAGATGATTGGCTAAGAAGTACAATAGACATATTTTTGACATATTCCTTCATCATAATATTTTTAAAGTGGAAAGAAATCTATGTTTGAAACTTCCCATCTTTCATCTGCTTAATTTAATCATCCAATTATATATTTGTATCAGCTCAATACTGTTATTGATCTCTCCCTTGTCATACAGATTTTCCGATGCTCAATTTCCCATTATGTGTAACCATGTAATTATAATATCTTTTCCAACACATAGAAATTAATTTTCATGCTATCTCTACTTGTAGTCATTTCTAGGGTGAAAATTAAACTTTTAGCTTGACACTTTATTATAAAACCTTCCCACCTACTTTTTTTCTAGCTCTACATTTTAAGTTAACTCAGTTACTCAATTTAGTACCATTTATAAAAAGGGAAAAACTCCTTTATCCATATGCTTTAATGGAACCACAACACTGACTTGACTAGATTAATCACAGCATACAAAGAGAGCTTCATTTCAAGTCAAAGAATTTTCTTAACTGATCTTATACTGTCAAATTGTAGGCATGTGTGCTACAGATATCCCAGCTTGAACAACAAAAATGAACCTGTATATGAGAACTACAAGAAGATATTTATACAGGAAAACGAATTCGGTTCTGAATAGCATCCTGAAGAAATATTTTTGTAGTACTTCAAAATAGTCATTTTTATAACTCCCACCCATGATATATTTGTCTTGCCAAATCCCTCCTACTGAACTAGCAAAACTGAAAAATTCATCAGGCATAAGGATGCTTAGAGAAAATATATAACCTAAAGAAGTTAGATTCTGCACGATAAGTATAGCTACCTTTAAATTTCTCATGGTAAGAAATTTATTATTATTTTTTTTTACTTTTTTATCACTAGCACGTTCCTGGAATTAAAAACAATGAACATTTACATATTAGTCAATTTGTAATATAGGTATATTTTTAAATGTTTATGCTAGCATCTATAAATTATATTATTCACTTGTTCATAGTGAGCAAATAAGTCAGCCAACAGGACAATTTAATCATAGAACACTTTTTTCACTCCTATATCTGTCAGCTTTCTATCACTACAACAAACACCCAAACCAGCTCATAAAGAAAAATGTATTTGGCTGTTTTCGCAAGGGATCAGTCAATGGTCAATTGGACACATTGCTTTGGGACCATAGCTAGGATGCTTATCATAGCAAAAGTACAGCTGTTATCACAAGTTGGGGAGAAAAGGGAGTCATCTTTGTATCCTTCCACTAATACCTGAAACATTCCCACAGTTCTTAAAGATTCAACCACTTTCCACTAACAGTTTTCTTTAAGTCAAGTCTAAAATTTTAAATCTTTGAGATTGCTTTAAAAATCCAACAAGGACTAAACCCTACACAAAGAACTACAGGCAACTAAGTTATACTGAGGGCAGGAGAAATAGTCTTCCCCATGGAAAAACACAATATTTGCTTATCCAGGATCAACTGCTCAGCCCTGAAAGCATGTGTAAAAAGTAACTTTGTACAGACTGAACAGGTTACCTCTAGGAATATTTGCTACATTCATACACCTATGAGTATGTAATAAAAATTAATGTAAAAAAGAACCCATGAATATGAAAGACAGTGAGGAGGGATATAAGGAAGGATTTGAAAAGAGGGAAGGAAGGGGCGAATGCTGACTCTATTATAATATCAATAGTAAGTAAATAAAAATGCTTCAAATGATAGCAACTCCAAAAGAACCATTTTATCCATTACCATCATTTTTATACATATGCCAATCCTAGACACCACTACCTACCTTCTGTAAATAAATATGCCTATTTTAAACATTTTATATCAGTGTAACCATATACTAGATAGTCTTTCTCAATTGACTGTCCTTGTTTTGTAATGTTTTCAGACTTCATCCATTTGTGCCATGTGCTAGTATTAACTCTTTGCTGCTGATGGGATTTTCTAATGGACACTAGAAGGCATATCTGTTCATCGGAAAATAGATATCTGCATCTTTACATATGTTTTCTATGAAGAAGGATGAGACTTCTAATGTCAAGCATACATGTTGCATGGATATGGATTTATATTAGGTTGGTATATATATGTATATATACATACATATATATATATGAGACATTTGATTACTGACTTGTATGATGAACTCTATGCTTAATCTCTTGGGAAAATTCTGCAAATTTTACAAAGAAATTATAATACCTTACACTTTTAAAGAAAAATGTGGAAAATTAGACTACTTTTCCAAATTTTTAAGTGGACAAAATGTGGAATCTACATCTGGTTTGACAGTCTCATTGATAATATTCAACTAATAATGCATTTTATCCCTATGAGGACAGTAGTAATATTGTATTTTTCAGTCCTGCTTGTCATTGTTAAACTTGTTTCTAGTGTTTCCTTTCTCAATTTAGGTAGTTAAAAGCATTGACTTTGTAAGAAAACAAATTTCTAAATTAATATCTTACTATTGGCGTTGATTCTTTCTCCTTTGATGGCTATTAAATTTTGTTCCTTATTACTATGTAACCATACATTTTTACTAGGTGTTAACACGGATATTTGAAGCAGTTGAACTTGTTTGAGTCTTAATTTTATCTCAAAGTAGTTTAAGATTTCCTTTGTGATTTCATCTTTGATTAAGATTTTTCATGAAAAAAAATAATTAGTTAATTTTGATAAATTGCTGAATTCTACAAATTTATTGCTACTATTTATTTCTAAATTTATACCACGGTAGTCACAGAAGATACTTTGTGCAATTTTATTCCTTTTGAATTAATGATTCTTGTTTTATGTTTTCAGTTGTTGAAATCCAGCTACAAAATTTTACTAATAACAATCATATTTTAAAGGAACTTCTTATGAGACAATTTAAAGCAACACAATGATATGGTTCATAATATGAAGTATTATTGTTGATTTAATTGATAACTTTAATAACATTAAATCTTGTACACAAGTGTAAATTAGATAAAATTACCTGTCTTTACTGAATATTATGTTTCTATGATTGCCCCCATCCCCACTCAGATATGATTCATCAGTTAAAGTGGCCACTAAATGCTAATTTTTACATGGTTTAAGACTTACCTTTTTTCTGTATTAAAGCATTTTCAAAAGGTGTTTCTAGAGAAAATGTTGTAATCTAGATCCTGAGTTTCCCTCATAGATCTATGTACTGATTGTTTAGTTCTCAGACCATGGTGGTATTGGGAGTTGGCACAGACTTTAGTAAGTAAGGCCCTGATAGATGATACTAGATTGTTGGAGTTGTGCCACTGAATGAGACACAGAGAACCACAGAAAACACAGCCTCCTTTGTTTTTGCTTGTGGGTGTCATCAGCCAATGCTGCCTTTATAGCATGCTGCCTACACATAGACCAGAAAGTAATGGGACCAAATGACTGTGGCCTATAATGTCCAAATCATAAGCCAAAATACATCTTCCCTTTACATGTTTTATACTAATGAGATGATTAGCTCTCCTTGGGAACTTTGAAAAGAGCCTTTCATGATTTATGGTGCACTAGCAAATCAAAACCAGTGTTGGTTATCTTTGTAACTCTACTTATATCCTTCTTAATGGTACAGAGGGAACTATAGTCACCTTTGGAGTTAAAAAATCTCACAAATAAAAGAATTTTAGAATGGAAACAAATGGAAACACAAGGAAATTTTTATTACAGCTTAAAAGCCGTAAGCTTCCCAGAGGAGGCAAGTGGAACAGAGAAAGTTCAAATCATGCCATTTAAGTCAGTTGCCAGACACATTGCCAACAAGCAGCCACATGGCAAAAAGGGCTTCACAAAAAGAGTAAGGAAGCCCAAAGTGTTAAGGGAACCATGCTTAGAAAATCCCTAGGAAGAAAAGCAGGAAGGTTTTGCTTTTCTTTTTTTCTTTCTTTTTTTTTATTGGATGTATTCTTTATTTATAGTTCATTTCCCTTTTCCTGGTTCCCTGCCCCCCAAAGGTCCCTTATGCCCTTTTCCCTTCCCCTATTCCCCCATCCACCCCTTCCCACTTCCCTGTTCTGGTATTCCCCTATATTGATGCATTGAGCCTTTCCAGAACCAGGGTCCACTTCTTCCTTCTTCTCGGACATCATTTGGTATGTGGATTGTGTCTTTGGTGTCCCAAGATTCTAGGCTAATATCCACTTATCAGTGAGTGCATACCATGGGTATTCTTTTGAGACTGGGTTAACTCAATTAGTTTGATATTCTCCACCTTTTCTGATTAACTCAGTGGACATAATTCCAGCCTTATTTGGCTGTGGTGTTGAGCTGCTAAACTAGAAGCAAGAATTCTAAGAAGAAAAAGTCTAGAATCTTAATTAAGGACTAGTTATTCCTCATATCTCTTTACCATGGCTTTAGGTGAGTCTACTATCCTAAGGGAGGTCCTTTGCCCATGCAATTGAACTAGCCAAGCAGGAACATTAAGTCTCCAACAGGATCAACCGCTGTATTCTTTTGGCCAGGAGCCTTTTCTATTCTAACATAGATTCTGTCATATTTCGTTCTACAATATATATATGTACATAGGTATGTGAAAAGATTATACATGTATATATTATATAACACATATATACATATATACAATTACTTTATATAATGTTATAATATATAAGTATCTAATATATTATGTATATTATATAATATGAAACATATATGTGTGTATGTTATTCAATGTATAATTATATGACATGATATATGCATATCATACATAATATATGCAATATACACATTATATATTATATATTATATTTATATATAATATATATTACACATTATATGCAGGTATTGTTAGATAATATTATATTATCTAAATAATATATGTGTATTGTTTATATATAATATATACATATATATGTAACTTACCTGTTATATACATATATTTATATATGAGTATACGGTCATACATATTTTAGCATACCTATGGTCATATATAGGGGATACCAATACTCAGTATATAATATGTATTTAATAAGAGAATATTGACTTGATGTTTCAAGAAAATCAGGACTATACTGTAACCAACTGGGTAATATTTGCAGTACTTTAAGTTTCTTCAGAAAAAGGAACAGAACTCTTCAGGGTAGACATTTCTAAGGTTTGTCTGAGAATTTGGAACATGCACTGGGCAAATGCTATGGAGCAAATTATAACACAGTTATAAAGTTTCCTGAAGAAAACGAGAAATCTGAATGATATTTGGAGTTAGGAAGACAAAAATGAGGAAGACTTAAAAAGAACCACCTCAGAACAGGAGGGTGACATTCACATGTCAGAGGAAGAGTATGCAGCTACACATGCCGGTGTCAATAACTACTATAAAAATGGAGCATGGAAGATGAATTAAGACAAAGCAAGTTCATCAAATGAAACAGGCTTCATTTTGGTAGAAGTCAAGCTTTTATTAATAAAATATAGAGTCTGAACATTACTGACAGTGGGAGCATATCCCATGGGTGGTGCATTTCCACCTTTATCACACAATTTTACTGGCTACACAAGGCGACTTTAATATAAGATTATTTCATGCTTTTTATTTCTGCCAGTTCTTCACATTTTCAAGGCTGTATAACTATCATAGTATCACAATCAAAATCTTTCAATTTCACCGGCAAATTTCTCCAAACTCTTACTACTAGCTCAGCAATTCTATGCCACAATATTAAAAAGAAATCCTGGGTAAGTAAACAACAAAAACACATTGCATTATTTAAGTAAATAAACATTAAGAACTATGTACGTGATGTATACATACATATTGTTTCTTCAAAATAATTAATGTGAATAAAAATATATAAAATATAACATTGATTTCAACATGTCTATATGTGTGGCAATGTGGCTGCGCTTATGATTTCAGTTATGATTTTTGTCTAGAGTCATGATGGAAGCATGCACTTGACTACTTCTCAAAAATGAGCATAATAAGGCAAGGTCCTATTCTTTTTTAAAAAAAAAATTTTTATTTTCTATATTCTATGTTTACATTCCAAAGGCTTTCCCCTTTCCCAGTTCTTAAGGAAGTGGAAATTACAATTAAAAACCAAACACACACAGCTTCAAATTATATCAGGAAACGAAGCTTCAGAATAGCAAAGCAGCGAGTGTAGAGTGTGATAGAATGAGCATAGAACTGGGTGGTAATTTTTTAAAGTGTTTATACTCTCAAAAATAAAACATAAAAGAAATTGGTCTTATGACTAGTAAATGCACACTCATAATTTATTCACTGATGGTTTCTCTAGAGAGCGGAATGCAAATTTTCAAAAGTGACTAAAAATAAATTTTTAAGTCTTTGCTGCTACTTAGCCCAGCCTAGATCCTATTCTACCTCTATCCTTTCATTCTAACATAAAGTCTTTCTTATGCTGTTTTAAAGTTCATCCATGAGTACTGTGGTGGTTTGAATGAAGATGGCCTCCGTGGGCTCATATGTGGAATGCTTGCTCCCCAGGTATTGGGGCTGCTTGGGAAGGATAAGGAAGTGGGACCGTTCTTCCTGTACCACTGAGGTTTTGAGGTTTAGAAACTTCTTGAACACCAAGCCATTCACAATTAGTCTGTCTGACTGTCTGTCTGTCTATCTATCTATCTATCTCTTCTTTCCCTCCTCCTTTCCTCTCTTTACCTTGTACGTATTTTCTCAACATGGAAACACTCAGCTACAGCTCAATCAAGCACCTGGACTGCCTTCCTGCTGCCATGCTCACTGCCTCGCTAGTCATCGACCAATATTCTGAAACTAAAGTAAGCCCCAAGTAAGCTATTTTGGAAGTTGTGTTGGTACTAGCCTATCTTACAGCAGTAGAGAAATGACTGAGACAAACACTATGTTTAGCTCATTTTCATACCTCTCTCTCTTTTCCAACAACTCAATGCCACTCTCTCTCAAAAGTGTGACTACTTCTTCAGTTATTCTTGGTGAGATATACATAAACAGGCTGATAAGTCCACTTAGTTCTCCACGTCTATATGTGTTTAGGGCTGACCCTTTGGAGTTCAGTAAATCATCAGAAATTTCATCTCCAGAGACTGATTTCCCCTCTCTCCATAGCCATTAGTTTACTGTAGCTCTCCATGTAAGGGTCAAACCTTGTGATGTTTCCTTATTCATATGGGCAGGTAAACTAGAGCCAATCATTCAGAAGGTTTTGTTTAGGTGACCATGTTGCTGAGATGCTATCAGTATAATTATCCTGTCTAGAAGACATCATCTTACAGCAGGTATTGTCCTCTGCCTCCTACAGTCTCTCTGCCCACCCCCATGGGCTCATACATGTTAATGCTTAGGGGATTATGATTCTTGAAAAGATTAGGAGGTTCCAAGGAACCAAACCAGGTCCAAGACTCTCTCTCTCTCTCTCTCTCTCTCTCTCTCTCTCTCTCTCTCTCTCTCTCTCTTCCTGCTTCATGTGGATCCACATGTAGAACTCTCAGTTACTTCTCCAATACTAATCCTTCCTCCATGTTCCCATGTGCCCTACCCATGATGGTAAAAGACTAAATCTATAAGTAAGCTTCAATTAAATACTTGTTTGATATTTTACTAATTAAAGACTCAGGACTCAGGAGGCAAATGCTGGACTGAAAGCAAGCTAGCTCAGAAAGGCTGAGAAAGTACCCAGCCAACCTTCCTCCTCAACTGTGTGCCTGAAGTCTTCCTTACCTACATTGTCTTAAATAGCCTTCAAACAAAATTCCCCTCCCTTCTACATCCGGTGAGTCTCTCTATCCCTCCTCTTGACTTCCTCTTATTCTTTATGCAGTTTTATCCTATGTTCACTCCCTGTCAAACGATGGCTTGCTCTGCTTTTTTGTTAGACCTATGGGTGACTATATTTAATCTTTTTTTTTTTTACAATAAATAGAACACTCTTGGGTTAAAGATGTGTGCTAGGGCTAAGCCACATCACATCTAGAGACAGGTTTTTACCAGGATACAATCTCGGGGTTCACAGTATAATTAGATATCCTGAAGCATCCCAATCTTCCACCCTGTTTGTTGAGTGGTTGTAGGGGTTGTATTATGAGTGTATAAACCAAGATTGAACACCCGGCAAGTCCTTTGTTCTGTGTGTTCTGAACAGTGTTGCTTTCTATAATGGTTTTTTCTCTGCTTCAAAAAGAAGCTTATTTCAGGAGGTGCAAGAGTTGCACTGATCAGTGTCTGTATATGGATAAGTATTTAGAATGCAATTATATACTGGTTTAGCAAACAGGTAGTATAATAATTTTTTCTTGTCTATCTTGTCACAGTCAGACTTACAGCAGGTATTGTCCTCTGCCTCCTACAGTCTCTCTGCCCACACCCATGGGCTCATACATGTTAATGCTTAGGGGATTATGATTCTTGAAAAGATTAGGAAAAGATTGGAACCAAACCAGGTCCAAGACTCTCTCTCTCTCTCTCTCTCTCTCTCTCTCTCTCTCTCTCTCTCTCTCTCTCTTACTGCTTCATGTGGATCCACATGTAGAACTCTCAGTTACTTCTCCAATACTAATCCTTCCTCCATGTTCCCATGTGCAGTTGGCTAGCTTTACATTATTATGAATGAATTTCCTATTGAGCAGAGTTTTAATGCTAATAAACAACTGGTGGATGCCCTCAACATAAAAGGGTCACTATTGTACCCTTGGGAATATCTTGCTTGGCTGGTCAATGTTCAGATTAGTAGGTTTTACAGATGAGTAAGACTATTGATTGCTTTTCTTAAGGGGTTAAAGATAGAAGATGACTGATTATTCCACAATTCTGTTACCCAACTCTAGAAGCTTATAAAAATTATGGTATTCTCTCAGTTCCTCTAGTTTTAGTCTAGAACTATCATTTGTAGAATTTAATCTGAGAGTTTAAAAGCCCCTCTATTGATTTTAGTAAAACCTACAGGAACTATAAAAGTTTTTAGCTAGATTTAGGTGCGAATATAGAAAATAAACAGCAAGTATTCCCTTACTTCTGCTCTGGCTTAGAAGTAGGATGTCCTCCAAAATCCATATATTACTAGAAACAGTATGAACCTTTAAGATGTGTGGGCTATAAGAAGACTTTCTTTGTATGAGGCCATGTATCTAAGTATGAAAGGATCACAGGACACTAATTGCTTTTACATTTCTGATCATTAAGTAAGCAGGTTTGGGGTTGTGTGCTCTCTGTTTCTCTTTCTGTATTTCTACCTCCCTCTCCCTCTTCCTCTCCCTCTTCCTCTCCCTCTTCCTCTCCCTCTCCCTCTCCCTCTCCCTCTCCCTCTCCCTCTCCCTCTCCTTCTCCTTCTCCTTCTTTCCCTCCCCCTTCCCTTCGCCCTTCCCTCTCCCTCTCTCTTTCTCCACATTACTTGCTTCTGTATTCAGCCCACCATTGATTGAAACTTTCAAAACTATGTGAAAACTTTTTTTAAAAGTAAAAGCTAACAATTCGCTCCACAATATAGTTTACCTCAGGTGTTTCTACCAGTAATGGAAAACTGATTACTAGAAACATGCACCCTGGTGAAAGTTGAAAAATGTTTCTATTGGAAGTGACTCAGAGTAGCTATTCCAGGTAAAAGAAAGCTGGAGAAATATCTTAAAACTGCATTTGTTTGGCAAGTGTACTCTGCTTACATTTAATTCTGAGAGTCTGCTAGCAGTGAAGAGAGGATAGTGCCCAAAAGCAGAAACCATCTCTGAACACCATTGCAGGTAAACACATATTGCTTATCTGAGGTTTTTCATTATCATCTCCAAAGGCACTCAGCCTTCCCTAGCAATACAATAAAACCCCTTTTAACTATGGGCTGGGAAAATTACCTGAAGTTCTCTTCTCTGAGGTACTTGAAAAGAGTGAGAACTATGTGAGGAAGCATGAGTGAAAAGTAGGAAAAAAATATCAAAGAAAGAAAGAGGAGTTGGTATTTTTTCTATATTCTGATATTTCCATATGCTATGACATAAGAGAGGAACATGAAAAAGCTCCAGTACTCTTTTCTTTCTCTTCTCTTAAATATTGGTGCATCTTTCCCTCTAGATGTAACTGAGCATCTATAGAAAATGTTCTTTTCATCGCTAATCTATATTTTATTGCCATGTATACCTTCTCAGGATCCAAAGTGTTCCCAGCAAGGTTGCGAAACCACTTTGAAGCTTCCTGCAACAAGATCTACAGTATGCCCACAGCATAGTGTTCGGAAAGAACACAAGCTTTCCATCACATGCAAAGCTCATATGGGTAAGGGTGGGGAGCAGACTTATATTTCCTTTCATTTTCAGCTATGGAATCTTCACTACAGTGGATTATTTAATTCTACCTCCAGGTTCCATACTTCTATTTAAAGCAATCAAAAAGGCATCACATTATCATTTGCATCTTATAATCAAAGGTTTAAATTTAGGTATTTCACGCTCTACATTTTCAGAGAGTTTAGCTAGAAAAGACTTCATCAGTATCAAGGGACAGTCAGCCAGCCAGCATCCACCGTGGAGCTCTGTAGCTAAGGAGCATGTTCATAACTGTTTTCTTACCACTCAGATGTGTTTCCTTCAATGTTGCCTATGATGTCTTTTCTCTGTTATCCGGTTGGCTATCTCTAATCAATTTACCAGTGGTTGGATATTTTTCCTTAGGTTTTCTTTGTTCATCTAGAAGGGAAGAGTAATGTCCTCTTGAACAACAACCATCACTTAATATTTAACTGTTTTACTGACTGCAACTGAATGAAAGCATTCAGTGTAAGATCCCTTACAATCATCACGTCGATGTATACTCAATTTTGTGTTTACCGAGCTAGGACTTTTGAATTTTGATTTCATTCTTCTTCAAAGTTCTCTGAGCAGAGTGTGTTAAAATTAGAGCAAACAACACAAATAGAGATAACTGGCTTAGAAAAGTACATGAGAATAATAATACAATATATAGTATATATCATGGATTATATATCATGGATCATAGGAGGAATAGTGAATACCAAATGATGTACCTTTGAAAGAAAAAATACTGGAAGAGTACATCCTGTTATTCATAGAGAAATAAAATTTTGCAAAGAGAGCTTTTCTTTCAAAGAACATACTGAGAACACAGAGTTGACTTATTACTAAGAAGTTTTAATATCATTAATTATCTTTGCTGAGAGGGTAAAAGACAGTCTCACTGACTCAAAAATTGAAAAACAGATGGAGGTAGTCATAAGGTAAAAAGCTTGACCTGTAAGTCCTTGTAAAATCTGTTTGTAGAACACTCACATTAGATAAGGATATATATATATATATATATATATATATATATATATATATATATAAAGGGAATATATTTAGTGGGAAATTTGCTAGACTGGAATGTAAAAGAACCCAGAAGTAAAGGTATATTTTTTATTTTAGAATATAGTCATCTGATTTTTCTAATTAAAATTAAAAATGTCCAACTCTTCTTCCCCCCTTCTGATTCCAATCCTCGAGCCTCATGCACAACACAGTAAGGAACCACTTGCTACAGGCTCTGATTCCTCAAATGGATACAAATTGGAAAGGAAGAAGTCAAACTATCACTTTTTGCAGATGATATGATAGTATACATAAGTGACCCAAAAAACTCCACCAGAGAACTCCTACAGCTGATAGACAACTTCAGCAAAGTGGCTGGATATAAAATCAACTCAAGTAAATCAATAGCCTTCTTGTACTCAAAGGACAAGCAGGCTGAGAAAGAAATTAGGGAAATAACACCCTTCACAATAGCCACAAAAAATATAAAATATCTTGGCGTGACTTTAACCAAACAAGTGAAAGAACTATATAACAGGAAGATCAAGTCCTTGAAGAAAGAAATCGAAGAAGACCTCAGGAGATAGAAAAATATTCTGTGCTCTTGGATTGGCAGGATCGATATAGTAAAAATGACCATCTTGCCAAAAGCAATCTACAGATTCAATGCAAACCCCATCAAAATCCCAAATCAATTCTTCATAGATCTAGAAAGAGCAATCCTCAAATTCATCTGGAGTAACAAAAAAAAAAAAAAAACAGGATAGCTAAAACTATTCTCAACAATAAAAGGACTTCTGGGGGAATCAGTATCCCTGACCTCAAACAGTACTACAGAGCAATTGTGCTAAAACTGAATGGTATTGGTACAGCGACAGGCAAGTACCAATGGAATTGGATTGAAGACCCAGAAATGAACCCAAAGACTTATGGTCACTTGATCTTTGATAAAGGAGCTACAACCATCCAATGGAAAAAAGATAGCCTTTTCAACAAATGGTGCTGGATCAACTGGAGGTCAACATGCAGAAGAATGCAAATTGACCCACTCTTATCTCCTTGTACTAAGATCAACTCCAAGTGGATCAAGGACCTCCACATAAAACCAGACACACTGAAACTAATAGAAAAGAAACTGGGGAAGACCCTGGAGGACATGGGCACAGGGGGAAAGTTCCTGAACAGAACACCAACAGCTTATGCTCTAAGATCAAGAATTGACAAATGGGATCTCATAAAATTACAAAGTTTCTGTAAGGCAAAGGACACTGTCAGAAGGACAAAACAGCAACCAATAAATTGTGAAAAGATCTTCACCAACCCCACATCTGACAGAGCGCTAATATCCAATATATACAAAGAACTCAGGAAGTTAGACCCCAAAGAACCAAATAACCCTATCAAAAATGGGGTACAGAGCTAAACAAAGAATTTTCACCAGAAGAAATTCGGATGGCTGAGAAGCACCTTAAGAGATGTTCAACATCATTAGTCATCAGGGAAATGCAAATCAAAACAACCCTGAAATTCCACCTCACACCAGTCAGAATGGCTAAGATTAAAAACTCAAGGGACAACAGGTGCTGGCGAGGATGTGGAGAAAAAGGAACACTCCTACACTGTTGGTGGGATTGCAAGATGGTACAACCGCTCTGGAAATCAGTCTGGCGGTTCCTCAGAAAATTGGGCATGACACTTCCAGAGGCCCCTGTCATACCACTCCTGGGCATATACCCAGTGGAATCCCCTGCATACAATAAAGACACATGCTCCATTATGTTCATAGCAGACTTATTTATAATAGCCAGAAGTTGGAAGCAGCCCAGATGTCCCTCAAAGGAGGAATGGATCCAGAAAATGTGGTATATTTATACAATGGAATACTACTCAGCAATTAAAAATAATGAACTCATGCAATTTGTAGGTAAATGGTTAGATCTGGAAAATATCATCCTAAGTGAGTTAACCCAATCACAAAAGAATACACATGAATGCAATCACTGATAAGTGTATATTAATGAGCCCAGAAGCCCTAAATACTCAAGGCACACTTAGCAAGTCAAATGATTCCCAAGAAGAAGAAAGGAGAGGACCCTGGGCCTGTAAAGATTGGATCCAGTTTTGTAGACCCAGAACAGAGAAATGGTGGGGGGGGATGATTGGGGAATAGTTGGGGGGGAGAGGACTTTTGGGACGCATGGTGGGGGGGAACTGGGAAAGAGGAAAGCCTTTGGAATGTAAATAAATAATATAGAAAATAAAAATTTCAAAAAAAAACTAAAAAAAAAAAGAAATGAATACAAGATATACCCAGATTTATAGAAAGCCAGTTGGTTCTTAGAGGTAAGTGCCTAGGCACTAAGTGCCTAGATTTTAAAAATTGGTAATATTTTTAATAGCATACCTGAAAGCTCTAGAACAAAATGAAGAATTCATGCACACAAAAGGAGTAGATGGCAAAAATTATCCATCTCAGGGCTGAGATCAATAAAGTAATCAGTGAAATAATTCAGTTGGTTCTTTGAAAAAAAGAATGACAAACAAAATTTATCTAAAAAGAAGAGAAGAGAAGATTCAAATAAGTAAAATTAGAGACAAAGAGGGGGATATTACAACAGACAGTGAGGAAATCCAGAGAATTGCGGGCATATATTTTAAAACCCTTCACTCTGCCAAATGAAGTAATCTCAAAGAAGTGAATCTCTTTTGAAATATATCAAGTAGTTAAATCTCAATATAAACTAAGTTAAATCAGGATGACATATACAATTTTAAAAAGACCATAATGCCCAGTGAAATAGAAGCAATAACAAAAGCCTACCACACACACACACACACACACACACACACACACACACACAGAGAGAGAGAGAGAGAGAGAGAGAGAGAGAGAGAGAGAGCAGGGCCAGTTGATTCTTTGCCTAAATGGGAAAATGGGAAGAAAGGAAAGAAAGAAAGAAAGAAAGAAAGAAAGAAAGAAAGAAAGAAAGAAAGAAAGAAAGAAAGGAGGGAGGGAGGGAGGGAGGGAGGGAGGGAGGGAGGGAGGGAGGAAGGAAGGAAAAGAAAGAAAGAAAGAAAGAAAGAAAGAAAGAAAGAAAGAAAGAAGGAAAGAAAGAAAAAGAGAAACAAAAGAGAGAGAGGGAGGGAAGGAAGGACGAAAGGAAGGAAGGAAGGAGAGAATGAAGGAAATGAAGGAAGGAGAAAGAGAAGAGGAAGAAGAAGAGGAAGAAGAGGAGGAAGAGGAAGAAGAGGAAGAGGAGGAAGAGGAGGAAGAGGAAGGAGGAGGAGGGGAAGAAGAAGGAGAAGAAGAAGAAGAAGAAGAAGAAGAAGAAGAAGAAGAAGAAGAAGAAGAAGAAGAAGAAGAAGACGACGACAGTGGTGACGACAAAGGCTATTTTCAAAGCTATTAGTGACTCTCCACAAAATGACAGTAAGACCCAATTGCTGAAGACAATACTTCCACAACTCTGAGCAGAATTGAGGTGATGCCTACCTAGAGTTTCACCCCTAAAAACCAGTGTCGATGTTACTGAAGGACACTCTGCATGCTAATAAGGGAGAAAGGTAAACATCAACCTACATGCAAACCTTCCTAGACGACATGCAACCATGCCACAAAGCTTGTGGGAATAACATACAAATATCCAAATTGAGTTTAAGACTAGTGGAATGTATGGGAATTAAGGGGGGAATGTATGGAGCACAGTATTTGCTATACTGAGATGTTCTCACAAGGACAATCTCAGTATGAAAACCTGATCTGTCGACATTTTGAGAGGTAATTCTTGTCATACTTTGTTTTACTTGAAGTGTTTTTTGTGTCTAACTGCCTGCCAAGTACTTGTGAACCTCACCCTGATCTAAATATAATTAAGAGGAAATACTTGTTGTCCTTAAGGATGAAACCGAAGCAGAATATTATCAATAGAACTCCACTCTGCAGCAAAGTCAAGAAGCAGATTATCTTGCAGTGGTGTGCAAACCTTGCTAATTGCCTGCATTATCTTGTTATCCGGGCTTCACAACAGGTAGTACGTAAATTATAATTGGAACATCCTTAAAGACGGAAGATTATGAATAAACACACAAGAAAAACTACAGCTCTGGTAATTACCCTCAAACTCCTCAATAAATGTAGTTAAGAAGTGATTTAAAAACCTTGTCTATGACAGTAATGGTTCATTTGTCAGAGGCTTTTGTGAGGCAATGATAGAGATACTGTGCAGCAAATTGTATAGCAGCCAATGCTGAGTTGTAGGGAGTTTTGTGCTTTGGCAAACAGTAGAGATAAGAACCAGGGGCTGCTAGGGCAACAACGCTGAGTGCTTCTGGGAAAGGTGATTTGATGCTGAAGCATTTCTTCACAGAGCAGCAGAAACCCAACAATAAACATTTTCCATCAACAATTCTGTGACAAAATTCATTCCTAAAATTCTGAGACCTAGGAAATTTCCTGCTGGTTTCTTTCCAGGAACCACACAAAGTAAAGAAAGCTCCAGAGTAGGCTAACATATTTAATTTTCAGAGCCTTTTCTATACTAAGCAATAATTTGTTTTGCGAAGTATGGTCTGTGAAGCATTAAAAACAATGAATAATGTTTTTCTGAGTGTGATGGTTTTCCAAAGCTAGTTATTTGATAGGCAAGCAGTTATTACTCATTCTATATACAATGTGGAAAATGAACGTGGCCTCTTTTGTATCATGTCAGGTGATGCTCCCTAACTTTAATGCACATACAGTTTGAAACTTTAATTTTGTTGATATGTTTCATATATCTCACGGCATATCTTCAAATTTTGTCTCATAGCTAACAATTGATTTTTCTTTTCTTGAAAGGTAAAGTTGAAGGCTTTTCTTTTCTATTAAGAATACATATAGGCCTGGCGGTGGTGGCACACACCTTTAATCCCAGCACTTGAGAGGCAGAGGCAGGTAGATTTCTGAGTTCGAGGCCAGCCTGGTCTACAGAGCTAGTTCAGGACTGCCAGGGCTATACAGAGAAACCCTGTCTCAAATAACCAAAAAAAAAAAAAAAAAAGAATACACATAGCTGTTGTGATTATTTCAAAATAGAATATTTTTATTAATTATTTGGTAATAAATTGCATAGTTGATAATATAATGTATTACATGTATGCTTATATTCTCACTCATTTCTTACCCAGACTCCTAGATTCACACCTATCCCTTCTCCCAGGCCCAAGTTCATGTTCTTTCTCTTTTTTTAAATAATTCATTGAGTCCAACTTCTATTATCCATATGTATGTAGCTATGTAATCATCCACTAGACCATGATCAGGGACAACATTCCTAAAGAAAACCAACTCTCCTTCCCCTAGCCATCCTCAAAGGTTAACAGTTCCTCAGCTAGCGATGAGGGCTCACAAGCCTCTTTCCTTTGTTTTTGTTTTGGAATTTAGACATTTCAAAACTTTAAATCACAGAGAACAAAGAATCAGAATATGTAATGATAGTGTCTATGGGTCTATTAAGTCCTTGCAGTTAAATTGTCCCAATGCAGACAGGTTAGAATGTCTTCAACCAGTAACATTAGCTTAAAAAGCAATATTTTAAAGACACAAGAGAAATACATTTCCTAACTTAACCAACACACATGTAAAGATTTCTCTGAGGAATCAATCCCCAGGGGCTTGCGAGAGGATATTGCCCTAAACACTAAACATTTTATCTATTTAAATTCTGAAATTAACATAAGGTATGACAGTTATTTCTCAGAGCTAAATAATATTATTGACAATAATTTTTTTAAAAAAAAGAAGAAGAAATTCTAGGTATATATTAACCCTTTGGTAATTCCCATCAATCATTTATATTTCAGTAAATAAATAATTCATATTGAGTCTTTGGGGAGAAAAGCAAGACAATAAACTGCCTTTGATGCATACATATTACCCAGAAGCAAAATGTCACCAAAAATGTGATTGCTTAACAATGAAAGAAGTAACACTTCTCAAATCATGTTATAGAGATAAGATAGCTTTGATAATCAAACATAGCACATATGCCGCAGGGTGAAAAACTATGAAGCAATTTCATAAAAAAATTCAGACAGATATAAATGGCAGATAAAGTATCAAGCAAATCAAATCTGGCAGTTTAATAAGTAGATAACACACTAGAACAAATTATGCATTTAAAACAACAGATAGATGCCTAAAAATTGGAAAATCAATTTAGAAACCATAAATTATTAATAGCTCAAAAGATTTTAAGCATATGAAAGCTATCAAAAGTGTTATTGAATAATAAGCTATCATTAATGTTATTAAATAAATAAGCTTGCTGGAGAGGTCATTGACCCTGAAGGAAAATCAAATACTACCATTTTCTCAAATCAGCATAGCTTCTAACTGTACTCTAAACTCTTACACTTTACACATACACATAACCTTTAGTTCTTACTATTCCCCACAGACGTTCTTTGTTTGCAACAGATAGGGGCAATTACAAAGATCTAACACTTGTCAAAATACAGAGAATAAGTAATTGTGGGTGTCCAACCCCAAGATCTACAAAACAACCCCTACACTTAAGAATTAAGAAGCATTGCAGAAGGCGGGGCAGAAATATGTGAATAAGAGGACCCGGATGCCTACTATGCCATAATGTCTTCTACAAGCAATAAGGCTGCTCCATCCATGAAATCACAACCACCCGGTTACCTAAATAAGACCAACAGAAGAACCACATAGGCCACTGTGAATGTTAAGGAAGGGATAATCAGTTTTCTCCCTCATAGGTAATAAAAATAAAAATGTTCAATACTAAAAACATATACATATTAGCAACACTAAATGGACTCAATAAGGTGTATGTGTGTGTGTGTGTGTGTGTGTGTGTGTGTGTGTGTGTGTAATTATTGTAAAATGGGTCATGAATATGTGAGAAATTGGGGCAAGGAGGGAGTGATTGGGGAGGGAAAATAGAACTCAAAAACCTAAATGCTGAGAAAGCTAATAATAATAATTGATGTACAGCTGTGATTTTTCTGTAATGGTCACCTATTGCAAAGAGATGTTTCTTGATGAAGGAGTGAGGATAACACTTATCTTTAGGTATAAGGTCAAATATTTAAAATGTAGTTGAGGACTATTCTGGTTTAGTAATGCTATTTTAGAATCTCCTCCAAGATCCATGCCTTCTATAGCTTTGGGTGTTTGGCTAAGTTTCAAGTACTAGGCATTATTCCCTTCTTGTTGAGCACATCATAAAATGGTTACCAACAAATTATGTGTACCCCTTAATCAAAATGCATAATTGTGGATCTTTTTCCCAATCACATCTTTACTACAACTGCAATGCCTAAAGATCAGGGACCATTCTAAAAAAAAAATGGTGGAAAGATTGAAAGAACCAGAGGACCAGGGAATTTTCTGTGAGAACCAATGCCCATTAATGTTCACCAACATGACTGCCTAAGCATGACGTGAATGAGGACAACAAAGGACAAACTAAGGTGAATGGGGAGGGGCCACAGAATCTTCAGCTCTACACAAAGAACTACAGGCAACTAAGGAACACTGACAGTTGGACTAATAGTATTTCCCAGAGAAAAGCACACAATCATTTATCTAATACCAAAAGGTCATACCTGAGAGTATATACATACAAGTAACATTAAACAAACTGAGCAGGTTATATTTATCAATATATATGTATTTAACAACAATTAATGATAAAAAGAGGCCATGAGTTTGAACAAATGCAAACATGTCATATAGGAGGATTTAGAGCAGTGGTTCTCAACCTTCCCAATTTTATAATCATTTATAATTTCTCAATTTATGATGGCCACCAAGCATAAATTATTTTTATTGCTACTTCATGCTTGTAATTTTGCTACTATTACAAATTGCAATATAAAATCTGATATGAAGGATATCTGATGTGCAACCCCTGTGAAAGGGTCAGTCAACATTGAGAACCACTGGTTTACAAAAACGAAAGTGAATATAAAATAAATTACTATAATATCAAATAAACAAAGAAAATCTAAATGAGATATGGAACAAAATAGAGTTCTTAGAAACAGAGATCCAAATGGCTGAGAAATAATGTTCAATATACTTATGTTCAATATACTTTAACATTAAAAAATATACATTACTATTAGTAAATACTAATTAGTAATAGTAATTAGTGATTACTATTACTAATGCTATTACCGTCTTTCTCTTCCTCACGAAACTCACTATGCTCTTCTCAAAATATGAGGGAAAACATGCAGTATTTGTCTTTCAGGATATGAGTTGTACTATAAAGAATATAGTAACTATTCAAAGCTTTTTTAATTACAAGAAAATATTTTGATGTAAATTTATGACCAATTTTACTGATAATGTACATCACTATGGTCTGTATAACATGAGTATATTTTACATTTAAGTAAAATTTTGAAGAGAAGAGTTAAAAATAAGATTTTATTTAGGGAAAATAGTTTCATACTTTATGTTGGAAAGAAATGATATCCATCCATATTTTTAAGTCAATAAAGTATTATGCAATTTATTTTTCATTAGATACTAAAATTATTGGCAAAATCCTTTCGAGATTTAAATTTTTTATTGTTTACTAGTATTGAGAATTCCATGCTATGTGCTTGGATTATATTTACGTTTCTTCCCTCAATCCTCCAAGTGCACCTACTCCTCTTCTCTTCCCACAAATTTTGAAACAGGATTTTTGCCCGCATCAAGACCAGTTTGATCTGTTCAAATATTCTTAGATGTGAAACCTTCTGATGGAGTGTGGGCATCTAATCAGGGACTACACTTTGAGAGAAAATTAGCCTCAATCTTTTTCTCCTATCAAATGCTCTTTTACCTCCACTAGGCATGAAATTTTGTGCTCAACTCCGTGAGCCAACTTTCTACCACTGACATGATTTTTTTAGTGCTTAAAAATACATCTCAAGCTGGGCAATGGGTGGTGCATGCCTTTAATCCCAGCACTCAGGAGACAGAGGCAGGTGGATTTCTGAGTTTGAGGCCAGCCTGGTCTACAGAATGAGTTCCAGGACAGCCAGGGCTACACAGAGAAACCCTGTCTTGAAAACCAAACCAAACAAACAAAAAAATATGTCCAAGCACATGAAATAGAAGTTTATTATAAACAGAATATAAGAAAGCTTTTTTAATAACCGTCAAAATGAATATGCAACTTGCTCGCAACTGACATTTACTGATTCGCTAATATTTATACAAATGACAATAGAAACAGTGACTACACTTTTCATCCTCTTGTGGTCACGGATCCTACAACCTCTCAAGGCTTCAGCAGAACGCCTGCCCTAACCGTGGAAGATTCTCAGCGAGGTTGCACTGTTTTTCTAATTATCTTCATGAATCATATTAAGGGTTAGCCAGATTTCTAATCATTTTAAGTGAAAAGTGGTTAACAACAGACTGTGGAACACTCACTCTATCAGGTGTTTCCCAGACAAACCAATAACTGCAATAAAAGAAAATGGACCCACCATGAAGTCACATAGGGTTTAAGAGACATCTGCTCCAAGTTTTATCTTCACAATGACATATTCCCCTTTCTCAGTTACGTGTATGATCAGACTCTGGAAAACTGATAGAATGGGAACTTAAATTAAGGAGTAAAATACCAAAATGCGTCATAATTTTTAGGTGGCACTTTAGTTGCTGCATCTCTGTGCTAGCCCACATCTTCTCTTTAATATTACTAATTTGTGATGAAAAATAAAAAGTACATTATGGGTGTTTTTGGGTTCAGAGAGTGTTCTGGAGAAATAATTAGCATGTTTTGAGCCTATAATTACTGTGAACAAACCTTTCAATATGCTGAGATTATTCAAGACCTCTAAATTACTAACTAAGCTAAAATGTTCCTTAGAAAAAAGATTGCTGAATGTTGTGATTGGAGACAGAGGACTGAAGGGCCAAAATTAACTTTGTAAAATTATAAATACATGTCTTTATATACAGACCTATACAGTAACATATGTACTTTGCATTCTTGAGAAGGTAAGCATGAAAAGAAATAAAACTTTATTACATTACATAGATCAGAACTAGATTTTTACATGAATTTATTAATTACATTATTGACATATTGAGTATCTAAATTGATTTCATAAAAATCAAATGGAATAAGTATAGAAAAATTTTAAAGCTGAAACATTTATTACTTAAATTTCAATTGAGATTCAATTAAATTTTAGTTCTCACAGTAAAGCTTAATGGTAAAATCTGCAAAACCCTTTTAGTTTTTCTTTTGGCAAAGTACAGTACTGTCACAGGTGATATACTTCAAAGGTAAAAACATCTCTTTAGGGATCAAAAAATGAACAGAAAGTGAGTCTGACATGGATTCTTTCCTGAGCTAGAGATTGATTGATTAACTGGCTGGCTTACTGACTGACTGATTAATTGATTGATTGACTGATTGAATATAAGCCCTTACTTATCCTAGGCAAGCACATCCCTAGCACCTTTTTTTTTCTTTTAAAAAAGGAAATAAATTTTAATTAATCATTGACCAAAATTATAACAATAATAGAACCATATATGTAGGATAAAAGCAAGAAATGTAGTTTTAAAATGCGCTATTGTTGGGGGTTAAAAGCTGTCGGTAAGTCCTCAGGCAATGTCAATGGACAGCCAAAATGTCCCCTTCAGCTTGTACCACATTTGATTTCCCACCTGAGTATTTGTGAATCTTTTAGAGCATCAAGAGTGCTTTTCCTCTGACTAGGAAGGAGCCTACCTGCTTTGATAGTTGGTGAGCTCTTCACTTAGTTCCTTCCATGAGGATGAACACTCAACTTATTCCTGCTAATGCTGAGAAATTGACCATTGCCGCACAGCCTTGGGTGCTCTTAGATGAACTTTGATTTCTTTTTATTTTTTCTTTTTCCAGCCACTTATGGTAAATAATGGAGTGGGGATTAGGGTTTGTGAAATAACAGATGGGATCTAGGTTAGGGGTGGAGCTGACAGGAAATTCTCAAGGTCTTATCCTGTTAATTATGAACTTGGCTGAGCTTGGAGCCTATGCATTTTAACTTATTTGAGATCGGTTCAGTGACCTTCTCCTCTACTGTGGGACAGCAATCTTTCTTCCTCATGACTCAGATCCTCTAACCTTGATCTCAAAGCCATGACAAGCAATGCATGGTTCTCCTTTTTCCACACAAGAGGTCCTTGATAAAATGAGTTTCCCCAAAGCAACAGAAGGAACTCCAAGGTTCTTGGTGTATTAAATACTTGTATATTGTTAGATATGTGAACAGTCCAAACTTTTTAACATATTGGCAAGTTAGAAAATAGCTTTTCTCTTTCATTTTGACTCTTTAACAATGTGTAGAAAACTGTAAAATTTCAAATTCTTTTCATTATGAGTGCTGTCTATGATATATATTTACTTAGATTTATTGCTAGTAAATAATAATTTTTTATTTCATCCATAAGGGGAAAACATTAGAAAAATCATAGGAATTTTTAAAAATTTGTCTTAAATTGCTAGGAAAGGAGTATTAATATGTAATAACTCTATAGTTCATCAAAACCTTCAAAATTGAACTATTGTGAGTTAATCTGTACATGGGGACTTCCCTTAGAGGACTTACACACCATGCATTTGTGCCTGGATCATGGAAATCCAACAAAAACTGCTGTGAATGTACTGGACGGCTATGACCTGAAGGGAATGGCACCTGTTTTGTCTATGACAGATTCTTGATCTCTGCTCTATGGCACCTCTTTTAAGGATGCACATCTGATTGCTCAGTTCAATGCTTTCCACAGACATCCGAGGACCTGAGGATGGATTCCAGCACCCACATGAAAAGCCAGGTTGGCATGGCCATGAACATCTGTAACTCTAGGGATAACAGAGACAGGCAGATCCCCAGAGCTCACTGCCCAGGCAATCTAGCCAGTCATAGAACACCTTGTACAGTGAGAGACCTTGAGTCAAAAGACGGGTAAGTAAGATATCCAGAAGATACCAGAACCCACGTGTGACCTCCACACATGCCCATGTTTAAGCACATACATGTGCATTCACTGCACAGGTGTACACACACACACACACACACACACACACACACACACGCACACACACACACACCAAGAGAAGGAAACACAAAGGGCAGTAATATAACTCTTGCATATACCAGCATGCAAACAATATTAATAAATAGTTGCTACAAAGGAACAGATATTTCAAATCTCAGAGGCTTAAACCAGTAAGAGTTTCTCTTTCAATTTCAAAAGATGACTGGTAGTGGCTAAAAAAAATGGTTTTTTGAAATAACTCTGAATCCTATTATTATTGACTAGTTCCTTCACCTGGGCATCATCCAATGGCAGCAAGAAAACTTTGCAGCTCCAGGTGTGTTAATATTCTGAGAGGCATGGGCAGAAAAAGTAGTTGTCCCAGATCTACAGCTCACTTCAGAATGAAAAGACAAGATCTTCCAATGAAGCAATGAATTAAGATGGAATTTATGAGGGAAAATGAGGTTGAGGTTGTGGAAAGTAAAACCTTTGCTGTGAAACCCCAGCAGAAACCAATTTATATCTTCATGGACAGAACTACTGCATATCCACTGTGGCCACAGGAAAGCTAAGAAAATTACTGTATTCTTCACTGTTGTGTACATGTCTATATTACAAAGTATGTTACATAAATAGGGCATTAGCTTAATGATCAATACAGTTTTTCTTTTATAACTTTTCATACACATGCAGGAAAATTAAGAAATTTGACAATAAAGAAATATCCTTTTGGCTGAATTAATCATTTTTTCATAGTTTGACATTTCTGAAAACAGTGGAGTTTATAATTTCTGAGGGCCAGGTGGCAGTTGTTACAGACTGCCTTTGTCTCTGCATACATATGCAAATACGTTTATAGCATATCATGTAAGGCATCCAAATGAATTGCATACTGTTCGTTTCATATGCAGAGCATTGCCTATATATGCATAAAAATGGAGAAATCCTCAAAATTAATATGAGAAAATTCAAAATAAAGGGCTTGTATAACTAGTCAATCCACCAACTATGTAACACACATAGGGAAAAAAGACAAGTTCTTCAGAACGTTAATGCTGGTTTTGAAAATAAATTACTTGGTATCTAATAATTCATGATTCCATAATTTAGCCTCATATAAAATCTTAAGCTTCTTAGGCAACCTATGCATTTCTAGCAACCAGAAGACGAAGCACAAGGAACTAGATCTTGAGGATAATCTGGGCTACATAGGGAGAGAGTGTGTCTGAAAACTAACAAAATACCAGCTTCTGAAGTCACTAGAAACTTGGAAGTTTTCAAAATGTTTTTAAGGAGTGCTGCAACACCTTTTTGTGGCTTACAAAGAAATATGTATGACTTTCCTGAGATGAAAATTGATGAAGAGCAGTTGGTTCTAGAAAGAAAGACGTTTTAAAAGCACTTAAGCAACTCTATACACAGAGTGATTTGAGAATGATTTTTGTCTGCAAAACTCAGGATGTCCTTGTTCTTAATAGTTGAGTACTACTCCATTGTATAAATGAACCACATTTTCTGTAACCATTCTTCTGTTGTGGGGCACCTAGGTTGTTTCCAGCTTCTGGCTATCACAAATAAGGCCACTATGAACATAATGGAACATGTGGCCCTGTGGCATGGTAGGGCATCTTTTGGGTAGATTCTCAAGAGTAGTATGGCTGGGTCTTCAGGTAGATCTATTTCCAATTTTCTGAAGAAACTCAGACCGATTTCCAGGGTGGTTATACCAGTTTGCAATCCCACCAGCAATGGAGAATTGTTCCTCTTTCTTCAGATCCTCTCCAACATGTGTTGTCACCTGAGGTTTTGGTCTTAGCCATTCTGAATGGTGTAAGGTGGAATCTCAGGGTTGTTTTGATTTGCATTTCTTAAGACTACTAAGGACTTTGAACATTTCTTTCGGTGATTCTCAGCCATTCGAAATTCCTCAGTTTTGAAATCTTGGTTTAGTTCTATACCCCATTTTTTGAATGGGTTGGTTAGTTTTTTGGTGATTAGTTTCTTGAGTTCTTTATAAAGTTTGGATATTAGCTCTCTATGGGATGTGGGGTTAATGAAGATTTTTTTTCCCAATCTGTAGGTTGCCAATTTGTCTTATTGACTATGTCCTTTGCCTTACAGAAGCTTTCCAGTTTTGTGAGGTCTCATTTACCAATTCTTTTTTTTTTATTTTTTATATTCTTTGTTTACATTCCAAAGGCTTTCCCCTTTCCCAGTTACCCCCCACCATATGTCCCATAATTCCTCTCCCCCCCATGCTATTCCCCACTCTTCCCCCCCCCCACGATTTCTCTGTTCTGGGTCTACAATACTGGATCCAATCATTTACCAATTCTTGATCTTAGAGCCTGAGCCACTGGAGTTCTGTTTTGAAAATTCCCCCCTTTGCCAATGAGTTCAAGAGTCTTTCCCACTTTCTCTTCTATTATATTCAGTGTGTCTGGTTTTATATTGAGGTCCTTGATCCACTTGGGCTTGAGCTTTGTGCAAGGTGACAAATGTGGGAATGTGGGTCTATTTTCTTTTTTCTACATACAGACAGCCAGTTAGACTGTTTACTGAAGATGCTTTCTTTTTTCCATTGTATATTTTTGGCTTCTTTGTCAAAGATCAGGTGTCTGTAAATATGTGGTTTAATTTCTGGGTATTCACTTCTATTCCATTGATCAACGTGTCTGTCTCTGAAACAATACCATGCAGTTTTTATCACTATTGCTCTGTAGCAAAGCTTGAGGTCAGGGATGGTGATTCCCCCAGCGTTCTTTCATTTTTAAGAATTGTTTTTGCTATTATGGGGTTTTTGCCTTTCCAGATGAATTTGAGAATCACTCTTTCCATGTCTTTGAAGAATTGTGTTGGGATTTTGATGGGGATTGCATTGCATCTATTTGGCCTTTGGTAGGATGACCATTTTTACTAAGTTAATTCTGTCAATCCATGAGCATGAGATATCTCTCCATTTTCTGAGACCTTCTATTTCTTTCTTGAGTCTTGAAGTTATTGTCATACAGGTCTTTAGCTTGCTTGTTTAGAGTTACCCCAAGATATTTTATATTATTTGAGACTATTGTGGAGCTAGCTGTTTCCTAATTTCTTTCTCATCATTTTATCTGTTTATCATTTGTATAAAGGAAGGCTATTGATTTACTTGAGTTAATATTTTATCTGGCCACTTTGTTAAAGTTATTTATCAGCTGGAGAAGTTCTCTGATAGAATTTTGGGGGTCACTTATGTATGTTATCATATCATTTGCAAATAGTGATACCTTAATTTCTTGTTTGCCAATTTGTATCCACTTGATCTTTTTTGTTGTCTTATCATTCTAGTTAGCACTTCAAGTACTATACTGAATAGATAAGGGGAAAGTGGGCATCCCTATCTTGTCCCTGATTTCAGTGGAAAGACTTCAAGTATATCTCTATTTAATTTGATATTGGATGTTGGTTTGCAGTAAATTGCTTTTATTATGTTTAGGTATGGGCCTTAAGTTCCTGATCTCTCCAGTACTTTTAACAGGAAGGGGTGTTGTATTCTGACAAATTCATTTTCTGCATCCAAAGAGATGAGCATATAGTTTTTTTCTTTGAGTTTGTTTAAATAGTGGATTATGTTAATGGATTTTCATATATTAAGCCAACCTTGCATCACTGGGATGAAGCCTACTTGATCTTGGTGAATGATGGTTTTGATGTTTTCTTGATTCTGTTTGCAAGATTTTATTGAGTATTTTTTCATCGATATTCATAAGTAAGTTTGGTCTGAAGTTCTCCTTTTGGTTGACTCCTTGTCTGGTTTAGGCATCAGAGTAATTGTGGCTTCATAGTACAGTTGGGTAGTGTTCCTTCTCTTTCTATTTTATAGAATAGTTTGAAGAAAATTATATCAGGTCTTCTTTGAAGGTCTGGTACAATTCTGCACTAAATCCTGGGCTTTTATTGGTTGGAAAGTTTTTAATGACTTCTATTTCCTTTTGTGATATGGGGCTCTTTAGATAGTTTACCTGCTCTTGGTTTAACTTTGGTATGTGGTATCTGTCTAAAAAACCATCCATTTCATCTAGATTTTCCAGTTTTGTTGATTATAGGTTTTTATAGTACTGTCTGATGATTTTTTTTAATTTCCTCCATTTCTGTTAACCAAAGAACCTATTTAATACATCAACAACAGAATTCTAAACTTTGAAAGTAAACACCATGTCCTCATTTTCCTCAAATACCTTGTCATAATCTTATTATGAAATTAAGAGGCTCGTTCATTCTAAAAATCAAGGCATCATAGTGAACTTTATATAATTGTCAAGAAATAAAGTGGGATGAAAATTTCCTATTAGCTATTCATGCTTAGTTATTTTTAAAGCTGCAGTAGCTAAACACTTGACAGATACAACGTGAGAGGAGATGGAGATTTGACTCAAAACTTGGGAAGGATTGCCCCATCGTCACAGAAAAGGCATAGTTCTGTTCACTTAGTAGGGGACCAGGAAACAGTCTACCCTCTTTGAGTATGCCCTCCACCAGCAACCTACTTTTTCCAACTATGCCCAGTCTCCTGATGTTTCCACAGTCTGCTCAAATGGCATCTTTGAATAGAAAGGAACCATTCATTCAAAGGGACCTGTGGAAGACATTTCATACTCAAACCAAGGGGTTTATTTGAATACTGATAAGAAAACTTAAGAATGAACACTTCCCATGATATAATCTGCAGACCATATGGAGCGTAGAAGGAAAACCAGGGTGTGGATGCTTCAGTCCTGCACTGAGGGGGGAACAGGATGATCATGGGATGTAGAGGGAGAGGGGGACCTGGGAGTGTGAGGGGGAGGAAATAAGGGAGCAGTATCAGGAACTGGGGGAGACTTGAGAGAGGTAGAGAGGGTTAGGAAATCAAACAAAAATATTTAGCAGGGAGATAAGGAACTGGGGCAGCCACTGGAAGGTCCCAGAAACCAGGGAAACGTGAGGCTCCTGGGACCCAACGGGTATGATTTTAGCTGAAATGTACAGTGAAGGAGGAGATAGAACCTGTGGAGACTACCTCCAGTAGATTGGTATGGTCCCTGGTCAAGGGATGGGGCCACCCACCCATCTCAAAGTTTTTAACCCAGAAATGTTCCCGTCCAAAGGAAGAACAGGGACAAAAATTGGAACAGAGACTGAAGGAAGGACCAACTGGGGACTGCCCCAACTAGGGATCTACCCTGTTTTCAGACACCAAACCCAACACTGTTGCAATGATCAAAAGGCGGTTGCTGAGAGGAAGCTAGTGTAGCACTTCCTTGGGAGATCCGGCCAACAACTGACCAATGCAGCTGTGGACGCTTGGGGCCAACCATCAGGCTGAACTCAGGGAACATGGTGGGAGAACTGGTGGAAGGACTGGAGGAGCGGAGGGGGATTGCAGCCCCATCGGAAGAAAAACATAGTCTGGCCTGACCACCCAGTTCTCCCAGAGACTGGACCACCAACCAAGGAGTGTACCTGGAGGGATCTATGACTCCAGATACATGTGTAGTAGAGGATGACCTTGCCTGACAGCAATGGGAGGGGAAGCCTTTGGTCCCAGGGTGGGTCGGTGCCCCAGTGGAGGGGGATGCTGGAGCAGTGAGATGGTAGAGTGTGGGTGGGTCGGGGAGTACCCTCTTACAGGCAAAGGAGAAGGGGGTAGGGCAGATGTGGGATGGGGATTTGGTAGATGGGTAACAGGGAAGTCGGATATTATTTGAGATGTAAACAAATGGAATGATTAATAAAAACAAAAAATTATGAAGTTTAAAAAAAAGAATGAACACTTCCTAATTCAGTCTTTCTTGGAGCTTTCTCTAGCTTTGGGTGGCTCCATGTTCACATCCCATTCTGAAAATGGTTGCTCATCTTGTGCTTCAACTAACTCAGTAAGTACTACAAGTCTGCTCAGATTAAAATTTTATAAAAGTTTCTCTCGTTATTTTTATGAGATTTAATATACTGCATGGCATCCTATGCTTGCTTCCGAAATGTAATGGATTTATAACAAGTGGACAATATTGAGATCTTGCTAAGTTACTTTATTGTTTCTAATAATTCATGAGTAACTCTGGAATTACTATATATAGAGTAATTTAATCAACGACAATGAAAGTTCTGTTTCTCCTGTCCCAATTCTTAATGTAGCTGCTTCTCTCATTGCCAGGCTACAAAAGACTAAACATCGTTAGGACTGAATGCAATGTGAGTGAACTTTGTTAGGTCTTATATGCAGCGAGAGCATTTTTATTCTCTTACCATCCATAAAATTTTATGTATAAGTCATTTTGTAAGTATCTGATGTCTTTAACAATTATGGACACTTTCATATTCTTTCTTACATCTTTAACTTTATTTCAACTAAATTCAGAAGTTTATGACAAAAAAAAAAGTGTCCTGATGGCCACATTATCTTCTTAGGGATCATATTATCTGTAGTGAACGATTCTTTTTATTTAACTTTTTTATTTCCAACTGCTTTTTTAGGATTTTTTTTCCTTGTAAATTCCTGGGTGAGTGTGATTCATGTTAGCCCTTTCTCCTGTTTCTTGATGATGCTTGATGCTTAAAAGAATAGTTTCATCTGCATGCTGCAAGGCAAACAGAAAATCACACGTAAAAAGACTTATTTTTCTTTTTTTTAATTTTTATTTTCTATATTCTATGTTTACATTCCAAAGGCTTTTCCCTTTCCCAGTTCCCCTCCACCATACGTCCCATAATTCCTCTTCCCCCAACCATTCCCCAATCATCCCCCCGCCCCAGGATTTCTCTGTTCTGGGTTTACAAAACTGAATCCAATCTTTACAGGCCCAGGGTCCTCTCCTTTCTTCTTCTTGGGAATCATTTGACTTGCTAATTGTGCCTTGAGTATTTAGGGCTTCTGGGGTCATTAATATCCACTTATCAGTGATTGCATTTCATGTGTATTTTTTGTGATTGGGTTAACTCGCTTAGGATGATATTTTCCAGATCTAACCATTTAGCTACAAATTGCACGAATTCATTTTTTTTAATTGTTGAGTAGTATTCCATTGTATATTTCAAAGTCTGCAACAACCTCAGACTCAATCTCATGTTCTTGTGCCCTTTTAATAGTTCAGGGATATGCACCTCTACCTCTCAATATACTTTCTTTATAACGCTATAACTCTGGCTCCTGCTCTTGTTACTGTGCCTTCTCTTTATTGGGGCTCATTTTACCAGTTTAACTTCCCATGTAACAGAGTGTCCAGTATTCTCCCACTGTTCGTGTATGTATGTGTCCTTATGTTATACATTTCTAACATTAGCAATTTTTATGCATAATATGGTATTTTCATATTTTTTCTTCATGTAATCTTATATTCATAATTTTTTCCTAAAGTAGATTTAAAAGTTTGGTTTCTTACTACATGCTTCCATGAAACTGATTTCTCTTATCTTCCCATTCTCAGTACATGGTGCCATAACTGTTTATTCAAACTGAAAATACAAGAATTATCTTTATCTCTTAACACCCTAGGGTATGCCATATTTTTTTTTACAATATTTGTGCAAGCACACATACATACAATCTCCTACATTTATAGATCCATTCTATTTTAAAGATATGTCAAGCAGCCAAATATATATATACTCTACTTCTGACCAACCTAGTAGTTCATGCCATCATTACCTGTCAATGGTATTATCATTATTATCTATTAATTATAATACTAATGAATATATGAATGAAATAGTAAAGGGCTTCCAAACTGATTTCTGTTTGTCCTTGCTCTGTAATCCCACCAAAAGAGGACCGATAATACCACTCAAATCAATTCATCATGCTGTTTATAGCCCACCAAGGAATTCCAACTGCACCAGAACAAAACACAGAATTTTTTACTCTCTTGACCCATGCCTTTGTCTCATGGTATGCTGTACCTCAGTTACCTACAATGTTCCTAGTTCCTACTGCTCTCTTAATTCAAGAGGTCTCTGTTTTAGTGTCTTTCCCACCCTGAGCTTAGATTACTATTCAACCTCTTTGCACAGCCAGTTTGAGGTTTTTTACTTTCATTTTATTTTTTCGTTTGTTTTTTTTTTGTTGTTGTTGTTTTTGTTTTGTTTTGTTTTGTTTTGTTTTTGACTTGGAACTTGATTTGTGTCATGAATTCAGAGAAGAAATATCACGTGAATTACTCATAGAGCCAATGCATTGTATTGACCAACTGTCAGTCCTTCGAAGATGACTCAATAGTTGTACTTTTTAAAATATTCAAAAATGCTCTTGTCTTCTTCAGTGTAATCCCTGAAGGGCAAAGATAGCCTGTGTTCGCTCACTAGCTTTGTTCTCCATATCTAGAAAACGGCGACCATAAAAATAAGTTTTAAAGTGAGATAAACGAATCCCCAACAGAAAACATAAAGACTCATCATTAAAACACAAATTAATATTTTCACGTAAATGTTAGAATGAGCTGAAGGATCAGTGGAGAAAAATCACACAATCTCTGACAAAATCTGCTTGTAGTAACTGTCTTTATGATTGTAGTGCTGTGGGCCATTTCAGACATTCTGAGGTAGATTTCACCCTCACCGGAGAAAAAGCAAGCTGCCCCTCCGTCCTCATTTAAATTTTTATAAATCCTGAAAGAAAAACCATTTAAGCTCTTTTTCTAGAACCATTTGAAGATAGCTTAGCTAGGTGTTTTTGTTTTTTTTTTTTTTAAATCTTCCTTTAAAAAAATCCTCTTGGTTTTGCCCTGACTTGACATTTTTCTCTCATCCTCTGACAAAACAGTTTATGTCAGATCCCATTCCCTTGAAAGGTTTAAGTTCCTATGCTCATGCTGAAATGGGGAAATCTGTTGGGGGATGGGCCAAAATGTCATGAGGCTGCATGTCCCAAGTCTGCGAGACTGAGAAGGTTTGTGCCACCTGATTTCTCTGCCTCCACAAAACATGTGTGGGATTTAGAGACATCTCCACGCTGTGTAAGGCCTGGAAGAGCTTGCGGCCTCTTCGGGAGCTGACTGTGAGAGCTGGAAAAGCAGGGCACCATCAGCACATGCTTCTCCGACTCCTCCTCATGGGAGTGAAGATTGCAACATACTTGTAGTTTGCAAATGAACAAAAATTAGGAGTCAATGCAAAATACTGGCTTCACCAACCTTCTAGATCCAATAACATCCTTGCTGACTGAGGATGTGCCCGTCTGCTTTTCCTCCGGAGCTGTCAATCCCCAAACAGCCACAGCTGGGTGATAAACAACGGCTACTCACTAGTGGTTTGCCGAGAAAATACCTCATGGATATTTCAAGTAAAGAACAGCAGTTAGATTGACATTATGCTCAGATGACTTTCCTTCTAGAAAAACGTGTGCATAAAATATTCAATCCTTGGAAACTTTTCTCTCCTCTCTGGGTCCCAGTTTCAAGAAGATACATAAGTGGCTTATGTTCAAACATCATAAAAATAGAAGGGAAATCCAGCCGACAAATTGAACGGACTGGAATGGAGAGGAAGAGACGGAGAAGGCGGCAACATGTTAGGGATTTGCAAAGTACGTCATATTCTTGTTTGCAAGTGGTCATAGTTAATGTAATAAAATAAAATAAGAAATGTGAACATATGTAATGATACACGGGCAGTTATTTTCTTTAAAGCTAAAGAATTCAGGTATAGACAGTAGGTATTCCAGAGCAAAGTCATTTCTTTTACTCTGAAAATTCCTGTTTTCCCAAAATCAGAAATCAGAGTGAGTAAAAATTTATAATATTCTACATGCTGTAAATTCACAAAACTGCTTACGTTGTCTTTCTGTATGCTCCTGGGCATATACCCAGAGGATTCTCCGGCATGTAATAAGGACATATGCTCCACTATGTTCATAGCAGCCCTATTTATAACAGCCAGAATCTGGAAAGAATCCAGATGTCCCTCAACGGAGGAATGGATAGAGAAAATGATGTGTATTTATACTGTGGAATACTACTTAGCTATTAAAAACAATGAATTCATGAAATTCTTAGGCAAGTGGGTGGAACTGGAGAATGTCATCCCGACTGAGGTGACACAATCACAAAAGAACACACATGGTATGCACTCACTGATAAGCGGATATTAACCCAGAAGCTCGGAATACCCAAGAAACAATTCATATATCAAATGATGACCTAGAAGAAGGAAGGAGAGGCCCCTGGTCCTGGAAAGGCTCAGTGCAGCAGTATAGGGGAATACCAGGACAGGGAAGCAGGAAGGGGTGGATTGGGGAACAGAGGGAGGGAAGAGGGCTTATGGGACTTTCGGGGAGGGGGGATCCACGAAAGGGGAAATCATTTGAAGTGTAAATAAAGAATATATCGAATAAAAAGAAAAAAAGGAATACTAAAACCCACTTATATTAAAACAGAAAGTAGAAATATCAAGGGCTGAGGAGAAGGCTTCTTTGATGAAGTGTCTCCCGAGTGAACATGAGGTCTCTTATTCAAGACACTGGTACCTATGTGTGCTGGACAGTTTTCTACCATCTTGATATAGGCTAGAGTTATTTGAGAGATGGTAATCTCAAGTGAGAAAACACTATGTAAGAATAAGCTGTAGAAAAGCAGTGGGTCATCTTCTTAATTATTGATGTGAGAGGGCCCAGGTCACTGTGGATGGTACCGTCATCCCTGGGCTGGGGACCCGTGGTCTTACAGGAACACAGACTGAGCAAGCTGCGGAAGCAAGTCAGTAAGCAGCACTCGTCATTAGCTCCCACATCCGGGTTCCCGCCCTGTTTGAGTTCCTATCCTTACTTCTTTCGACAATGAATAGTGATAGGGAAATAAAATGCAAATAAGCCCTTTTCTTCCCAACTCGATTTTGGTCATGGTGTTTTATCACAGCATTACACGTTACATTAAGACGTTACACATTACATTAAGACACCATGTAAAACTTTGGGTGTGATATCATGTATCTGTAGCCTGAGATACATGTATCTCAGATCATGTATCTTTGAGCCATGTCAGAGGGATCCCTGGATTTCTTTTGCCAACTAACATATCCCTTCACATGTTCCCACAAGCACATCCAAATACATACATCCTCATCTCTCTCTCTAATTTCTCTGCCTCTGCCCCTCTCTCTTTCTACCTGTCTCTGTCTCTGTCTCTGTCTCTCTCTCTCTCACACACACACAAACACACACACACACACACACACACACACACACACACACACACCTGTGTTTTGTGATGATATAGGGTTTGCTTATGTGACTAGATTAGAGCACAAATATTCAGCAACAGCCAGAACCTCAGACAGACGTGCTCTCTTAACTGCTCCATTCTGCTTGTCTGCTTAATCTAATTATTCCCTCTCTCTTTCTGTAGATTGCTTTCCTTTGATTCCCAGTTACCCAAGGAGAGAGCTCAGTCCCAATGGGTTTAGGTTTGTGTATTATATTTCTGCTGCTGTGTGAAAGAATGATCTTTACTGAATTTAATTAAAAATGTCTGAGAAATAAATGTGCTTTGATCTTTGGTGTGTGGGTATAATTCACTAATTCTGCCCTACGTTTGTAATTCTCTTCCAAATACAATATAATTCTGTTCTGCATTCTGGCTGACCTTTCAAAAGTCCTTCCCATCTTTGGCAAGATGAGCTAAAGAGACATACCACTTCGCTTACACTACAAATTAGTCACTTGTGGATCACCACCGTCATCCTCTGAAGGAGGGGATGATGCCAACGATTACTAAATGTCTACTTATACTTGATGCTTTTTAACTACAGGATTTCTCCTGATTTATTGAACAAACATTTTTGTTAGTGAGGAAAATAGATGTCTAAGGAATTCAGCACAGTGTAACTACCGTCATGGTCAGGATGTGTCAAGGGCCAAAATTCAAAGCCAAGTTTCCCTGTAATTCAGACATTCTTCGGAGGATCCATCTTCTCAGATTATGGCAACACTTAAATACTTTAAAATATAAAGATTTCCATATTGCTAATTATAACAGCATATATGCACAATCCTAGTGCCCAGAAGGGTTCTGAGCTCTAAGCCCAGCCTATATAGTACCCTACACAGCAAGTCTACACAGCAAGTGTCAAGCTAGCCTGAACTATACAATGATATTCTGTCTCAAAATCAGACCATTATGCTGACATAGTTCATCTATGAAAGATTTGGACTGCCTCATTCTCACCAAGCTGTGGATATTAACTTGAATAACCCATATTTCACTCTTCAAATCTTGTCATCAGCTCTGATCTAACTTGTCCTTAGAGACTTCAAGGGCTCCTTGTGCCAGCTCACATGTATTCCTCTGATGGTTGTTCTCTCTCATTTCCATGAGCTATCATCTCTGACCAGAGGAGTCATCTGAGGCTGCAGATGCTTATTGCCAAAACATTGCAGTGCGTTCTGAACCCTATCCTCCAGCACTCTTTCCCTAAGGCTGCAAAATCCAAAGGCAGCGTAGAAACTCTGCTTCCCTTTCAAGATTAAAGACAGTAAGAACTCATTGTGGTCTGTTTGAAAAGAGATAGAAATTCCCCCCTTACTATTTTTCCTGTTTTTCAATGTTTCACCTGTGGCAAATGTTTTAATTCATTTATCATTGAAATGTACTATACTTGTTAACTTTTTGACAAATAAATAAAACAAATGTTTGACTATAAGTGAGGTGGGTTTTATTGTTTTGTTTGTTTGCTTGTTTGTTTGTTTTAAACTTGAAGTATGTCTTTTAGTTTCTGCATAAAACCTAAAGTGCCAAACCAGGAATGATTCTACTAAGCCTCATCTTCCACAGAACTATCTTGGAAACATGAACCCTCTGGGCAATTAGTTTTTCCAAGTATGCCCTGTGGAAAATTATCAGATAAGATTTCTAGCAGATAACAGTTCTGCAACCCACTAAATGTTGATGTGGTAAGAAACATTTGCCATATTCCTGTCTGAAGGCAGAGATGTACAGTAGGCCTTTTAGGGCAATTAACTCACACTTAGCAGGCTTCTTTCCAAACACATGGAGCAGCGTAAATATTTTTCACTTAATCTCATTAGATGGCTCATCTAAATAAGAAAATAATCAGTTGCTTAAAGACATAAACTCTCAATATTATTATGCCACTGGCTTCACATGCTATCTGTTTTTAAGATGCTAACATTAGCCAGGCGGTGGTGGCGCACGCCTGTAATCCCAGCACTTGGGAGGCAGAGGCGGACGGATTTCTGAGTTCGAGGCCAGCCTGGTCTACAGAGTGAGTTCCAGGACAGCCAGGGCTACACAGAGAAACCCTGTCTCAAAAAACCAAAAAAAAAAAAAGATGCTAACATTAGAAAGGAAAGGCTATAAGGATAGACTGATGTATGCTTTCCCTTATAGTTTTCTATGTCCCGAGTATGCTCATGTTTCTCACTTCGTATTGAATGTTTCTTATCTTGAAGAGTGACATCAACAAGCATGACCCAACCTGACTCTTTTACAACAAAGGAGCAAGACAAAGAATGAAGAGTGATGAAGCAACTTTGTTGGCTTCTTGGAGTGCAGTAGGAATGTGAAGAGGTGCTATACAGCATAGAGATACAGAATGACTCCACAAAGAAGGGAACTCTGACAAAGTACATGCCATCACATCTCTTGGGATCAATCCAGAACCAAGAAAGGCTTTAATAAAGTGGGAAGAGATATTTTAAAAAAGACCTCTGCGGACCCCACTAATAAGGAAACCCGAGTATTAGAGGTTTCTTGAGGCTTTCCTAGATTCTGTACCCATTTAAGGCAACCAGACTACATATCTCCTTTTCATAGAAAAAGCCTAAGCTTTATTGGACCTTCACTCTGCCATAATATTTCTCCCTTGACATCTCAGCTACCCAGGATATGATAGTGCAAACAATCAAACCTTCTTGTGGGTTCTGCTTAGGTAACAAAGGGTCTGTTTAGCTCCCAATTCCAGATTATAGTTCATCATTGCAGGAAAGTTAAGGCAGATAAGATTTGATGCAGCTAGTCAAATCATAAGCACACTCAATAATGCAGAGAAGTGAATGAATGCTTGCATGCCTACTATCCAGTTCTACTCATACAGCCCAGCCCCCAAACACTGAATGTCACCACTCACAGTGGTCTAGGACTTGTAACAATGAAATTAACACCCCACATACATCCCCACAGGTCAACGTGATCTAAATAATTCCTTGTTGAGACTCTTCTGCCAGGCGAGTCTAGATCAAGTTGGCAATTAAAACTAATATCATGCCATCTCTACAGAATTTCTCAGTCTTAGACTGACCTTATTCTAATGAGCTAACCTGAGCAGAAATGTTGATTTACTGGAAGGGAACATCTTTGTCAATATCAGTCTTGAGTTTTGTTAGAGTTCAAGGCTGAAGTTAGGGATTAGGGCTAGGGTTCCAGGGGACCTAAAGTTTATTCTGATATCCTATGCATTCCTGTGGTATACAGAAACTTAGGCAAATCCACATAAATGTAAATATTTTTAAAATGTTGAAATTAAAGCAGAATTGATCTCACCACAAGAAAGTATATATGTAATAAATCCACAACCAATATCATATTAAAGTAGGATATATTTCTTATAAGGTCACAGACACACAAAGGTATTAATTCTTGGCTACCCTGACTAATAATTATATTTGAAATTTTAGCCATAGAACCAAAATAAGATAAAAATGTAAAGGGCAAACAGATGAGAAAAGGATTCAATTATTTATATTTTTAAAAACTATTAAAGATAACAAATTCAATAAGTTTGAATAATATAAAACACACACAGAGAGCAGTAAGAATAACTACTCATCTAAATAAGTAGGTAAAAATAACACTCCTATGAAAGATGAAAAATTAATCTCCTTTTTGAGAACTATTAAGAAAATAGAAGTAAAGAGAAAACAAATTCAAGTATAAATTTAGAAAAGAATACAGTTGCTGACTACTTCTATAGTGAATCTTAACACTGATGAATAAAAAAACGAAGAATACACACACACACACATACATCTTTTTTTCTTTATTTATTATTGGATATATTCTATATTTACAATTCATTTCCCTTTTTCTGGTTCCCCACCCCCCAAAGGTCCCACATGCTCTTTTCCTTCCCCCTGCTCCCTCATCCACCCCTTCCCACTTCTCTGTTCTTGTATTCTCCTACACTGATGCTTTGATCCTTTCCAGCACCAGTGTCCACTCCTTTCTTCTTGTCAGACATCATTTGGTATGTAAATTGTGTCTTTGGTGTTCCAAGATTCTAGGCTAATGTTCATGGAATAGAAGAATTTGTCTGGTTGAGCCTGGAAAGATGACTCAACAGCTAAGAATGCTTCCTGTTTTTCAACAAGATATGAGTTAAGTTCTCTGCACTTTGATTGTGAGCACTTTTCTGGCTTCAGTACACACACACACACACACACACACACACACACACATACACACGGCATATATTTACAAGGATACATTTACATATAGATCTGAATCTTTCTTTTCCCATGTGACAGTGTATCCAGGACTTGCTATGGTTGGAGAACTGGGTACTGATGATGCCATGGAACCGTGATTTCTGTTTCTTATGTTCTTATGCTTGTCTCTTGCCATTTGGTTATCTCTAGTGCTACCTGTCCTCACTGTCTCTGACTGGAGCCTGTCCTTCCTGTGATCCTGGTTGTGTCAGAACAGAGTCCAGCTTTCTCTGGCATCCTGTGATTCTGGGATCCTGGGATCCTGAGATCTTGGGTGTGTCAGAGTTCCTGGGAGTCAAGATGCCTCTGGGATCCTGAAATCCTGGTATGACCAAGCTCCTAAGATCCTATGGTCCTGGGTGTGTTGCAATGCCTTGGAGTCAAGCTTCTTCTGGATGTGGTGGGACTGGGTGCAGAGCTAGGGCCCAAGGTCTGCTCAGAGCACCAGTTCAGACCAGAAGAAACCCATGTCATTGGCCTGGCAAGGATCCCTGCATCCCTGGATCCCATTGGTCCCCGTTACTACCAGTGTTGGGGGATTGGAGCAGATAGTTTGGCCTCCTCACTTAAGATCCGTGGCCTGTTAGAGAGCCTAGGAGATGAGCTTCTCCTGTATGTTGTGGGACTAGGTGAGGAGCAGACTGCCCAAGGTCTGCATAGGGCACCAGTGCAGTCAGAAGAATCACATTTACATATAAATAAAAATAAAGACTTAATTAATAACTACACACTTAATACCATGTTAAAATATCTATACAAGTCAAAGGAATCTATTTAGCCAACCCCTCTTAAATAGCCAGTCGCATGAAATCCCACCATTAGTTAAGGTGCTATTGGCACATGAAAACTACTTGGAGAGAAAGAGGAAGTTTTCTTTAAGAATGCAGCTCCCTGGTAGAGTGGCAGGGCTTCAATGGAAGGTCACACCTCTACGAGTGGGATAAATAAAACAAACAAACAAACAAAAACCACACATACACAAAGTTTTGTGGTAAAGAGAGTAGATTTTGAAAGAGTTGAGGACTCTGTGAACATGATCAAAATACAAAACCGTAGAACATTGGAAGTGTGGAAATAATGAAAATGTTCCAGGGAATTTAGACATGCATAGAGAATTCACCTTTTCTCTATTATTTCATATACAAAAATCAACTCAACAATAAATAAAGAGGTAGAAATATGAAACTTGTCAAAGAAAGGATAAGAAAAATTATTCAGAATGTTGGTGATGGCAAATATTTTCTTTTCATGATCTGACCTTAAAAGTACTGGATGTGATAGCAAAATTGGCAAATAGGATTATGTCCAACTAAAAAGCTTCTTCATAGCAAAGGAGACAGACTACAGAGTGATCAAAGCACAGACATTTGTGAAGTGTTCAATGAACATTTTTAGAATACACAAGGACCTAAGCTCATTTAAAGAAGGAAAGCAAAGAAACAAATCTGAGTAAGAATTTTACCAGAATGAAGATTTCTGGACTGAGGATATACAAATGACTAACAGGTATATGAAATATTTTCATTATCAATAATAATAATGAGAATGGATAATGGTTTTCAGGGTGAAGTTTGATAAGATAAAGGGATTGTGATATTTTACACAATGGTGAGATAATGTTAGAACTTCTTTATCTTATCCAACTGTTATCTGGGTCATAAAAAAAACAAGGAAATTGAAGGAGTTATTCTAAAGCAACATAGTGTATTCATTTCAGGAATTTTCAAGATGATTTATTGAGATAGGGAGAGAAATCTCAATGCGGGGGGGGGGAGGGGGAAATAATTCCAAACTCTTTTTTTTTCTGTTAACATTTCTTTTCCTTTGTTTTATAATGTTCACAGCCAGGGTCATTCTAATGAGTTCATTTTCTTCAGGCTAAGGAATTCTCCTTTAATTGCATCTACATGCTTAATGATAAAGAACTAGCTATTGAACTAACATCTGGACTGTCCCAAAACACCATGAACAAAGGATCAAGTTCTAAAACTAAAGTCCAACCAGTTAATTTCAAAGCAGCAATTCTATGGAACACTGACCACTAGCCCATTTACGGATTGTTATGCAGAATGCTCAGTGTTCCAAATATCATTAGAAAGTTGGTTTTGCAATTTTTCAATCTGTTGATGATCTTCAGTTTCACATTATTGAACAAGAGCTGCTGAGTTATGGTGGCTTCAAATTTGTGCATTGTTCCTATAACGTTACTGGGGTCAGGGCCCCAATAAAACACTTTTATGAAGAGTTGCTGCTGATAAGTGACTATAAATGGCCTATAAACAGAAAATAGTTAAAGCAATACTGCTGTTAATTAATCCCTCAATGAATTGTCCTCAGACAAATTCTTGAACTTCACCAATACATTTTGAGTAAAGAAAATAATTTTTTGTACAGAATGTACTTAACCAGTTTTGCCAATTGGGATGTAATAGAATAGCTAAAATGTTCCACAAAGGCTCATGTATTTCTATGTTAGTTCCCAATCTGGTGGCACTCTTTTGGGAGATTATAGAATCACTTGAGGACATTGAACATATTTGGAAGAACCAGGGCAGACTTTTAGACTTATAATCTAGCCCAACTTCCTGTTCCATCTCTGATTCCTGGCCTATTAGGGATGAGGCAAGCAGCTCCTTCACACTTCCTTCCTGTACATGTTCATGTCATACCCATAACAGCAAATAATAGGCTGAAATAAATCATCCCTATCTTCACTTGCTTCTAGAGTATTTGGCCCTGACCATAGAAGATGACAAGTTCAGAAAATGCAACAAGAAATGAAATTGTTGCTATGAAAAACCTGACCATGCAGTTCATGCTTTGTGGGATTGGCTTGTTGTAGAAATGTGGGAGAATCTGTAACTGTGAATAATAGAAGTTCTAGAATATAATGACCAGAATTTAATTGGTCATTTTCATGGACATTAAGAAAATGTGAATGTTAATGGGAAGTTGAACAGTATAGACTGGTCTCATGAAATTTCAAAGTATATGGGAACCAAGGTAGATACCATTTGTGTTACATTCTGTCAAAGAATTTCGGGTCTTCTACAGTGTCATGAAAACTTTAGTAAGATTGAATCCAAAAGTTATGAACTAATTTATTTTGCAGAGGAAATTTCAAGGCAGCATAAAATCCTAGCTGTGGAATGTTTAATGATCACTGCTCTTAGTTTTGTACTGAGAAATTTAGATATGGGGGTAAAGGGCATATTTTGTATTCTCAAGAAAGCCTAAGAGTTTAAAACCTTGGACCAAGTATCTACAATTATTGAGGTTAGCACACTTAAGGAGGAACTTGGAGCTTTGCTCTGAAACAGTAGTAAATGTATATTGAATGAGTCTTGGAGACATGCAGAAAATAGCTGAAGTCATTAGTTGTACGTATTTGTATTTCCTCTATGGAGCAACTTGGACTGTGAAGGTAAAAGTACAGATGGAATGGAAATGGAGAGTCCAGAGTTCTGGACATGCCAGCAACATGGGACATTCCTAGAGGAAAACTGAAGGGAGCAAGCTTAGCCCTTGGAAAACAAGAGCTCACGTGTGCTGCAAACAATAAAGCTGGAGGGGTGTGACTACACAAGCCTATTCAAAACAGATCACTCCTTCAGAAGGCCTTGAAGTCATACATGGTACTCCACAGTTGGTGGCTCACATTTCTGGGTTTTCGCTTTGCTTTGGTTGTTGCTTTCTCTGATTTGCTACTATCTCTACTATCTCTTCCTTTTGATATGGAAACTTTACTCTGTTCCATTAGATTCTATTGTATATACATATATATGTACATACATACATACATACATACAGGCTCACAGCTAAGAGTTTTTTAAGAAAGAAAACAATGCATTTTTGGAACATACTAAAATTCAAAACTGAGGGGACTTTGACATTAGAATATGTTTTGAATTATGAAATAGCCATTAGTCTATGGAGGCTAGCAGTATAATAGCATGAAGAAAATGTAAAATATCCTCTGAAAGTCGTGTACTTGAATACAATGCCCCTGTCTGGTAGCACCTTTTGGAAGTTGTGCAACTTTTAAGTATATCTAAAGTAAATACATTTCTCCTTAGATAGAACTTGGGGTTTAGAGCCTGGCTCTGCTCTGCTCCCTGACTTGTCTGGTTTCTGACCTCCTGGGAGTAAGCAACAGCCTCATGTTCCCCGTAATGACCACAAACTATTTCCAACAGCCTTGCCTTTTCTGCTGTGATGGGCTACAATCACAAACCCACTAGCTTACATAAACCCTTCCTCTCTTAAATTGCTTCTTGTCAGGTAGTTACAGCACAAAGAACAGTGGGGAGGGAGAAATGTCTCATAAGGTTAGATTACTCATTGTAACCTCTTGTCTAAGATGAGGATTTAGTTCCCCGCACCTGCATGGCAGCTTGGAACCATCCGTAACTCCAATTCCCGGGAGCTGGCATTCTGTTCTGATTCAAGGGCATCTAGCATGCATGTGATGTGATTCACATACATACTTTTAGGCAAACACTCCCAAACTTGATGTAAAAGTAAATAATGTTTACAAAAGTTAAATTACTATTCCAGTATAAGTAGAAAGACTATGCAGTCTCAGTTATCATTACAAGTCTTCTAAAGCAAAATTTTTAAAAATGCCAAAGTAGTTTGTATTTACATCCTTGCCAGTACAAGGGAAAGGCTGAGTCATGTAAAACATGGAATCAACATGTGACTATTTCAAATGCACAGCATTATGTTTGCATAAATTAGAGTGTGTGGATTTCTTTTTCTCCATCTGTTTTTTGACCATGCTGTATGTGAAATGGATTTGTGAATACATCTGAAACATCTCTAGTACTTCAGTAACTATAAAGAAGGAATATTAAATTGAGTACAAAGAAATTGACCATTAAAATGGAATTTGTCTTGCTTCTTGAATACATAGTGCTTTGAGGGAGATAAATAAATACTAAATGAAGTGTCAAGATTCAAGGCCTTTTGAGTCACAAGGAAAAGTTAATTTCAAAACGCTATACTATCTGCAAAGGACCCCCTGCTTCCAGGATCCACATTGCAATTTTAGGGCCCCTACCAGGTACCCTTTAACAGATAATGCACACACCAGCCTGCATAGGGAGAGAGATTATATGTGAGTCAAAGAAGATTTAAAACTTATTGAATGTAATGAATGAAACTTCTACACTACACCTACAAGCACTGCACCTGAGAGCAGACGGGAGACCACAGGAGCAAAGAGATTCATCATGTCAGCTGTTGAGTAATTTCTTTTACCGCGTGATGGTAAAAATAAGTGAAGATGTATCAATCACTACGACAGTTTCAATTATTTTATAAATAAATTAAGTTTTATGTAGACTAGTATTTTAGAAAAAAACTACATAAATTCAAATTATCCCACAGCTTTCTGGAATTCTAAAAAATTAAAGTTTATTAAATGAACACGAATTCTAAAATTATTATTATTATTTATAATGTATCTATGATTTGCTAAAAATATTCTATATACCTTAGAGTTGCTTCTATAAATATTTCATAAAAGATCCTGGATATGTTCTGGTTCTTATTAAAGATCATGTCCGTAACAGTTCTAAGGCAGAAAACAATTTCTGGCCACACACTTTGGAGCCATGTGACCTGTGCACGTCCTTTAATCTCTCATTCTGTTTCTTGTTTCAGCATCCTATCATATATACCACGTTCCCAGGTTCTCGTTATACAAGGAGAACCACTGAGACCAGAATTATGAAAAGACTACATCAGAAGGTCTCTACACAGAGAAAAAGAAAAGAATATGTATGGGATGTAAGAGTCATGAGATCTGCGATTCTTCCACTGGAGTAGAAATCGGGCCAGAAAGCTCTTAGCTGCCATGTCGGCTGGACTGATGAACGTAATAGATTCCCCACCGATGGCATGATGCTAATGCTTCCGATCTCCATCCATGAATGGAAAACTTTGGAGAGGCTGAGACTGCGTCCGATGTTCCACACTGTACCCAGTTTCTAGTTGTAACATAAGCTTTTGAAGGACGAGCTAATTCTGAAGACATATAAACAGTCCAGGATATTCAGAACAGGCATCAACCCCACAGATATTTTAACCCTTTAGAATTGTTTTAAGGCCTCACTTAAACTTTGTGTCTCCTAAATGCAAAGGTGTGGTGTGTCACTATTGAAAATAGTGTTATATTATTCTATCATGCTTTTGTTGTATTGGTATATTTGTCTAACTGTTCATTTCTCTTATCAGTACTATTATAATGATGTAAGAAATACAGAATTAAACGCTCTCGTTTTTGTAAGCAACTCTCTTCTTTGTGTACTCCAAAGCCTTCTTCTCTGACAAGCGTCTCTCGGGTACATCTTTTTCATGGCGAAGCACACTATGACTGGAAAGATTAGCTAAAACACACAATTGTATTTGACTTCTCGGTCAGACCATCCACACTGTCATGCCAAATTCATGGGCAAGTCCAAAGCCAATGGAGCAGTGGTCGTCATCAAAATAATACTCAATGAGTCCCTTTTCACTCAGCAAACAAGTTTACCTTTTCAGACATGGTGGACTTATCACCTAAAGGAACGGAGACAATAAAATAAGACTGGCAAGCAAGAGTTGCCCCGTGCAAAGTATGTCTGTCTGGTTTCTAAGCCTCATCCCTGAGAAGATTTGTCTCTCTCTTTGACGGGACTGCTGAGTCCTTTGTAAAACTACAGAAATGACTAGCTTTCCACACAGATTATGTTAACAGAATAAAATAAGGAAGCTACACTTTGAGAACTAATCACCCCAGGGCAAGTTCCAGCTTGCTGAATATGTGCATTTATAGTCAAAATGACTAGCATATATTTTCTCAAGATATTAATTCACAGGTAGTAGATACCTGAAGCAATCCTATTCAAGAGACACGCAGCAAATCTCTGAAGGATCAATTTCTTGAGGGAAGAGTACAGCACATCCTTCTAGGGAACACTTAGTGCTCACTGGAAACTGAGTGTAGCTTCACTATAATGCGCTACATAAAGGCAAAGATATCTGGGCTGCAAACCCAATCAATAGCACTTCAGTCGCCAAACTGAGATTCCAAGAACGAGGTGATGCCTGGGGTGACTAAAATAAGGATCACCTCCGTCATGGTGGTCTCTGGCAAATGTGTGGGAAGTTACTCATTCCTGTAGTTTATTACAAAAGGCTGAGCAGTTCCATCAAGGAGAGAGACAAAACTTTGCCGAGATGAGGCTTAGAAACCAGCCAGACCTACTTTGCACCGGGTAGCTCTCCTTTGTCAGTTTCTTGTTTGCTGTCTCGGGTCCTTTACGTGCTAAGGTTCACGACGTCAGAAAAGGTAAACTTGTTTGGTGAGTGAAAAGGGGCTTGTTGAGCATTAATTTGATGACTATCTCCAAGGGGAAGGTGGTTAGGCAAATCTTTCTGAGTATTGTATGAATCACTCTGGGGCTATGTCAACACAGTGAAAAACTTACTTCTCTGTTGCTTGCCTATAGTGACAGGGACGTTTCAGCTAAAAAAAAAAAAAAAAAATGCCTCGAGGCCCAGTGATTATTTAATTATCTCCTGGAAAATAATTTCCACTTGTGACAAGGCTATCAGCAATCCTACAGCCTGTTAAATTTACCTCTTCCTTCACGTCGCCCCCTCTGTCTCCTCACATCACTTGCCCTGCAGGGACAAGTCTACGTTTAGTAAAGTCTACGGTTCCTATAAAAAGGAAGCTGTCTCTCTAAAGACAAGACTTTGAAATTACAAACACATCATTAGATTGTTTTTGAAAGCCTCCCCATGAAAACGTTACCTTCATTAGCTGCTGGATTAATCCTCCTATGTCAAATAAGAATTCATATGCTTATATAAGTTAAAATATATTAATGCTGAAATAATTTCTTATACATCAGAAATTCACATTTCCCTGGTATCCTATATTTTTATTTACTAAATTTGGAAATATTGAGATAGTGTAGGAAAGGTATGTCTTAAATTTCTCTAATAAATATAGTAATCCCCAAACAGATGACCTCAGGCCGTCTTAACTTCCCAAGATAATTAGGCACAAGATCCTTATATTAATATTTAAATTTTAATTTTTATTCTACCTTAAATAAACACTAGAGGTTTTAATAGTCTCCAGGGCTTAGAGTGGGTTCTCAACCTCCTCCGTAATGCTGGAACTCTTTTTTTTTTTTTTTTTTTTTTGGTTTTTCGAGACAGGGTTTCTCTGTGTAGCCCTGGCTGTCCTGGAACTCACTTTGTAGACCAGGCTGGCCTCGAACTCAGAAATCCGCCTGCCTCTGCCTCCCAAGTGCTGGGATTAAAGGCGTGCGCCACCACCGCCCGGCAACACTAGAGGTTTTAATTCAATCCATTGCATAACAGTTTCATATGGAAAGAATGTGGCATGTATGTATATGTTTTATTAAAATATAGCATCAAGAGTAAAGAGGCTATGATGATTTAAAATAAATAACAACTGGTTGTCATATTAAGGTAATTTGTTCACAATCACATTCCATCAGTAATGTGGTCAAGCCTCTCAGAGCCTTTGCAGTTCTAACCTTAACCTCTGGCTTTAGATGAACCCTTTATTCCTAGACTTAATTGAGTAAGAAAATGCCCCTCATTAACACACAGCGTCCTGGAGCAAGCATTTTAACCCAGCTCAAACTTCCTTCTGGATGGAGAGTAAGCAATGGACACACACACACACACACACACACACACACACACAAGAAGAGGTGGGGGGCTCTCTCCTCCCCCAACTGACAGCTCCCTGCTGACCTATGATTGAAGAAAAAAGCTAGCGATTTTGAAAACCAATATTGATTACTGATGTTTTTGAGGATGTTTCGGAAAACAGGAAGCTTGTTGTATATATTGTTGTGATTACACTGAGCAGGAAATGGAAACCTTTGTCAGATAAAGGAAGAGTGTGGTTCTATGAACTATATAGGGGTTGTTCAGTGGAGTTCCTCACATATGGGAGTTTCAAATCCTAAAACTTTGCTTCAATAAGTTTAAAGATTTGTTTTTTTAAGATATATCCAGAGAATATTTAAGTACAAATAAAATCAAGATAATTTCCAAAATATAATAGAATTGAAAATATTATATATATATTAAATATTCAAATATTATATATGTAATAATTATGTAAAAGGTTTTAAAGTGATCACTTTTAAAGATATACACTAAATGTATTCTTGATTTAAAAAATAAAGTTTAAGGATTAGGGGATTTCAGAATTCAGTCTGCAGAATGCTTGCCAAGATGAACAAAACCCTGAGCTTCATCTCCGACATTGAATAAGCCAGGTGTAATGTCTTAGGCCTACAGTACCAGGATTCTAGAAGTTGGATGCAGAAGCATCCGAAATTCAAGTTCACTATTAGCTGCATAGTGAATTCAGTTTCATCCTCAGGCACATGGGACACCATTTTAACAGTAAATGTGACTTTTATCTTTATATTGAAAATTCATATTTAAATGTAAAAAATAAAAGTATTTATTTCATTAATATTAAATGACAATACATAAAAAGTATATCATCATATCTATTCACTAAATGATGTTTCCTATCACTGTTATTAATGCTCATTTGAAAAGCTACTAAATTTACACAATCTTCCTTTTTTTCTTATGCTCTATATTGCAAGATGGTACAACCGCTCTGGAAATCAGTCTGGCGGTTCCTCAGAAAATTGGGCATGACACTTCCAGAGGACCCTGGCATACCACTCCTGGGCATATACCCAGCAGAATCCACTGCATACAATAAAGACAGATGCTCCACTATGTTCATAGCAGCCTTATTTATAATAGCCAGAAGTTGGAAGGAGCCCAGATGTCCCTCAAAGGAGGAATAGATACAGAAAATGTGGTATATTTATACAATGGAATACTATTCAGCAATTAAAAATAATGAATTCATGCAATTTGTAGGCAAATGGTTGGATCTGGAAAATATCATCCTAAGTGAGTTAACACAATGAGAAAAGAATACACATGAAATGCAATCACTGATAAGTGGATATTAATGAGCCCCAAAGCTCTGAATACTCAAGGCACAATTAGCAAATCAAAAGATTCCCAAGAAGAAGGAAGGAAAGGACCCTGGTCCTGAAAAGACTGGATCCAGATTTGTAGGAGAGTATCAGAACAGAGAAATGGGGGTGTGTGATTGGGGAATGGGTGGAGGGAAGAGGACTTAGGGGACATATGGTGAGGGGGAAACTGGGACAGGGGAAAGCCTTTGGAATGTAAACAAAGAATATAGACAATAAAGAAAAAATAAAAGATTTTACTTTTAACTAAAAGATGGTGGGATAACTGTGTATTATTTAAACTGAAAAAAATTAACATTCGATCAATTTTTATATCTAATAAATTTATATGATACATTTCAAAACCCCATCAGTATTGGTAAATGTCTGTCATGCACTATTCATATCCGTGCTAGCAATTAAGGGTGACATAAAACAAAATACTTGTGGCTGAGTACAACAGTCAGGTGGTCTGAATAGGAATGACCTCCGTAGACTCAGAGGCAGTGCAGTCTTGTTGGAGTAGGTATGGCTTTGTTGGAGGAGGCTGTGACTGTCAGAGCAGGCTTTGAGGTTTCCTACGCTCGAGCTCCAGCAAGTTCTGCTGCTGCCTTCATATAAAAAGGTACAACTCTCAGCGTTCCCAGCGCCATGTCTGCCTGCAAATTGCCGTGCTTCCTGCCACAATGATAATGACTAAAGCTCTGAAACTGCAATCCAACCCCAACTAAAAGTTTTCCTTTAGAAGAGCTGGCGTGCTCATGGTGTCTCTGCACAAGAAAACCCCAACTAAGACAGGTAGCATCTAAAAAGTCTGACCTTAAGATGAGGAGAAATCTGTACTTCCATTGTTTGGATGCACTGCTCTTAGTTCCATCCTTTGGTGACACATTCTGCTCCTCTTCCATAATTAAAAATGATCATCCTCCTGACAGCTCCTTGACAAGTACCTGAGGATGACATTTGAGTCACTACCCACACCAAGCCATTTCTTTCCTTTAGTTGGGAATCAAAATCTTCAGTTTACTGGAATATTTTGCATTTTCAAAGCAAGGGATAAAAGGAGAAATCTCTGAGTACAGGAAGATGAGTATAATTTAAAGGTGGGCTTTAAAAGGCCAAGCACTAAGAAACCAAATAAAACCGAGTTGGTAAAAATCTTAAAACAGAAGGGCACTGTGCTCCGACCTGTGTCATTGTTATCCTTCTTGGTCCCTTGCTTTCCTGGCATGTCCCTTAGGAAGTGGTTCTCTATCAGGAACAATCGTATCTTCCAGAGAATACTGGCATAGTTTGGAGACAATTTTACTTTGTTCTACTGGGCCAGGAGGTGGAAATTCCTCTGAGAATCTAGCAGTTTATGTAATTCTAATGACAGTCCATCACATCTCACCAGATTTCAGTTCTCCACAGTCAGATCTCGCTTCCTTTGTACAAATAGAGATGACGTGCAGTGATTTTTACCAACTGCTTCCCTAAAATGGACGCTTCCCTGAAATTTTTATTTCTGTGACAAAGGAATAGAGTAGAACTATGCAACTTATAAAAGAAAGCACTGAATTTGGGAATCATAGCTCCAGAGGGTCAGAGTCAAGGGCCACCCATGACAGGGAGTATGCCTGGGATGCCACACTGGAGCAGTAGCTGAGGGCTCACGTCTTGATCCAGAAAAACAAATGTAGAAAGATTGATAACTTGGAATGGTGTTGGATTTTTGAAACTTCAAAGCCCAACCCCTAGAGACATACCTCCCCTAATAAGGCCACCCTTTCAAATCCTTCCCAAACACTTCCACAAACAATCAGTCAAATATTGAAACATATGAGTCTATGGGGGCCATTCTCATTCATACCACCACAGAAGCACAGACAGTTTCTGCCTTGAGGAACCCTGATAAAATTCACCCATTTGAGAGGATTATAAATGTGTGGATGCGTGATTAAGTAGAGTGGTCTAGAAAACAAACAAAAAGATCATAGAGCCAGGCCTTCCTGCTTCTTTACTGCTCAGTTTTAGACACGTTGTGATTCTTTCTAGAAAAAACAAACACTCTTTCTCCCCCAAATGTTCTGCATTTGTGTACTGGATTTAGGAAAAGTAAGATTTCTCTTCTGCTTTATTTACATGAATTGTGAATACTACATTCAAGATAAGATTGATATTACAGTTTAAAAGTATAACCTTGGAGATGTGTGTCATTCGTTTACATAGTACATATGAATTTCCTCTTATCAAAAGGAACATGTAATATACAATTCAGGATTAAATAATATCTGTTCTCTCCAAACAGAAAGTGATTTTATTTACAATGTTTCGCCCTTCGCCAATGCAGTTCAATATAATTTTCCAAAATCTTTTCTCAAATGTAATTCTGAAAAAAATCATTGGATATCAACCGTTAAGCTAAGCAGAATCTCAATAAAACCCTCACCACAGTTCAAAAACACAACATCTGTCATTTTCACTGGTAAGTCTTACTAATACGCTGCCTCTCTGTCAAGCATTAAATTCACATTTGACTTAATATCAAAAGCAGGGTGCTTCAGTTTCACTTTAGGTCTCTCACATTTAGACATTTAATGCAGCTGGCAGCCAGTGCCAGGGACGACAAGCGTTGGCATAATGAGTACATGCGATAAATACTGTTTTACTGGTGGGAGTTATATGACAGTATTCCGAGTCGGTCTTATCCTGAAATGATAGTTAATTATTGAGTTCACTCTAAATGAAGTGAACTATCCCAGCCATGAGTTTAAAGTAGAGGTTGGGGGTGGGGGGAAAAGGAGCTATTTTCAGTCTTTCGTAAACCCTACCAAATCTTGCAATATTTTTAAGAGGAAACGCTGCTAAAAAATATTGAAAGAGCCGTCATGAGGATTTCATCATGATAGGCTTATCCAGGTGACAGCATGGTATCTGTTGCTGATTCCCTTGTGTGTGAGGTAGAGAACAAATTTTCACAGAGTCTTGAAATGGGATTTAGTTGAGAAATCAGTCAGCCTACTGAGCACTTCAGATGCTTCCTAAAACTAAGCAGCACATGGACCCTGACTCCCAAGAGTGCCCACACCCTCCATGCCACAGCGGCAGGTGGGTGTCGCGCTGTAATATTAAAGAGGTATTTTGAGTAAGATACTTTGTGCAAACAAATACTATCATTTTTAAGATGGTTTCTCTCTACATAGTCCTGGCTGTCCCAGCACTCACTATTTAGACTGGCTGGACTTAAACTCACAGAGATCTGCCTGCCTCAACCTCATGAATGCTGGTATCAAAGGTATGTGATATGCTTTTATGCTAGGCTATACCATTTCTATGGAATAGTAAGTCTTTTCTAGGTCTTTACGAGATTGAATGAGATTGTTAAGAGACAGAGACAGAGACAGAGAGAGAGAGAGGGAGACAGAGAGACAGAGAGAGACAGAGACAGAGAGAGACAGAGAGCAAACTGATTTGTACAGCCTACCCCCTGGAATACTAATGTCTCCCCCAAACAATCTCACAAAATGGTTTGGCCATTTATCTGGAAGTTCAATGGCAATGAATTAGAATGTCATGGTCACATTTGCTGGCTTTCTCTCATTTTTCTCTCTCATTCAACCAGAATCTAGCCTGTGAAATAGGGTTGATCTTCTTTTGGTTAATCCTTTCTGAAGACACCCTCACACACTGACAGAAGTGCTTTAATCTCTGAGACCCTTTTCAATCCAGTCAAATTGACAGTCAAATTTAGCCATCACAGAGTCCACATGGTAATAGAGAATTCCTGACGTGTCGATGCCTTCATAATAAGGTCATAGTTCTGTGCTGACTTTGGATTCACACTAAAGCACTGGCTTCGATGGGTCTTAATTCAATAATCTTTCACATTGGAACTTACTGTTATGAGTCACTTCTCTTGCCAACCCACCTTACAGATGTTGGGACTTGTCAATCGCCTTGATGATAATCATGCATTCTCCACACAGAAAATCTCTTATTTAAAGATACACAGCCTGCTGATTCTACATTTCTTTTTTTTTTTTTACACCTTTTTTTTTTTTAATTTTTATTTTCTATGTTCTATGTTTACATTCAAAAGGCTTTCCCCTTTCCCAGTTCCCACCCACCATAGTTCCCATAGTTCCTCTCCCCCCCAACTGTTCCCCAATCATTCCCCCTCCCCCCTCGGTTTCTTTACTAAACTGGATGCAATCTTTACAGGCCCAGGGTCCTCTCCTTTCTTCTTCTTGGGAATCATTTGACTTGCTATTTGTGTCTTGAGTATTTAGTGCTTCTGGGCTCATTAATATCCACTTATCAGTGATTGCATTTCATGTGCATTCTTTTGTGATTGGGTTAATTCACTCAGGATGATATTTTCCAGGTCTAACCATTTACCTACAAATTGCATGAATTCATTATTTTTAATTGCTGAGTAGTATTCCATTGTATAGATATACCACATTTTCTGTATCCATTCCTCCTTTGAGGGATATTTGGGCTCCTTCCAATTTCTGGCTATTATAAACAAGGCTGCTATAAACATAGTGGAGCATGTGTCCTTATTGCATGCAGGGGAATCCTCTGGGTATATGCCCAGGAGTGGTATGCCAGGGTCCTCTGGAAGTGACATGCCCAATTTTCTGAGGAACCGCCAAACTGATTTCCAGAGTGGTTTTACCATTTTGCAATCCCACCGACAGTGGAGGAGTGTTCCTCTTTCTCCACATCCTCGCCAGCACTTGTTGTCTCTTGAGTTTTTAATCTTAGCCATTCTGACTGGTGTGAGGTGGAATCTCAGGGTTGTTTTGATTTGCATTTCCCTGATGACTAATGATGTTGAACATCTTTTAAGGTGTTTCTCGGCCATCCGAATTTCTTCTGGTGAAAATTCTTTGTTTAGCTCTGTGCCCCATTTTTTGATAGGGTTATTTGGTTCTTTGCGGTCTAACTTCTTGAGTTCTTTGTATATATTGGATATTAGCCCTCTGTCGGATGTGGAGTTGGTGAAGATCTTTTCCCACTTTGTTGGTTGCCGTTTTGTCCTTCTGACAGTGTCCTTTGCTTTGCAGAAACTTTGTAATTTTATGAGGTCCCATTTGTCGATTCTTGATCTTAGAGCATAAGCTGTTGGTGTTCTGTTCAGGAACTTTTCCCCTGTGCCCAAGTCCTCCAGGGTCTTCCCAAGTTTCTTTTCTAGTAGTTTCAGTGTGTCTGGTTTTATGTGGAGGTCCTTGATCCACTTGGAGTTGATCTTAGTGCAAAGAGATAAGAGTGGGTCAATTCGCATTCTTCTGCATGTTGACCTCCAGTTGAACCAGCACCATTTGTTGAAAAGGCTATCTTTATTCCACCGGATGGTTGTGGCTCCTTTATCAAAGATCAAGTGACCATAAGTCTGTGGGTTAATTTCTGGGTCTTCAATCCTGTTCCATTGATCTGCTTGCCTGTTGCTATACCAATACCATGCAGTTTTTAACACAATTGCTCTGTAGTACTGCTTGAGGTCAGGGATATTGATTCCCCCAGAAGTCCTTTTATTGTTGAGAATAGTTTTTGCTATCCTGGGTTTTTTGTTGCTCCAGATGAATTTGAGAATCGCTCTTTCTAGATCTATGAAGAATTGAGTTGGGATTTTGATGGGGATCGCGTTGAATCTGTATATTGCTTTTGGCAAGATGGCCATTTTTACTATATTGATTCTGCCAATCCAGGAGCAAGAGATATTTTTCCATCTTCTGAGGTCTTCTTCAATTTCTTTCTTCAAGGACTTGAAGTTCCTGTTGTACAGATCTTTCGCTTGTTTGGTTAGAGTTATGCCAAGGTACTTTATGTTGTTTGTGGCTATTGTGAAGGGTGTTATTTCCCTAATTTCTTTCTCAGCCTGCTTGTCCTTTGAGTACAGGAAGGCCACTGACTTGCTTGAGTTAATTTTATAACCTGCCACTTTGCTGAAGCTGTTTATCAGCTGTAGAAGTTCTCTGGTGGAGTTTTTTGGGTCGCTTAGGTAAACTATCATATCATCTGCAAATAATGATAGTTTCACTTCTTCCTTTCCAATTTGTATCCCTTTGACTTCCTTATGTTGTCTAATTGCTCTTGCTAGAACTTCAAGTACTATATTGAAAAGATATGGAGAGAGAGGGCAGCCTTGTCTAGTCCCTGATTTTAGTGGGAATGCTTCAAGTTTCTCTCCATTTATTTTGATGTTGGCTACTGGTTTGCTGTAGATTGCTTTTACTATGTTTAGGTATGGGCCTTGAATTCCTGCTCTTTCCAAGACTTTTAGCATGAAAGGATGCTGAATTTTGTCGAATGCTTTTTCAGCATCTAATGAGATGACCATGTGGTTTTTTTCTTTCAGTTTGTTTATGTAGTGGATTACATTGATGGATTTCCGTATATTGAACCATCCCTGCATCCCTGGGATGAAGCCTACTTGATCATGGTGGATGATCGTTTTAATGTGCTCTTGGATTCGGTTAGCAAGAATTTTATTTAGTATTTTTGCATCTATATTCATAAGAGAAATTGGCCTGTAGTTCTCTTTCTTTGTTGGATCTTTTTGTGGTTTAGGTATTAGCGTAATTGTGGCTTCGAAGAATGAGTTGGGCAGTGTCCCTTCTGTCTCTATTTTGTGGAATAGTTTGAAAAGTATTGGTGTTAAGTCTTCTTTGAAGGTCTGGTAGAATTCTGCACTAAAACCATCTGGTCCCGTACTTTTTTTGGTTGGGAGGCTTTCTATAACCCCTTCTATTTCTTTAGGGGTTATGGGACTATTTAGCTGATCTACTTGATGCTGATTTAGTTTTGGTATTTGATATCTGTCTAGGAAATTGTCCATTTCCTCCAGATTCTCCAGTTGTTTTGAGTATAGACCTTTGTAGTAGGATCTGATGATCTTTTGAATTTCCTCAGTTTCTGTTGTTATGTCTCCCTTTTCATTTCTAATTTTGTTAATTTGTATACTGTCTCTGTGACCTTTGGTTAGTCTGGCTAAGGGTTTATCTATCTTGTTGATTTTCTCAAAGAACCAGCTCCTGGTCTTGTTGATTCTTTGTATGGTTCTCTTTGTTTCTATTTGATTGATTTCAGCCCTGAGTTTGATGATTTCTTGTCTTCTACTCCTCCTGGGTGAATTAACTTGTTTTTCTTCCAGGGCCTTAAGGTGTGCCATTAAGTTGCTAGTGTATGCTCTCTCCAGTTTCTTTTTGGATGCACTTAGAGCTATGAGTTTTCCTCTTAGCACTGCTTTCATTGTGTCCCATAGATTTGGGTAGGTTGTACCTTCATTTTCATTGAATTCTAAAAAGTCTTTGATTTCTTTTTTTATTTCTTCCTTGACCGAGGTGTCATTGAGTAGAGTATTGTTCAATTTCCATGTGTATGTGGGCTTTCTGTTGTTTTTGTTGTTATTGAAGACCACTCTTACTCCCTGGTGATCTGATAGGAGGCATGGGATTAGCTCGATCTTCCTGTATTTGTTGACATCTGTCTTGTGACCAATTATATGGTCTATTTTGGAGAAGGTACCATGTGGAGCTGAGAAAAAGGTATATTCTTTAGCTTTAGGATGAAATGTTCTATATATATCTGTTAAATCCAGTTGGTCCAGAGTTTCAATTAGTTTCACTGTGTCCCTGTTTAGTTTCTGCTTTCCTGATCTGTCCATTGAGGAGAGTGGAGTGTTGAAGTCACCCACAATTATTGTGTTAGGTGTAATGTGTGCTTTAAGCTTTAGTAAGGTTTCTTTTACGAATGAGGGTGCCCTTGCATTTGGAGCATAGATGTTCAGTATTGAGAGCTCTTCTTGGTGGATTTTCCCTTTGGCCAGCAAGAAGTGACCTTCTGAGTCTCTTTTGATGATTTTAGGTTGGAAGTCAATTTTATCTGATATTAGAATGGCTACTCCAGCTTGTTTCCTGGGACCATTTGATTGTAAAATCGTCTTCCAGCCTTTTACTCTAAGGCAGTGTTTGTCTTTAACACTGAGATGGGTTTCCTGTATGCAGCAAAATGTAGGGTCCTGTTTCCGTATCCAGTCTGTTAATCTATGTCTTTTTATTGGGGAATTGAGTCCATTGATGTTAAGAGATATTAAGGAATAGTAATTATTTCCTCCAGACATTTTTGAAATTATATTTATTTATTTTATTTATTTTTTTAATATTCGAGAGGTTACCTTCTTTTAGGTTTGATGAGAGGAGGTTTCTATCTTGTTTCTTCCCGGGTGTAGTTTCCGTCCTTGTCTTGGTGTTTTCCCCCTATTATCCTTTGTAGGGCTGGATTTGTGGAAAGATATCGTGCAAATTTGGTTTTGTCATGGAATACCTTGATGTCTCCATCTATGGCGATTGAGAGCTTTGCTGGGTAAAGTAGTTTTGCCTGGAGTTTGTGTTCTCTTAGAGTTTGCATTATATCTGCCCAGGATCTTCTAGCTTTCATGGTCTCAGGTGAGAAGTCTGGTGTTATTCTGATAGGTCTTCCTTTATAAGTTACTTGGCCTTTTTCTCTTGCTGCCTTTAATATTCTTTCTTTGTTTAGTACATTTGGAGTTTTGATTATTATGTGACGGGATGTGTTTCTGTTCTGGTCCAGTCTGTTTGGGGTTCTATAGGCTTCTTGTATATTCATGGGCATCTCTCTCTTTAGGTTGGGGAAGTTTTCTTCCATAATTTTGTAGAAGATATTTGCTGGCCCTTTAACTTGTACGTCTTCATTCTCGTCTATACCTATGATCCTTAGGTTTGGTCTTCTCATTGCGTCCTGGATTTCCTGGATGTTTTGGGTTACAGCCTTTTTGCATTTAGTATTTTCTTTGACTGTTGAATCAATGGTTCCTATGGTATCTTCAGCTTCTGATATTCTGTCTTCTATCTCTTGTATTCTATTGTTGATATTTGCATCTATGGCTCCTGATTTCTTCCCCAGGTTTTCTATCTCCAATGTTGTCTCCCTCTGTGATTTCTTAGTTGTTTCTACTTCTGTTTTTAGTATCTGGATGGATGTGCTCAGATCTTTCGCTTGCTTGATTGTGTTTTCATGTATTTCTTTAATAGATTTTTGTGCTTCCTCTTTCATAGCTTCTACTTGTTGGCCCACGTTCTTCTGTAGTTCTTTAAGTGACTTTTGTCTTTCTTCCTTATTGTCTTCTTCTCTTTGATCCATCTTCTCCTGCATTTCTTGAAGTGATTTTTGTATTTGCCTCGTAAAGGCTTCTAACTTTTGATCCATTTTCTCTTCTATTTCTTTACGAGATTTTTCTATGTGTTCAGCTACCAGCATCCTGACCAGTGATTTTATATCCAAGTCTTGTTTTTCTGGTGTTTTGGGGTATCCAGGGCTTCCTGTTGTTGGCGAACTGGGTTCAGATGCTGTCATGTTGCCTTGATTTCTGTTAGTGACATTCCTTCGTTTACCTTTTGCCATCTGGTTATTTCTGGTGTTAGTTGACCTTGTTGTCACTGGCTGGTGTTTGAATCTCCTGCGAGGCTGGGCTTACCTGTTGTTTCTTTACTGGTGGTTATGCGTGATTGCTGCTCAACGGGATCACGAGCTGGCTGCCACCGGCTGACTTTGTGCCCGGCCTGAGGACTCTGGCAAGTGTGGGGGAGTGCAGCAGAGCCTAGGTAGGCGCTGCTAGGCCTGCCTAGTAGGGAGAGCCTAGCAGATCCCCTCACGTGGTAGCCCCTGATGGAATCTATCTACCTGTGTCTTTCCAGCTGTGTCCTGGTTGCAATATGGAGGCCTGCCGCTATAGCTGGTCCGGGGTCCTGGGGAGCTGGGTGGTTCCGGTTGCCTCAGTGCAAGTCCTAAGCTCGCAGGGACCGTGCTGCAGAGCCTAGGTGCCTGGGCCCGCCTCTGGGCGAGAGCTCAGCAGAGCTCCCTGCTCCAGTCCCAGAAGGAGTCCCTACCTGCGCCTTTCCAGCTGTGTCCTGGTTGCAATATGGAGGCCTGCTGCTATCGCTGGTCCGGGGTCCTGGGGAGCTGGGTGGGTCCGGCTGCCTCGGTGCAAGTCCTAAGCTCACAGGGACCGTGCTGCAGAACCTAGGCGCCTGTGCCCTCCTCTGGGCGGGAGCTCAGCAGCGCTCCCTGCTCCAGTCCCAGACGGAGACCCTACCTGCGCCTTTCCAGCTGTGTCCTGGTTGCAATATGGAGGCCTGCTGCCTGATTCTACATTTCTTAAGGACCCTTATAATATATAGGGTCCTTAAGCTGACTATATAATAAGCTTGTGCTCATGTATAGTATACATGCACACAGATGCACATAAATATAGGGGATAGAGGTCAACCTCAGATATCATGTCTCAGGGACAACCTACCTCTGTTTTGTATGTGTGGAGTCATGTGTTTGTGGTATACATACTTGTTAATGAAGGTGTGTACGTGTGTGTCTTCTGGTGCACATGCATATCTCTGCCTGTGATTGTGTGTATAGGCAAGACATATACACAATATTATAATACAGCATATCTGCTCTTACTATCCATTTGAAGCTTATATTTCCTTTTCAGCTTCTGAAAAGCTTCAAGCTTCTCCAGGGCAACTTTTTTTTTCCCTTTTTTATTCACTGAAGTATTTCAAATGTATGTGTACTGACTGGTTTTGCGTGTCAACCTGACACAGGCTGGATCACAGAGTAAGGAGCTTCAAGTGAAAAAGTGCCTCCATGAGATCCAGCTGTAAGGCATTTTCTCAATTAGTGATCAAGGGAGGAGGGCCCATTGCGGGTGCTGCCATCCTTGGGCTGGTATTTTTGGGTTCTATAAGTAAGTAAGCTGAGCATGCCAGGGGGAGCAAGCCAGTAAGAAACATCCCTCCATGGTCTCTGCATCAGTTCCTGCTTCCCAACCTGCTTGCGTTCTGGTCCTGACTTCCTTTGGTGATGAACAGCAATGTTTCCACAGTGTAAGCTGAATAAACCCTTTCCTCCCCAACTTGCGTCTTTGTCATGATGTTTGTGCATGAATAGAAACCCTGACTAAGACAGTATGAGACTGGAAATCACATATTAGGAGACAAATCTGTCAATTGAATGAATAAAATCAAGTTGAAGGAGAGAGAAGAAAGGCTACAATTTGGTTTGTTGGCTACTCAAAATTTCTTGATTTTTTTAAAGAGGGTAGCTTGTAAATTAGTATTCTGGTTCTTTTTATTTGGTTAATTGGTTAGGTTTTATTGTTGTTCCTTCTTGCTTGTTTGCTTTTATGCTTTTGTCAACTTGACATAAACCAAAGTTATCTGGGAGTAGGATCATCAATTGAGAAAGACTTCCAATTAGATTGTTAGTAAAAAATTCTGTGGGGGGAATTTTCTTGATTAATTGCTGGGAGCCAACCCCAGCAAAGGTGTTTCTTCTTGGTCCTTCTTGAGGCAGCGGAGGGGGGAAGCGTCGGCGGGGGTAAGACTTTGTCTTACGGAAAGTTTAGGGTTGTTGTATAATAAAAGGTTTACTTATCTAAATCTAAGTTACTAGGCTAACATAGCTGACCTGCCTTCTGTGTTCCTCTGGAGCCAGAGACTGCAGTCTCAGGTATTTAACACCTCATCCTAAAACAGCAGGAGATTAAGTAAAGGGTTAATTGCTAGAGCCTTTCCCCTATTGTCCAGATGCCTCTTGCTTGTCAGTCTAGGGGGGAAGTTAGGAGCAATAAACTTCTAATGAACCTGGAGAAGAGAATAACACTTGTAGACAGAAAAATTTCTACATACGTGAATATGCATAATCTCACATAAATTCACACATACATCTTCATACATAGATTCACACATACATCTTTCACGCAGTCAGCTGGGCCCAGCTTGCATGCATTCTCACAATCTCATACTTACACACATACATGCATACATTCCCACAATTGCATACTTACACACACATCCATACTTACATATGCATATGGAGCAAAGACCAAGCACCGGTGCAGAAAGAACTCACTCATTCTGGATGAAAGATGGACTACAATATTTATTGCATGGAGAAAGAAAAAGCTTCCACCCTTTCAATGCTAAATGAATTAAATCCATGTTTGTAAGAAAAAGACTTTGTTTCTCTTAATAAGACTAAGCCTGCTTTGTCCTTACCATGGGACCTGTCCTTTCCAATGGTATGGAGAAGCCTGCCTGCTCCTTCTACTCTCTGCAACATCTTCTTTTTTCCTCTTTCTCTCTGCCTCCTGCACATTGTTATTTTCTTAGTTAGTTTATGTTACCTATAGTTTCTAAGTTACTCCACTCTGCATTATCCTTCTAGTCTTGTTCTCTTCTGACTAAAAAACTTCTCCTCAGTTCAGTTCTCCTCTCAGCTCTGTCCCTCTCATTCAGTTCTTCTGGTCTGACTTCTCTTTGTCCTCAGCCCTTAAACGTCTTTCAGAATGCATGATCACATGTTACAAAGTTCATCATAAGTTCACACAGAAAACCAAGTCCTAAATTGAAATAGAAGCTTACAACAGAGAATGTTTACATGCATATCCATTAGGAGTAATTATCTAGCTATCACTTGTCTTCTCTACAGGTTCGTAGAAAGTTTAAAACCATAACTAAGTTATAAGTGACGTTTTGTATAGAAAAACCCAGTCAATATTTTACCTTCTGTCCTAACACCTATAATAAATCCTAGTTCCCTTATTATGACCTTTAGTTAATTGTTTTACAACCTCTTGGAATGTGCTCTGAGTAGGAGAAAGTCTGGTTGCCATCTAAGAGCAATTAACTTGTGACACTTGGGAGACTGGCAGAGTTCTCATTGCAGTTTGGCTATAGGAGGGATCCATTAGAAAAGAGCTTAGTAATCACAGATATAATTTTAGGAATTCTTATAGGATCATCATTAAAACTAAAGTCATCTATTTGTCTACATAGCATCACTATAAGACATCTTCATGGATCTGCAAGGATCTGCTCCAAAGGAATGTGCTATTACTATTGATTATTATAAATGTATAATAATAATAACAACAGGAAAAGCATATAAATAGCAGGAAATCTTTCCTAAAATTAGTCCCCCACAGCCTTGCTGAATGGGGGCTCACCTGTCGCAGATTATATAATAATCCGAGGCAGGCATTTCAGGATGAACATCTGCTAGTATATTAGCTTGTCCCATTATGGCTCCTGACAATTAATGATACATCTTACAAGGCTGTCATTTCATCTGTTAGGATTGATTGTGTTGGATACTGATTGCATTTTCTTTTTGAAATCAGTAGCTCTAAAGTGGATCTCAAACAACCTAATAATGCTCTTGCAAAGACTATTTGTGTTAGTTAGGTTTCATTTGCTGTGAAAAAGATCATGACCTAGCCAGCTGAAGAGGAGGTCCAGAGTTGTATAAGATAATAGGCTGAGAAAGTCAGAAAACAACATTTGTACTTCTCTTCTGCACCAGATTGTCTTTCGAAGCTCTGGCCCTACTTGAGTTCCTTCTCTGACCTCTTTCAGTGATGGACTGCTACAGGAAGAGTGAGAGGAATTAAGCCCATTCCTCCCCAAGTTACTTTTATAAGTCATGATTCTTATTTCAGCAATAGAACCTTACGACAAATGGTTTTTACAAAGTACCTTGCTATCTGGTTTGAGCTCCTCTTTGGAACTGTTTATTTTTAAAAGATGATACAATCAGCATCCAACACAATCCCAGCAGATGGAAAGATGGACTTGCAAGATGAATTTAATTAGGGCAAAATATAAAATCCTATCCTTTATTCCAAACAGCAACTAAACTAATATAGATTCAGAGGCATTGCCTAGAAAGAGCATAAATAAAAAAGTCCCAAAGGATTAATTGACAGGGAGCTTGATATAAATCAGTACTGAACTATGACTGCCAAAAGAGCTAATGTAATTCTTGGCTGCATTAATAGAATATTTTGTCCAGATCAAGAGAAATAATAATTCCATTCTAGTATGCCTCTATATCAAACCACATCTAAACCATACACTTCAAAAATGAACTAAGCTGGAGCACATTCAAAGGAGAATCACTAAACACATAAAGAGAACTGAAGTCATGTTATACAAAGATTAGTTTTCAAAGAAGGAGTGGATATTTGTTAGACGCCTCCATAGCACTCTTGAAGCTGTTCAGGCTGTAAAGACTAATTGATAATTTTTGCTCCAATTGACTGCATAAGATGCAATTTTCTCTTCTGAAGGAACATAATGTGTAGTACCTCTATTTTCTTAAACTGAGATGGTCATCATCACAAAAGTCTCAGTACCTGGAATTATTCAAAAATGATAAAGCTGTCAGTCATCTTTAGTTAGGAATTGACCTTCTGATCTATGTTTGACCAAAAGACTCTTCAGTTTCTTTGAGACATATATTTCATGATGTTTGTAAAAACTGAGGAAGGTGAAAAGTAAAGTTAGTCAGGACGATGGCACAACTTAAGTATATGCCATGCTTATGGGGGTCAGTAGTTCCATTTTCAGTGGCATGTGGAATCACTCTGAGATCAACTATTAATTTCATTCTGAAGAGAGGAAAATACAGCTCAGTGAAAGAAAGGAATTCCTTCCTGGATCCCTGGAAAAAGTACAGAATCCTGTTATTCTAAGTTTCTGTGCTCCAAACAGAAAACATAATAGCCAAGACTTTTCATTTTGTATATCAAAAAGTTAAACATCAGTCCTAAATGGAACTAAAGCAATTCTATGAAAGCTTATAATTGCCAAGACTTTTCAGTTTTGTATATCAAAAAGTTAAAAATCAGCCCTAAATGGAACTAAACCATTTCTACGCAAACCCCAAGGAAAGATTTTACGCTGACATTATAAAGTTCACTTGCTTCAAGCCGAGAGCTGGCCTCACACCACTTAGCAGGGTCTGTATCTTAATCCACACCATGCTTATTAAAATATCATAGCAATACCTTGCAGAGAAATCTCTTATTCTCTGTTGCACTGAAGTTCTGCGTGAAATGGGAGATTTTTCTGTAATCAAGTTTAGACAGTAATGCCAAAGCATGTTTATAATAAAGCATCACTTCAAGGGATTCCAAAAAAAACCCTCAAAATACGAGTGTGAACGTTCCTCTCTTTGTTAATATCCTTGGATGATTTGTCTGATGAGCAGCAATGTTTAGCTTGTCTAAGTTCCTGCTTAAATTAATGAATTAAATTAATGGGAAAGGGGAAAGCCTTTGGAATGTAAACAAAAAAATACAGAATAAAAAGGATGAAAAAAAATTAATGAATATTCTGTATAACCCATGTTTCAAATTCTCCTAAGCCTCACCAAAACCTTGTTTGGACTAGAAATAGAAAACAAAAATTATATAAATGTCTTCCACCATCCTGTACTCAGTCAGGTTTACCTTCTTACCTTGGTCAGCCACTTGGTCTACTCTCAGCCTTCTGCCTGAGCTCCAGATAAAATGGCCTCTGGGCTGATTAAAGAAAAAATACCTGCTTTAGCACATGCTCTCCCACTGCCTAAGAGGTGGTCCAGAAAACCGGAATGCTTCCAGATAGAATGACATCCACCCTACGCATTAAAGGAAATGCCATCTTCAAAGTAAAATTTCTTTAACCACTAAAACAATGGCCTCTTTACCAGAATCTTCTTCTCATCTTCATAATATTTGTGCTAAAAATAAATGCCAAATTTCACATTGAACATATTTGATTTATTTTTTAGGACTTTTGTCCACTGCCATATGAATGAGCAGTGTATTATATGGTGAAAGTATTTTTAGATTTTTTTATCTTATATACTTGAGAATTCTGTCTAAATGTGTAATTATGTGCATGCCTGATAACGCTCACAGTGTTCAAAGGAGGACACATGATCTCCTGGAAGTGGATGGTTATGAGTCATTCTATGGGTTCTGGGATCCTCTCTGCAAGATCCTCTCTGCAAGATCCTCTCTGCAAGATCCTCTCTGCAAGATCCTCTCTGCGAGAGCAATAATAGGGTTCTTCACCACTGAACTGTCTTCCAACACCTGACATCCAAGACATAAAGGTAATAAAAACCATTCCCATATGAACTTTTTACCTAATATGTAGACTCCTCTGAAAAATTCCTATTCTATTGTGATAATTTCTCTAAAATTTAAAGGAAATAATACAATTTAGATTTTTGCTACATATTTAAATAACCTCATTGCATGCTATTGTGGTCTTTCTCTTACAAACGTTTCCAAGAGAGTGTTCAGTTAGTAATACATATCATAGCCTGGGGAGCACAGTCTTTCCATGGAATATGGAATGGAAAGAGTCGTCTCAGCCACTGGCTTCTTTTCAAAATGTGTCTTCAGAACCATTTCTAGCAAGGGAATTAATTGCTTTTCAAAAATCCCTCCCCTAGTTTTTATGCCTGTGCCAGGAGCCAAGGATTGGAGTGAGCAAGTGTATCCAAATGCCCGATCCAGGAATGGCTTGATTGGAACAGGGGAGAACAAAAGTATAAAGAGTGTCACTGCTAGACTCCTGTCTGCAGCCACAACAGAGTATCATGAAGGATGTCAGCGATTGGTGTTTTCCCATGAGATGGATCGCAAGTTGGTCTGGTTATTGGTTGGCAATTCCTTCACTCTCTGATCTATCCCCTGTGCCTGCAGTTCTTGTAAATAGGATAAATTTTTGCATCAAACTATTGGGTCAAAAGTTTTGTGGGTAGGTTGGTGTCCCTATTGCTCCATTGGGGTTCCTGCCTGGCTACAGGAGGTGGCCTCTTCAGGTTCCATAAACAAAATCCTGTGAGCCACAGCTAAGGACACTCCCATTGATTTTTGGGCACCTCCCTAATCTCAGGTCTATGTCTTGTCCACCTTCAGAAGGAACTGCTCCTCAGTGCAATTGACTCGGGCAATGCTGCCTCCAAGAGTGGAGCTTACCTAGTCTAGTGCACCTGTTCCATAACAGTGGAAGTGAATGAGTGGGTAATAGACTATGCCTCGAAAAACGAGGATAGTGCATCTGGTGCCTGCTGGCCAAGAGGATTTTACCCACTCTTGAGAATGGGACTTTCATCCCACACTGTGTTCCATCTGATGCTTCTACCTTCACACCCACAATATAGATGGTTTCTTCATTGCCAAGTTCAATAAAATTTCCAACTCTATTCCCCAACCCTTAGCAGGAAGTTCAGCAGCAGCAACCCCTATGGAACCTGACCTGAAGGATCAGGTTACCCCCAAAGTCTGAGAACAGTAGTCAACCTACCAAGAAAACCCTCGCAGCAGTTGGATAGACAGCAGCATTCCAAGAAGCCCTTCCTGAAAATGAATGGCCAGGCTTATCCACTGTACCTTCTGTCCCAAAGGCCCAAGTGACTTCCAGGCTCCTGGAGAGCAGTCAGTCTGATGGGAAAGCTGAAACTGATCAGGAAATGAAAGACTTAGCTGGTAAACTAAAGCAAAGGGGACTTAAATGAAAGCCCTCCAAAGAAGCTGCTTTCCCAAAGCAGGGTGCCCCTCCCAAGGGCGAAGACTGTGCATCCTCTGTCTGAAATTTGTGGCAGCCCAAAGCCTAAGGACTATGGGCAGTCCCTTGAGAAAGACAAAAGGATAAGGTAAAGCAGCAATTATCAGAGCAGCCTGCCAAGAGAACTGCTTCCCTGAAAGAAGATGTTGTCCCCCAAGGGACCCTCAGCCCCCCACTGTGTCTCCCCACAGTTCCACCAGTCCCCCACCAGCAAAAAGGAGGAGATCTGTGAAAAAGGGCAGCAGCAGCCAGGTGCTGTTGTCTTAAATGGACTTGGATACTAGACTGCTGACTCATGGGCATTGCCTCTAATTTGGAACTCTTAGATTCTTCGGCAAGGGTGCCCTCCCCTACGCTATAAACATATGAAATTTAATGTACATATTAGCTCCCCTAAAAAAAATCTTCCTGAATACTTAAGAAGAGACTAGACTACAGCTGGATAAAACACATTCACATTAGTTATGTTGTTCACAGATTGAAAGCTATTTCCTTTAGTGCCTCTGAAAATCTGACAGGATTATCAAGACAGAGGGTCACAAACCATAAGTGTTTTATCTCTTACTGTGACCTAACAGGCAGCAACTGTGAACCCTTAAATGTATCTAAATTGCTGAGTGCTACAGCCTGTCATAGGTTTACATCTGAGTACACCTTGATTCTTTTACTTCCCAGGGACTGTGGAAATACAGAATATTTACTTGTGTCATTGCAGTAATAATATTTGATGCTGTAAAGTTCTAAATATTATATTTTTTCTTTTTTGTTGAATACATTCCTCATTTATATCTCAAATGTTATAACCTTTCCCGGTTTCCCCCCACCCACCCAGGAAGCACTCAACCCATCCTCTCTCCCCTGCCTCCATGAGGATGCCCCTCCTCAACCCAAACCACTCCCACCTACCCCACCACCACCCACCCCTGATTTCCCCACGCTGGGGCATCTATCAAGCCTTCATAGAACCAATGACCTCTGCTCCCACTGATGTATGACAAAGGCATTCCTCAGTCACATTTTTGGCTGGAGCCATGTGTACCCCTTGATTGATGGCTTAATCCCTGGGAGCCCGGGGCGGGGGGGGGTTGGTTGGACAACATTGTCATTCTTCCCATGAGGCTACAAACCCCTCCAGGTCCTCCAGTCCACCCTCCAACTCCTCCACTGGGGACCCTGTGCTCAGTCCAATGGTTGGCTGCCTAGGATCTACCTCTCTATCTGTAAGGCTCTGGCAGGCCCCCTCAAGAGACAGCCATATTAGGATCCTTTCATCAAGCACTTCTTGGCATCCACAATAGTGTTGAAGTTTGGTGACTCTTTATAGGGTGAATCCCCAGGTAGGACAGTCTCTGGAGGGCATTTTCTTCAGTCTCTGACCTACCCGTTGTCTTCATAATTGCTCCTGTGAGTACTTTGTTCTCTTTCTCTGGAAAACTGAAGCACCCCTACTTTAGTCTTCCTTCTTCTTGAGCTTCATTTGGTCTGGGAATTGTATCTTGTTTATTCTGAGCTTCTGGGCTAATATCCACTTACCAGTGAGTGCATACCATGTGTGTTCTTTTGTGATTGTGTTATCTCACTCAGGATGACACTTTCTAGGTCTATCTATTTGCCTAAGAATTTCATGAATTCATTGTTTTTAATCGCTGAATAGTACTCCATTGTGTAAATATAGCACATTTTCTGTGTCCATTCCTCTGTTGAAGGACATCTGGGTTCTTTCCAGCTTCTGGTTATTATAAATAAGGTTAAATGTAAGGTAAAGAAAGGTCTTTTCCCAATCTGTTGGTTGCTGTTTTTGTCCTATTGACAGTGTCCTTTGCCTTACAGAAGCTTTACAATTTTATGAAGTCCATTTGTTGATTCTTGTTCTTAGAGCATTTCTGATCAAGAAATTTTCCCATGTGCCCATGTGTTCAAAGCTCTTCCCCATTTTCTCCTCTATAAGCTTCAGTGTATCTGAATTTATGAGAGGGCCTTGATCCACTTGCACTTGAGCTTTGTACAAGAAGATAAGAATGGATCAATTTGCATCCTTCTACATGTAGACTGCAAGTTGATCCAGCACCATTTGTTAAAACTGCTCTCTTTTTTCCACCAGATATTTTTAGCTCCTTTGTCAAATATCAAGTGAACATAAATGTGTGGGTTTATTTCTGGATCTTCAGTTCTATTCCATTGATCTTCCTGACTGTCTCTGTAGCAATACCATACATTTACTACTATTGCTCTTTAGTAAAGCTTTGAGGTCAGAGATGGTGATTCCCCCAGACATTCTTTTGTTTTAGAGAATAGTTTTTTTATTATTCTGAATAAATTTGCAGATTGCTCTTTCTAGCTCTATGAAGAATTGATTTGGAATTTTGATGGGAATTGCATTGAATCTATAGATTGCTTTCAGCAAGAGGGCCATTTTTGCTGTATTAATCCTGCCAATCCATGAGCATGGGAGATCTTTCCATTTTCTGAGAATTTCTTCGATTTCTTTCTTCAGAGTCTTGAAATTCTTTTCATACAGATCATTCATTTGCTTGATTAGAGTCACACCAAGATATGTAATATTATTTGTGACTACTGTGAAGGATGTTACTTCCCTAATTTCATTCTCAGCCTCTTTATATTTTGAGTATAGGAAGGCTACTGATTTGTTTGAGTTAATTTTATAACCAGCCACTTTACTGAAGTTGTTTATCAGCTGTAGGAGATTTCTGATGGAATTTTTGGGGTCACTCAAGTATACGATTCTACCACTGCAAATATTTGACTTCTTCCTCTCCAATTTGTATACCTTTGACCTCCTTTTGTTGTCTAATTGCTCTAGCTAGAACTTCAAGTACTATATTGAATAGGGAGAGAGAGGATGGGCAGCCTTGTCTGGTCCCTGATTTTAGTGGGATTACTTCAAGTTTTTCTACATTTAATTTGATCTTGACTACTGGTTTACTGTATAATGCTTTTACTATGTTTAGGTGTGGCCCTTGAATTCCTGTTCCCTCCAAGACTTTTAACAGGAAGGGATGCTGAATTATTTCAAATGCTTTTTCAGCATCTAGTGAAAATATCATGTAGTTTTTTTCTTTGATTTTGTTTATGTAGTGGATTACATTTATAGATTTCTATATATTAAACCATCCTTGCATCCCTGGGATAAAGCCTACTTGATCTTGGTGGATTGTTTTGATTTATTCTTGGATTCTTTTGGCAAATTTTTATTGAGTGTTTTTGCATCAATGTTCATAAGGGAAATTGGTCTGATGTTATCTTTCTTTGTTTGGTCTTTGTTTGGTTTAGGTATAAGCGTAATTGTGGCTTCACAGAAGGAATTGGGGAGTGTTCCTATTTTGTAGAATAGTTTGAAGAGTATCAGTATTAGGCCTTCTTTGAAGATCTAAAAGAATTCCCTAACAAAACTATCTGGTCCTGGCCTTTTTCTAGTTGGAGGGATATTAATTACCACTTCTATTTCCTCAGGGCTTATGGGACTATTGAGATGGTTTATCTGATCCTGTTTTAATGTTGGCACCTGGTATGTGTCTAGAAAATTGTGATTTCTTCCAGATTTTCCAATTTTGTTGAGTATAAGCATTTGTAGTGGCATCTGATTATTTTTGAATTTCCAAACTTTCTGATGTTGTCTTCCTTTTTATTTCTGATTTTATTAATTTGGGCAATGCCTCTGTGCCCTCTGGTTAGTCTGGCTAAGTAAGGGTTTATCCATCTTGTTGATTTTCTCAATGAATTAACTCCTGATTTTGTTGATTCTTTGTGTAGTTCTTTTTTTTCCTTTGTATAGCTCTTTCTGTTTCTATTTGGTTGATTTTGGCCCTAAGTTTGATTATTTCCTGCTGTCTACTACTCTTGGGTATACTTGCTTCTTTTTGTTCTAGAACTTTCAGGTATGTTTCAAGCTGCTAGTATAAGTTCTCTGTATTTTCTTTTTGGAGGTACTAAGCACTATGAGTTTTCCTCTTAGCACTGTTTTCATTATGTTCCATAAGTTTTGGTATAATGTTTCTTCATTTTCATTAAATTCTAAAAATTCTTTAATTTCTTTATTTCTTCATTGACCAAGATATTATTGAGTAGAGAATTGTTCAATGTCCATGTGTATGTATGTTTTCCATTGTTTTTGTGAGAACTTAAGACCGGCCTTAGACCATGATGATCTGATGGAGCACATGGAATTATTTCAATACTCCTCTATCTGTTGACACCTGTTTTGATACCAATTATATGGTTAATTTTGGAAAAGGTACCATGAGGTGCTGAGAGGAAGATATATTCTTTTGCTTTAGGATGAAATGTTCTATAAATATCTATTAGATCCATTTGGTTCATAATTTCTGTTAGTCTTACTGTGTCTCTGATTAGTTTCTGTTTCCATCATTTGTTCATTGCTGAGAGTAGGGTGTTGAAGTCTCCCACTATTATTGTGGGGCTGCAATGTGTGCTTTGAGCTTTAATAAAGTTTCATTTATGAATGTGGGTACCCTTGCATTTGGAGCATAGATGATCAAAATTGAGAGTTCATCTTGGTAGATTTTTCCTTTGATCAGCATGAATTTTCCTGCCTTATCTTTTTTGACAACTTTTGGTTGAAAGTTAATTTTATCTGATGAAAGAATTGCTACTCCAGCTTGTTTCTTGGGACTATTTGCTTGTAAAATTGTTTTCCAACCTTTGACTCTGAGGTAGTGACTGTCTTTGTTACTAAGATGGGTTTCTTGTATGCAGCAAATGTTGGGTCCTGTTTACATATTTAGTCTGTTAGTTTATGTCTTTTTATTGGGGAATTGATATTAAGAGATATTAAGGAAAAGTGATTGCTACTTCCTGTTATTTTTGTTGTTAAAGGTGGAATTCTGTTTGGGTGGCTATCTTCTTTTTAGTTTGCTGAAAGATTACTTTATTGCTTTTTCTAGGATGTGGTTTCCCTCCTTGTGTTGGTATTTTCTACCCATTATCTATTGTAGAACTGGGTTTGTGGAAAGATAATGTGTAAATTTGGTTTTGTCATAGAATATCTTGATTTGTCCATCTATGGTAATTGATACTTTTGCTGGGTATAGTAGTCTGGGCTGGTATTTGTGTTCTCTTAGGGTCTGTATGACATCTGTCCAGGTTCTTCTAGTTTTCATAGTTTCTGATGAGAAGTCTGGTGTAATTCTGATAAGTCTGCCTTTATATGTTACTTGAAATTTTTTTGTTGTTTTTTGGTTTTTCTGAGACAGGGTTTCTCTGTGTACTCCTGGCTGTCCTGGTACTCACTCTGTAGACCAGGCTGGCCTCAAACTCAGAAATCCACCTGCCTCTCTGCCTCCCAAGTGCTGGGATTACAGGTGTACACCACCACGCCCGGCTGTTACTTGACATTTTTACCTTACAGCTTTTAATATTCTCTCTTTGTTTAGTTCTTTTGGTATTTTGATTATTATGTAATGGGAGGAATTTCCATTCTGGTCCAATCTGTTTGGATTTCTGTAGGCTTCTTATATATTCATGAGCATCAATTTCTTTAGGTTAGAGAAGTTTTCTTCTATAATTTTGTTGAAGATATTACATTAAGTTATAAATATTTGCTCTATTCTATACCTATAATCCTTAGGTTTGGTCTTCTCATTGTGTCCTAGATTTCATGGTTGTTTTGGGTTGCAAGCTTTTGGCATTTTGCTCTTTCCTTGACTATTGTGTCAATGTTTTCTATGGTACTTCTGCACCTGAGATTCTTTCCTCTATGTCTTATATTCTGTTGCTGCTGCTTGCATCTATGACTCCTGATTTCTTTCCAAGGTTTTCTATCTCCAGAGTTGTCTCCCTTTGTGATTTCTTTATTGTTTCTACATCCATTTTTGGATCCTGGATGGTTTTGTTCAGTTTCTTCACTTGTTTGTTTGTGTTTTCCTTTAATTCTTTAAGGAATTTTTGTGTTTCCTCTTTAAGAGTTTCTAACTATTGACCCATGTTCTCCTGTATTTCTTTAAGGGATTTTTGTGTTTCCTCTTTAAGGCCTTCTATGCATTGACCGATGTTCTCCTGTATTTCTTTAAGGGAGTTATTTATGTCCTTTTTGAAGTCTTCTATCAGCATCATGAGATGTGATTTTAAATCCAAATCTTGCTTTTCTGCTGTTTTGGGCTATCCAGGAAGTGCTATTGTGGGAGAACTGGGTTTGTATGAGGCCATGTTGCCTTGGTTTCTGTTGGTAATGTTCTTCCATTTGCCTTTTGCTATCTGGTTATCTATGGTCTTAGCTGATCTTGCTGTTTCTGATTGTGGCTTATATGTCCTGCAAGCCTGTATATCTGTACTCCTGGGAGTCCCATTCTTTCTGTGTACACAGATATGTAGGCACTCCTGGGAGACCAGCCCTCTTGTGGTGGTATTTGTGTATGTAGATCTGTGGCACAGGATCAGTTCTGCTCTCTCAGGCCTCTCTGCACTCCTGGAAAGTTAGCCATCTCCCTGTGCCATCTGGATATGGCACTCTGTGGCATAGGATGGTCCCCATCTAGAGACCGAATCTGGAGGGCTCCAGCCTGAGGGTTCCGGATGGTTTCCTCTGAGCAGCAGGGGTGGTTTTACCTGTGCTCTCAGGCCTCTCTGCACTCCTGAGGAAGGACATGTGGCAAAAGATGTAGAAGGAACAGAAGAGGAGTGGTATATGGGAGGGCAGAAGTTTGGGTGATTGATTTGTGGTGAGTCTGCTGGGGCCCCAGCAGCAGCTCTGGTACTCCAGATGTGGGACGGGGTTCTTACCAACTTCTCTGAGTGCAAGGGGTTCTCTAGGATGGAACAGGAAAAAAGGACAAGCAGCAGAAGGTAAATATTATATTTTATATGCTTTGTAGCTCTCTAATTTCAAATCTCTCCTTTAATCATACTTTTAGATCTTGATCTAAAAATCCCACCTTCTCTAGTTAATTTCCTAGTCAATTAAGTTAGAAAATGCTGAACAGTTAAATATTGTCAAGGCAGATATATTAAGTTGCATCTGTTTCTACACAGAAATACTAGCACCACAATTTAGAATCAACACCAATTTTTGCTAGGAATTTGGTGTATATTTTTTCTTGAATTTGAAACCATGCCAAAAGGTTGATGGCATTTTTTGGGCTACTTCTAAAAATAACAACATTCTGAGGATAATTTTTTTAAAAAGAAATATTTACTACCTCCTGATTTGGAATGAGATGGCCAACCAATTTTGAATTCTAGAAAACACAAGTGAAGCTGTATAGAAATGAAACCCAGCTGTAGTTACTTAAGAGTAACTGTGAGAGTGCCATGCTGCCAGCATAGATTCTCCCTTCCCTGCATCAATGATGCTTGTAGAGATGAATGCTACATGAGCTGCACAGGTAATAGATGCTGCATTTTGATAAGGTTTTAATGAACATGGACATCTTAACAAAGCTATAATGGGTGATGGCTTAAACTCAGTGTCTGAGAAAACCTTTAATTAAGATTTATAAGGCCAGCTACCAAGAGCAAATATAAAATGATGGCTAGACATGGGGTTAAAAAAAAGATGACTGATGGTCCCTCTGGTTTATAACTCTCACTCTAACTTCGATGATTTACTGAAATTCCTGATCTAGAGAATTTTGTCTCACACGAGAAACAGGCAATTGGAAGGAGTGGTGAATAACCAAATATTTCAGCACCTCACTAGATTTTTGATGATCAGAAATGACTATTCCCACCAACAACAATGTCAACGGTCTTAATCACATGCTCTGGAATGTCAAACAGATTTCTGACACTCATCTTCTGTCTAAAACTAGTTTGAAAAATGACCATGTTGTCATCAGGAAAAAGAATAAACCCCTTAATCTATTTTAGTGTTAAGATTCTTAAGCTTGTTCCTACAGTGTCCTAGGGAGTTGGCCATAGTAGCCACCAAACAGTACACAACAGCAATGCTTTCTATATTAGGTCTGGGAGATCATAGGAACAATAACAACAGGTTCAATATTAATAGGACCATGCTGTTGGGGATCTTTTCTTTCAAACAAGATCAGTATCCCATGTACTAGTAATAAGAAGGCTATAAGAACTGGAAATTATAGTACACTGAGAAAAATAGATATAATAATTCTAATTATTTTCAGGTTTTGCTAAACATTTTATTGTGTACTTTTGAAACATAGAACCTCAGATTTTGAATGACTCTAACAGGTACCTAGGAAAAGATATTGTACAGAAAATAGTGCTGAAGTTGTAGCTGGAGAGGTGAATCAATGGTTAAGAACACATATTGTCATGCTAGGTCCCTTTGTGTGAGCGCTCCATAGCCTCAGTAATAGTGTCAGGTCTTGGGACCTTCCCATGAGCTGGATCCCACTTTGTTGAATCTTCTTTTCCTTAGGCTCCTCTCTATTTCCATCCCTGTAATTCTTTCAGACAGGAATATGACAGCATTCCGGAAGAGCCTACAAGAAGCTGAAAGAGTCAGATGCAGATATTTGCACCCAACCAATGGACAGAAGCAGCGGATCCTTGCTGTTGAATTAGGGAAGGCTGAATGAAGCTGAGGGTGACTCTGTAGGAAGACCAGCAGTCTCAATAAACAAACACTGGATCACCAAACAGGCAGCATACACCAGCTGATAGGAGGGGCTGAACACACATACAGTAGAGGACTGCCAGATCTGTGTTCATTCAGAGAGATACACCTAACCCTCAAGAGACTGGAGGCCCCAGGGAGTTTAGAGGTCAGGTGGGGGGGATGAGTAGGGACATCCACGTGAAGATGGGAGAGGGGAGGGGTATGGGATGTAGAACTGTAGAAGGGTGGACAAGGGTTGGTGGGGTGGGTAATAAAATATGGAGTGTATAAAAATAATTAATTAATAAAATATTGTTAAAAAAGAATATATATCATTTTGTCAGAGGATCTGGGTCTAGGTTCCAGGATATACATGGAGGCTCACAACTAACTGAAATTCCAGGTATACAGGACTTATTCCATCTTCTGATCCCAGTGGTCACCAGGCACACATATGGTGCAATACATACAAATGCAGGTTAAACATTCATACATACACAAGAAATAAAACTGAAAGAACAAGGGAAAAAATGAAGTGGGGGAAGGAAGGATGGAAGGAAGGAAAAGAAGAACACTTTTTTTTCTTGCAATACAAACCTTTAAAGGACAGAGGTGAGCTACAGCATTCTGTCATGTTTCTAATCACTATCACTATGAAAATATTTGCAGCATAAGGAAGTGCTTTACATGTTGTCAGCTTTATGAAATAATAGTGTATTGTTTCTTTCTCTTTCTCCTCCTAGAAGTGTCAGCTTCTGTGACTGTGACTCAATTCTCTCAAAAAACATCTAAGATACAAACATCACTTCTCTGTCATTTTAATCTCAACCTAGAATGTCTTTGTATCCTCCTGTGCTCTGTGCTAGAGCACTTTATTTTGAAAATAGTACACATTCCTCCTACAAAGGTGTAATTCAAATGGGAAAAGTTCCCCCATATGCTCATGTATTTCAATGTTTTTTTTAATATTTTATTTTCTATATTCTATGTTTACATTCCAAAGGCTTTCCCCTTTCCCAGTTCCCACCCACCATAGTTCCCATAGTTCCTCTCCCGCCCCCAACTGTTCCCCAATAATTCCCCCTCCCACCTCGGTTTCTTTACTAAACTGGATGCAATCTTTACAGGCCCAGGGTCCTCTCCTTTCTTCTTCTTGGGAATCAATTGACTTGTTATTTGTGTCTTGAGTATTTAGGGCTTCTGGGCTCATTAATATCCACTTATCAGTGATTGCATTTCATGTGCATTCTTTTGTGATTGGGTTAATTCACTCAGGATGATATTTTCCAGGTCTAACCATTTACCTACAAATTGCATGAATTCATTATTTTTAATTGCTGAGTAGTATTCCATTGTATAAATATACCACATTTTCTGTATCCATTCCTCCTTTGAGGGATATTTGGGCTCCTTCCAATTTCTGGCTATTATAAACAAGGCTGCTATAAACATAGTGGAGCATGTGTCCTTATTGCATGCAGGGGAATCCTCTGGGTATATGCCCAGGAGTGGTATGCCAGGGTCCTCTGGAAGTGACATGCCCAATTTTCTGAGGAACCGCCAAACTGATTTCCAGAGCAGTTTTACCATTTTGCAATCCCACCAACAGTGGAGGAGTGTTCCTCTTTCTCCACATCCTTGCCAGCACCTGTTGTCTCTTAAGTTTTTAATCTTAGCCATTCTGACTGGTGTGAGGTGGAATCTCAGGGTTGTTTTGATTTGCATTTCCCTGATGACTAATGATGTTGAACATCTTTTAAGGTGTTTCTCAGCCATCCGAATTTCTTCTGGTGAAAATTCTTTGTTTAGCTCTGTGCCCCATTTTTTGATAGGGTTATTTGTTTCTTTGGTGTCTAACTTCTTGAGTTCTTTGTATATATTGGATATTAGCCCTCTGTCGGATGTGGAGTTGGTGAAGATCTTTTCCCACTTTGTTGGCTGCCGTTTTGTCCTTCTGACAGTGTCCTTTGCTTTGCAGAAACTTTGTAGTTTTATGAGGTCCCATTTGTTGATTCTTGATCTTAGAGCATAAGCTATTGGTGTTCTGTTCAGGAACTTTTCCCCTGTGCCCAAGTCCTCCAGGGTCTTCCCAAGTTTCTTTTCTAATAGTTTCAGTGTGTCTGGTTTTATGTGGACGTCCTTGATCCACTTGGAGTTGATCTTAGTGCAAAGAGATAAGAGTGGGTCAATTCGCATTCTTCTGCATGTTGACCTCCAGTTGAACCAGCACCATTTGTTGAAAAGGCTATCTTTATTCCACCGGATGGTTGTGGCTCCTTTATCAAAGATCAAGTGACCATATGTCTGTGGGTTAATTTCTGGGTCTTCAATCCTGTTCCATTGATCTGCTTGCCTGTTGCTATACCAATACCATGCAGTTTTTAACACAATTGCTCTGTAGTACTGCTTGAGGTCAGGGATATTGATTCCCCCAGAAGTCCTTTTATTGTTGAGAATAGTTTTAGCTATCCTTGGTTTTGTGTTGCTCCAGATGAATTTGAGAATTGCTCTTTCTAGATCTATGAAGAATTGAGTTGGGATTTTGATGGGGATCGCATTGAATCTGTATATTGCTTTTGGCAAGATGGCCATTTTTACTATATTGATCCTGCCAATCCAGGAGCAAGAAATATTTTTCCATCTTCTGAGGTCTTCTTTGATTTCTTTCTTCAAGGACTTGAAGTTCCTGTTGTACAGATTTTTCGCTTGTTTGGTTAGAGTTACGCCAAGATACTTTATGTTGTTTGTGGCTATTGTGAAGGGTGTTATTTCCCTAATTTCTTTCTCAGCCTGCTTGTCCTTTGAGTACAAGAAGGCCACTGACTTGCTTGAGTTAATTTTATAACCTGCCACTTTGCTGAAGTTGTTTATCAGCTGTAGAAGTTCTCTGGTGGAGTTTTTTGGGTCGCTTAGGTAAACTATCATATCGTCTGCAAATAATGATAGTTTCACTTCTTCCTTTCCAATTTGTATCCCGTTGATTTTCTTATGTTGTCTAATTGCTCTTGCTAGAACTTCAAGTACTATATTGAAAAGATATGGAGAGAGAGGGCAGCCTTGTCTAGTCCCTGATTTTAGTGGGAATGCTTCAAGTTTCTCTCCATTTATTTTGATGTTGGCTACTGGTTTGCTGTAGATTGCTTTTACTATGTTTAGGTATGGGCCTTGAATTCCTGCTCTTTCCAAGACTTTTAGCATGAAAGGATGCTGAATTTTGTCGAATGCTTTTTCAGCATCTAATGAGATGACCACGTGGTTTTTATCTTTCAGTTTGTTTATGTAGTGGATTACATTGATGGATTTCCGTATATTGAACCATCCGTGCATCCCTGGGATGAAGCCTACTTGATCATGGTGGATGATCGTTTTGATGTGCTCTTGGATTCGGTTAGCAAGAATTTTATTTAGTATTTTTGCATCTATATTCATAAGAGAAATTGGCCTGTAGTTCTCTTTCTTTGTTGGATCTTTTTGTGGTTTAGGTATTAGCGTAATTGTGGCTTCGAAGAATGAGTTGGGCAGTGTCCCTTCTGTCTCTATTTTGTGGAATAGTTTGAAAAGTATTGGTGTTAAGTCTTCTTTGAAGGTCTGGTAGAATTCTGCACTAAAACCATCTGGTCCCGTACTTTTTTTGGTTGGGAGGCTTTCTATAACCCCTTCTATTTCTTTAGGGGTTATGGGACTATTTAGCTGATCTACTTGATGCTGATTTAATTTTGGTATTTGATATCTGTCTAGGAAATTGTCCATTTCCTCCAGATTCGCCAGTTGTGTTGAGTATAGACCTTTGTAGTAGGATCTGATGATCTTTTGAATTTCCTTAGTTTCTGTTGTTATGTCTCCCTTTTCATTTCTAATTTTGTTAATTTGTATACTGTCTCTGTGTCCTTTGGTTAGTCTGGCTAAGGGTTTATCTATCTTGTTGATTTTCTCAAAGAACCAGCTCCTGGTCTTGTTGATTCTTTGTATGGTTCTCTTTGTTTCTATTTGATTGATTTCAGCCCTGAGTTTGATGATTTCTTGTCTTCTACTCCTCCTGGGTGAATTAACTTCTTTTTTCTTCCAGGGCTTTAAGGTGTGCCATTAAGCTGCTAGTGTATGCTCTCTCCAGTTTCTTTTTGGATGCACTTAGAGCTATGAGTTTTCCTCTTAGCACTGCTTTCATTGTGTCCCATAGATTTGGGTAGGTTATACCTTCATTTTCATTGAATTCTGAAAAGTCTTTGATTTCTTTTTTTATTTCTTCCTTGACCAAGGTGTCATTGAGTAGAGTATTGTTCAGTTTCCATGTGTATGTGGGCTTTCTGTTGTTTTTGTTGTTATTGAAGACCACTCTTACTCCATGGTGATCTGATAGGAGGCATGGGATTAGCTCGATCTTCTTGTATTTGTTGACATCTGTCTTGTGACCAATTATATGGTCTATTTTGGAGAAGGTACCATGTGGAGCTGAGAAAAACGTATATTCTTTAGCTTTAGGATGAAATGTTCTATATATATCTGTTAAATCCAATTGGTCCAGAGTTTCAATTAGTTTCACTGTGTCCCTGTTTAGTTTCTGCTTTCCTGATCAGTCCATTGAGGAGAGTGGAGTGTTGAAGTCACCCACAATTATTGTGTTAGGTGTAATGTGTGCTTTAAGCTTTAGTAAGGTTTCTTTTACGAATAAGGGTGCCCTTGCATTTGGAGCATAGATGTTCAGTATTGAGAGCTCTTCTTGGTGGATTTTCCCTTTGGCCAGCAAGAAGTGACCTTCTGAGTCTCTTTTGATGATTTTAGGTTGGAAGTCAATTTTATCTGATATTAGAATGGCTACTCCAGCTTGTTTCCTGAGACCATTTGCTTGTAAAATTGTCTTCCAGCCTTTTACTCTAAGGCAGTGTTTGTCTTTGACACTGAGATGTGTTTCCTGTATGCAGCAAAATGTAGGGTCCTGTTTCCGTATCCAGTCTGTCAATCTATGTCTTTTTATTGGGGAATTGAGTCCATTGATGTTAAGAGATATTAAGGAATAGTAATTATTTCCTCCAGACATTTTTGAAATTATATTTATTTATTTTATTTATTTTTTATATTCGAGAGGTTACCTTCTTTTGGGTTTGATGAGAGGAGATTTCTATCTTGCTTCTTCCTGGGTGTAGTTTCCGTCCTTGTCTTGGTGTTTTCTCCCTATTATCCTTTGTAGGGCTGGATTTGTGGAAAGATATCGTGCAAATTTGGTTTTGTCATGGAATACCTTGATGTCTCCATCTATGGCGATTGAGAGCTTTGCTGGGTAAAGTAGTTTTGGCTGAAGTTTGTGTTCTCTTAGAGTTTGCGTTATATCTGCCCAGGATCTTCTAGCTTTCATGGTCTCAGGTGAGAAGTCTGGTGTTATTCTGATAGGTCTTCCTTTATAAGTTACATGGCCTTTTTCTCTTGCTGCCTTTAATATTCTTTCTTTGTTTAGTACATTTAGAGTTTTGATTATTATGTGATGGGATGTGTTTCTGTTCTGATCCAGTCTGTTTGGGGTTCTGTATGCTTCTTGTATATTCATGGGCATCTCTCTCTTTAGGTTGGGGACGTTTTCTTCCATAATTTTGTAGAAGATATTTGCTGGCCCTTTAACTTGTACATCTTCATTCTCGTCTATACCTATAATCCTTAGGTTTGGTCTTCTCATTATGTCCTGGATTTCCTGGATGTTTTGGGTTACAGCCTTTTTGCATTTAGTATTTTCTTTGACTGTTGAATCAATGGTTCCTATGGTATCTTCAGCTTCTGATATTCTGTCTTCTATCTCTTGTATTCTATTGTTGATATTTGCATCTATGGCTCCTGATTTCTTCCCAAGGTTTTCTATCTCCAATGTTGTCTCCCTCTGCGATTTCTTAGTTGTTTCTACTTCTGTTTTTAGTACCTGGATGGATGTGCTCAGATCTTTCGCTTGCTTGATTGTGTTTTCATGTATTTCTTTAATAGATTTTTGTGTTTCCTCTTTCATAGCTTCTACTTGTTGGCCCACGTTCTTCTGTATTTCTTTAAGTGATTTTTGTCTTTCCTCCTTATTGTCTTCTTCTTTTTGATCCATCTTCTCCTGCATTTCTTGAAGTGATTTTTGTATTTGCCTTGTAAAGGCTTCTAACTTTTGATCCATTTTCTCTTCTATTTCTTTATGAGATTTTTCTATGTGTTCAGCTACCAGCATCCTGACCAGTGATTTTATATCCAAGTCTTGTTTTTCTGGTGTTTTGGGGTATCCAGGGCTTCCTGTTGTTAGCGAACTGGGTTCAGATGCTGTCATGTTGCCTTGATTTCTGTTAGTGACATTCCTTCGTTTACCTTTTGCCATCTGGTTATTTCTGGTGTTAGTTGACCTTGTTGTCACTGGCTGGTGTTTGAATCTCCTGTGAGGCTGGGCTTACCTGTTGTTTCTCTATTGGTTGTTATGCCTGATTGCTGCTCAACGGGATCACGGGCTGGCTGCCACCTGCTGACTTTGTGCATGGCCTGAGGTCTCCGGGAAGTGTGGGGGAGTGCAGCAGAGCCTCGGCAGGCACTGGTGGGCCTGCCTAGTAGCGAGGGCCTAGCAGATCCCCCCACGTGGTAGCCCCTGATGGAATCTGTCTACCTGTGCCTTTTCAGCTGTGTTCTGGTTGCAATATAGAGGCCTGCCACTATCGCTGGTCCGGGGTCCTGGGGAGCTGGGTGGTTCCGGCTGCCTCGGTGCACGGCCTAAGCTCGCAGGGACGTGCTGCAGAGCCTAGGTGCCTGGGCCTGCCTGTGGGCGAGAGCTTAGCAGCTCTCCCTGCTCTAGCCCCAGACGGAGTCTCTACCTGCACCTTTCCAGCTGTGTCCTGGTTGCAATATGGAGGCCTGCTGCTATCGCTGGTCCTCACTCTTCTTAATAAACAAGAATTGTTGCTTATCCTGGTTCCGCCGGCAGGGTCTGAGCACCTGGCAAGCTGGCTAGGTCTGGCTTCCCTGCTACTGGCTGGATGGGAAGCTGCAGGCAAGATGGCGCTGCTTGCAGGGGGTTTGGGGTCTGGCCTGCGAGCGCAGAGCGCAGGCACGGCTGCTGTACTCCAAACCTCTATTCTGTGCGCAGCTCCTGCTCCAGACCTGAGTCCCCGGAGGTCTTAAACTCGGGCTGTCTTGGGTACCTGGTTCAGCCGGCAGGGTCTGAGCACCTGGCAAGCTGGTTAGGTCTGGCTTCCCTGCTACTGGCTGGATGGGAAGCTGCAGGCAAGATCAGAAGAACACTTTTATAGTCAAAAGTTAACTATGTGCTCAGCTGATACCAGCACTGATATTTGAAGTTTGGTTCCTAGAAACTACACTGGGGACAGATAGAATGAATTCATGCTAATTGGCTTTTGACCTCCACTTGTGTGTTGTTCTCTCTCTGTGTGTGTGTGTGTGTGTGTGTGTGTGTGTCTGTACATGGCGTGTGCATGCACATTGGGACATGTGTGGACATTGAACACAGAATTGAAAAATAAGTGTTCATTACATTTTATTTCCTTGCTAGTAAAAGAATTAAATGTGAGAATTTCAGCAATTGCTGGATTATTACTTGTACTGCAAATATAAAAATCAGAAATTGATGACCATAGCCCACAAGGAAGTGTAGCTGAAATGATGAGCTCTACTTCACTGAGATTCAAAATGTGGGAGGTTGAAAGCTATTGAGGAAGACACCTGATAGTGACTTCTGTCCTCTATAGGTACACACACACTTATGAACAGGAATACACATGTACAAGTATACACTAAAAAAATAAGACACAAAGAAGGATTATACAAACTCAAACCTTAGAGTATTTAACTTAAGCAAAATTTAGAATTTATAATTCTAAAGATTTATATACAGTTGTTCCACAAAGGCTCATATAAAAATAAAAGTAGTCTCTATTTTTATTAAAGTAAGCTGATAATGGAGTTCAAATAATATGCAAATACTGATATTCACTTTTTTTACTTAAACAACCCAAGTTCAACATAATGTTCACTGTGTCTTGTTATGCACAGACTTCTCTGATAGCAAAACATTTTATTAAATGCATTTGGTTACAGACAATCTCCTTAAGTACTTTAGCATCGTACCAAAGGATAGGTCATCTTTCAACTCTTTTCATAATCCAGTCCCAAAATAGAGCCTATACCCATATTCAATGCAGGTGGAATAAATGCTTTTTTTGGATAAAAAGGGGGTTAAATGAAGAAGCAGCTGATTGCCAAGACCATATATATATACGTATATATGTGTGTGTGTGTGTGTGTGTGTGTATATATATATATATATATATATATATATATTGTATGTATATTCAAATACATTCATTACACATATATACATCTGGTATAAAAATATGCAAGCATTGTTCCAGGTGTTAGATATGTCAGCTAATATGAGAAATTCTCATTTTTGTCTTTGTAGTAAAAGGACAATCTAGGTGGCTTAATATAAACATGTATCTGTATCTGTATCATCTGTATATGTATATGTATATGTCTTTGAGACATATTCCCTCTGAGTGTGTTTCTGTATCTCTATCTCACTGTGTCTTTCTGTCTCTTTATCTCTGTCTCTCTCTGTCTCTCTTTCAAACACACACACACTATAGTTAGAGGTTGAAATAAGGCATGAAAGATATTTAAGATAAATAGCAAGAACAAAACCTACATTTAAGTTATTGTGTGTCATAAACTTGGCAAGATTTTCAATACTTAAGCCAAGACTTTCAATTACCATTAACAGTAGCAAAAAAATATTTTGACCTCTATTTTCTATATCTTAAGACTAAATTTATCTTAATTCTATGCTTTTAAGTTCCACAGCTATACCTGTGAAAGTGGAGAAAATGAGAATATTTTTACCATCTTGCTGAGGTAGCTCTTTTTTTGCAATCTGAGTTAGAGACAGTAGAGTAGGTGTGGTGCTTTGCCCACTGCTCCATCAGCGGTGGGATAGGAAACAGTGTAGAACAGAGAGCCAACGAAGAGGACAGGGATACTATTGCCAAAGAGATGAAAAGGTGGAGAAACAGATTTTGGGAAAAGAAACAGTTTCTATATCCAGAAACATCAAAGACGAGGCAGACTTGGATTCTATGTATAAGTTTTCAGTATACAATCAAGGGGGAGAGCTAAGCGGAATCCCTCGGATACCAGCACGGAAGTGGTCTTCTTAGCGGCCATATTTGGTATTTAAAAAAACCCATAGAAGATATGATCGCCCAAAGACAGAGGGAGAAATGAGCAAAGGACACTGAGTTGATTGGTGCAAAGGGACAGAAGTAGTCACTGAAGACACATGGTTGAAAGGAACTGAAGAGAGTTCTCAGGGAAGAGATGAGTAGCGTGTGCGCGAGCTGCAGCAGGAAGTATGGCAAGAAACCCGGAGCATCTGTCTGAGTTTTCAGTTAACGATGCACTTGTTACTGGGACAAGAGCAGGGAGAGGAGACTGAAGGAGAGGGAATGATGCAGAAGAACAAGGGAGTAAGCCAGGGTTTAGCAGCAAAAGGAAGATATAGAAAGGACCGTTGTAAAATGGAGTTCTCCAGAGAACTACCGAAACTATCAGTTGTTTTTAAAAAAAAAAAAAAAAAATTTTTAAATAAAATCCTGTAAATAAAAGTTGTCTATCTCTATCCCTTAGATACTAAATAACTTAATTTTCAAGTTATTTATTCAATTCATTTTGAAAAAAATCTATTCTGAATGATTTTTATATGATTTATCTTTGTCAATTTGCCATAACATAAGCTGCTTTAAGATCAATAAACTTATCTAATTCAGAAGGCTTGATTCACAGTCCCCGATGTCAATGATTAAAAGCATTAAAAAATACCTTCCTCTTTCCCCTCTTTCTCCACACACACACTAAGAATCTAACTATAAAATACCAAGTACAGAATGATATGTATTGGTAATTAAGATTTTTACTTCAAAGTAACTATTTAAATCGTTAAAATTGGGCTAGAGAGATGGCTCAGCATTAAAGAGTGCTGGTTGCCCTTCCAGAGGGCAGGGGTGTTTGCCACATGGAAGCCCACAATTATCTGAATCTCTAGTTACAAGGGATCTATTGCTTTCTTTCTTCATGCCTCCACAGGCACCAGGTATACATGCACATGGTACACAGATATACATGCAAGCAAAAAAAAAAAAACTCCATAAATATTGTTTCTTAAAGTTTAAATTGTTTAAAAAAATAAATTAAAATATCTTCTTTAAAAAATAAGCTTATAAGTAGGGTGGAAAGGATTTTAAAATTTGTCATCTCTATGCTGAAATTCCCAGAGCGAAATTAGTCAATTTTTAACCATCAGCACCTTTTGTGTTTGTTCTGCCAAAAAACTTGAGCCAGCTTTTCATTTGCAGTGTTTCATTTTGTTCTCATTAAAACCTTCTTTACTTTACACACTCATTGTTTGCCCATTGTATCTACGTTATACATTTCTATGTCCACTTGGTTAAGCTTTTAGTTCCAACTCAGTTTTTGTTAGTGATTCTTTATTTTCAAGGAGTACTTGGTATGAAAGTTAAAAATAAAAGCAAATTCACAAACCATGAAATTGCCGCATCGAAACAAATTGCACTAATTTAGTTTAAGAGTTGAATACCGCCAAATGAATCCTCTTAACATGAACAGTAAGGGGATAAAGAGCCCTCATTTTTAACACTGCTAAAAACATAGGGTTTCAATCTTCAAAAATAAGATGACATGATAAGGAAAACCATAAATTGTACAGAGAAGAAAGAGTTGGTATTTGGGGAAATCTGTAAGAGAGCAATTACTCCCTACAGCAGCTAGGAAGCTTCTAGTTTATGAACACACAGGCCAGTGACCCCTAAGGGGCAATTAGCCTGTAAATCTCGGAGAAACTCCTATCACACGCCTAAAAGAGACAGGCAGGCATTTCATGTTGCTTTATGCTGAGTTTTCTAGAATAAGGTTGGAGTTCAATTGTCACAAACATGAAGTGTTCTCTGTCTGATTCGGATTTGAGTGAAGGATATTAATGAAGCCTTGGGGGAATGTCTAACTTGAGTTTACCAGGAATTTATTTGTCCCATAGATAAGTAACTAATTTCATCTCTAAGGGACTAGCAGGTGCTGCTTCTCTGGAATGTGTGACATTGCAAGAAGCAGCTCTGCATTTTTTGAGAAGAGAATAAAAATGTCTCATGAAGACATAGAACACCTTTTCTCTTTAAATACACATAAAATGTGAGGCTGAAGCCATCTGTCCCCATTCCCTTTACTGATATTAAATCATCTCTAGCCCATCCAGTTACCTAAGATGTTCAATTACAAACCACTTTTCTGTCTCTCTATTGGTAAAGCTGAGGTCATACAACTGATTCCCTTCTCAAGCCCAGATTGATATTTAAGCTAATGCATAGCAATTGTGTTTATAAAAATGAAACAGTGTGACTTTACCAGTGGAATAGTTCAAACTTGGGGATTGCTCCCAATGATGCCTCCTAACTCTCCAGAATGCCCTTCAAAGAAGGCCAGGGAAAAAAAGATGCTGTGTCCACTCATCTCTGATTAAGAAATGGCACACATTTTGCAATAAAGTGGCTTCCCAAATATGGTTGTCTCCAGTTTGTTTTGAATAAAATGTTTGCTTGTAGACATCACTGGTTAATAAGTTCCATAATTATTCGCTTTAAAACCAGTTCCCTGATGTTTTCACCATCCCTTCTCCAGCAACAGACTCTGAGTAATGGGAGATGACTCTTACAAGCCTGCAGGAAGTACATGATTAAAAAATGGAAAACATGATAAAAAATATTTTAAGTAAAATATAGTACTAATTACAGAAGATAAAAGCCAGTCATTCTTCAGTTGGGATGACTTTAGTTTCAGGTACCTGTGATGTTGGAGCACTATTCAGTTCTTGAAAAAATGACATCATGAAAATTTCCAGGCAAATGGATGCCCAAGCAAGGTAACCCAGACCCAGAAAGACGTATCTGCTATGTATTCCTTTATAAGTGGATATTACTACTAACTAAATGACAAACAACACACCAAGAAAGGTTAGGTAATGATGAGCTCTCTGGTGTGGGGAGGAGGCATGAATGTAGCAGGGAAGAGGATTTGCAGATGGACTAGGAGATCATCGTTGGGAATGGAAAGAAGAGAGATCAGGATGGGAGGATGAGGTGAAGGGAAAGAGTTGAGGGAGTGACAGCTGAAATTGGGGGCATTTGGAGGTATAAAAACCTAGTGCAGTGAAACTGTCCTGGAATCTATAGGTGAACCTAGTGAGCACCCCCAGTAATGGTAGAGTGGGACTCTGAACCGGCAATCTGTTGTAACCAAGCAAGGCTTCAAGTTGTATAAGGGGCTTGCACTGAATGGAATTGTTGGTTGAGAGGGTCCTGTGGAGATCCTTGAATAACTAAGGCTGATGCTAGGACAGAAGTTCACTCTTTGAAAACTGACAGTGGAGGCCCATTGCCAATTACAACGTCCACATAGCTCACTGACGTTCAGCTGGTTCCTGCATGGAGACTTCACCCCTACATTTTAGTCTCTTTGGTGTGGGGAAGTACATTGCATGTTACAGAGGGAGAAACCTGGACACAAACTCAGCCATGAAACTCTTGACCTACAATCTGTCCTGCCTGTAAGACACAGTGTGGCAATGGGGGTACAGAACTTGTGGGAGAACCCAACCAATATTTGATTTAACTTGAGGCCCATGCTATGAGAGGGAGCCCATGCCCTCCACTGCCTGGCAGGATGAGAACAAAGAGCCCGAATGTCCCAGAGACGTGGGGCAAAACTAAACATGACAGGGAAAAAAAATCAACAAAATGATTTCTACTGATATTCTACTATACCCATAGATGAGTGTCTTGTCCAGTTGTCATCAAGCAGACTTCTTCCAGCAGATGAGAACACATGAAGAGATTCACAGCCAGACATTATGAAGAGAGTCTAAATTGGAGGTCTCCCTTAAATTAGGGAAACCCATGGAATGGGAGTTAGAAAAATTATAAAAATCAAAGGGAATAAGGAACTCCAGGAGAAAATGGCCCACCTAACCAACTAAGCAGGCTTCACAAGGGCTCATAGAGACTGAAACAGCAAGCATGGAACCCTCTTGGGTTTGCACCAGGTCATCTGCACAAATGATATGGCTGTTAGTTTAGTGTCTTTGTGGTACTCCTCGGAGTGGGAGCTGGTATATCTCTGATTCTTTTGCCTGCTCTTAGACTTATTTCCTCCCATTGGGTTGCCTTGTCCAGCCTGGTATTAGGGCTATTGCCTTGTCTTCTTGCATCTTGTTTTGTCATATCTGAATGTTGTCTCTCGGAAGCTTGCTTTTTTTTTGATCAAGAAGAAGAAAGGGGAGTTTCTGTGCAGAGCTGGTTTGGAGGGACATGAAAAACTGTAGAAGAAGGGGATATTTTATGTGAGAGAGGAATCTATTTTCAATTTAAAATACATTAATTTAAAACAAAAATAACAAAAGGAAGATAAAAGTAAAAAATGTTAATGGCTATCCAAGCAAATAAATAAATAAATAAATAAATAAATAAATAAGATTTGATATAGTAGGGAAAGGCCTTGAGTATGAAAAATAAATGTTTACTTAGTTTATGTTAAAAACAAACAAACAAAAAAGATTCCAATAAACCCCATTAATGAGCAGGTGTCTAGTTTGAACTCAAGTCTACTTGGAAAACTGAATGTTCATATAACAGTATATCTATTGAGTTAAATATTAGTATATTTATTAAGGTAACATATCTAGAAACTCTGTAGGGGATTGCTTTATTCAAATCCAATAAACAAATATAATTGCTCTTACAACTGAACAGGACATTGCTTCATGAAAGCGACTCAAACTGAAGGGTAGAGTTTTTGAAAGATTTGAAATATTGATAACTTCTTCTCATAGCACGTTCCTGGGGAAACAACACTGCTGTCAGATTCCTATGAGTGAACTAAGAGAACCAGGTGATACTGGACTAGGCCTGCTCCTTATCCTTATTTGGTATGTATTTTAGGATTTCTACTACTCTGAATAGATGTTATGCCCATGACAACTCTTATAAAAGAACATTTAATTGGGGATGGTTTACAGTTCAGAGACTTAGCCCATTATTGTCATGGTAGGAAGCATGGTGTCACATAGCCAGACATGGTGCTGGAGAGGTAACTGAGAGTTCAACATCTGGATTGGCAAGCAGCAATCCAGCAATGAGACACTGAAACCTCAAAGCCTGCCCCCCAGTAACACACTTTCTCCAACAAGGCCACACCTACTCCATTAAGGCCACACCTCTTAATAGTGATACTCCCTATGAGCCTATGCAGGCAATTTTCATCCAAACCATAGCAGAGAAGTCACTGGTCCCTGCAAGATTTCTGCCTCCCACCAGGCTCATTCCCAGCTCTACTTCAGAGGTAACACATACAACAATACTGTAGTCAGCGGGAACTATGTGGAAGTACCATGCTGACTACAAAGAATCATTTTTCAGAGAGTGATTGCAAAAGGAGAATCACAGCAGTCTGCATCCCAACATGTTAATCATCTACTTTGTTCCAACCAAAACTATATTTCCTTAAGATGTGCTGTAGCCTCAGAGAGGAAAAGGGTATTGTATGGTCTGTAATGTACCTAACACTTAAGGAAAAGAAGGCATGCATGGAACTTATAAGTTTTCTCTGCCTCATAATGTTAAATATGCAAATTAAGAATATCTTTATGTTATATATAGCAAGAAGATAGTGACAATGATGTGAACATCTTTAAGGAGAAATCTGATAAGTTTGCTGTTAGAATTGAGAACAATTATGTACTAACAGGTGTGCTGCAGATGTTGTAAAATATTTAAACATGTACCTGGTGATTCTAGTAATGACACATAATAATGAGGTATGCTGTTCTAAAATAAGAAAATGACTTTTCACTTTTAATCTAACTAATAGCATGGTCTGTTGAACTGAAACCTCAAAATAATTTTTGCAATCATTGCATCTTTTGAAACCTTATACATCAAAGGATGATGATCCTGGTTTAATAAAAACATCACATCACCTCAAATATTTCATGAATTAATTTTCAGATGAATTTACTTGCCTTTGGAGACTGTGTTTCATCAACATATCTGATTATTCATAAAGGATGATATTCTAGCTTAGACATGTCAATTTTTGCATGATCACATATAACATCATCATTCAGGACAGAGTTAACATGTTTTATGTAACATTAAATCCACAAAAGATGTTTGCATATTTTCTGCTAATGTCTGATATATTTGCCAATCCTAAAACTATCTATGTCTCCTTTCAGTGTCTTTATATTGAACAATAAAAGTATAGATTTTTAAAACAAAAATAGTATATTGTAAAAGCTATGATTGATTTGTACAAAGATTGTGTGTCATTTGAATTTTAGAACAATTAACTTGTAATTGTTGGCACAATGTCATGCAAAATGGAGCTTTGTTTCACAATTGCACAAATTTTCTGGCAAAGTTCTGGATGAGGTTGTTTCCCCAGGTTGCAAGATGGATGATAGTATTCACAGACTAACATTTTTGTTTACACAGCCCGGAGCTGAGTTCTGCTCATCTCCAGAGTCCTTCCTCTTCATGGCTGATCTCTTTTGCCTGAGTCATCCTCAATGAATCAAAGACACAAAGCAGAAAAATCTATTCCTCCTCTGAGACTTCTGTACTTAGTTGTCATTCTCCCATCTGAAGTGTCCTCAAGCTGAAAGTCATATAAACTAGATGCCACCGTGTCACTGAATGCAACCTTTAACCTGTTGGATACGGCCTTTAACCTGCAGAGTATGACCTTTAACCTGTTGAAATCTAGTTCTGTTTCTTCATTTGTCTTCTGGAAAATGAGACACTAGAAGCAAGTAACCCAGTTTTGAGATCCTGCAAATTGAATAAGCATACAAATGACTAATACAACAAGGTTAAAAAACATCTCTATGCTTCAGAAGTTTGGGTTTTAGATAAACAGTGTGCTCTTCCCAGCACTCTTTAGTAGCACTTAATTCTTTGGATGTAGTTGCTCTCCCAGGGAAGGGGGATACCTGGTGGCAGAGCACTCAATCAGAGGCAAAGGGAAAGGGGAACAGTTAAAGAACCCCAGAAGAGGGAACGAAGAGGGGAAACATCTGGGATGCAAATAAATAAAATAATTAATTAAAACCTAAATTGAAAGACCATAAATTTGATTAAGAATAAGGTAGGATTTAGAAGGAGAAAAGGAGGGAGTGATATCCTTTTAATGTAGAAAAAATTAATTTAAAAATAAATTCTATCATAATCATCTAACAAAGAAATACTAGGAATTGAGTGATGCTTATTACTAGAATTTTAGTAACAAATGGTTCAATTACTTTTCAATTTCCTTGATATGCCGAATGATTTCTTCCTTCTCTAGTTCTCAATAGGAAATAATCACTTTCTAACATTGATTTACAACATTGTATAAGAACTGGACTTGTTAAGGTATTGGCTTATATAGAATGATTCAGAGAAAGACATTTCACAGACAAAAAAAGCGAGTTAACCCAATCACAAAAGAATGCACATGAAATGCAATCACTGATAAGTGGATATTAATGAGCCCAGAAGCCCTAAATACTCAAGGCACAACTAGCAATTCAAATGATTCACAAGAAGAAAGGAGAGAACCCTGGGCCTGAAAAGATTGGATCCAGTTTTATAGATCCAGAACAGAGGAATGGTGGGGGGGATGATTGGGGAATAGTTGGGGGGGAGAGGACTTATGGGACATATGGTGGAGGAGGATCTGGGGAAGGGGAAAGCCTTTGGAATGTAAACAAAAAATACAGAAAAGAAAAAAAAAGAGTGAAGAGGCAAAATTACCTTGATAAAAATACCAGCATATTTACATTAAATGAACCCTCTTGTATAAATTTGTTTATAACAAACATTACTCTGTTTTGTGTCATTGTTAAAAATCTATAAATTTTATATACTCTCATGTAGAAACACTGATGTCATTTTTAAGAATGACTGATCCATGTGTACTTTTTGGTTGGTGGCTTAGTCCCTAGGAGCTCTGGGCAGGGGGGGGGGCTCTGGTTGGTTGATATTGTTGTTCTTCCTATGAGGTTACAAACCCCTTCAGCTCCTTCAGTCCTTTCTCTACTCCTCCACTGAGAACCCCATGCTCAGTCCAATGGTTGGTTGTGAAAATCCACCTAGGTATTCACAAGGCTCTGGCAGGGCCTCTCAGGAGATAGCCATATCAGGCTCCTTTCAGCAAGTCTTTCTTGGCATCCACAATAGTGCTGGGGTCAACCAAGGAGTATACATGGCACTGACTGCATATGTAGTAGAGGATTACCTTGTCACGCATCAATAGGAGGAGAAGTTCTTGATCCTATGAAGGCTTAATAGATGCCCCAGAGTAGGGGAATTGAGGGTGGGGAGGTGGGAGTGGGGTGGGTGGAGGAACACCCTCATAGAAGCAGGGGGGAGAGAGGATGGGATAGGAGTTTTCCAGGAGCAGGTGGATGGATGTGGGTTGGGGGAGGGGAACCAGGAAAGGGGAAAACATTTGAAATGTAAACAAAAAAGAATGACTGATCCAGATTTATAGGTATTTTGAATTAATAAAAAAAATAATAAAGATGGACTTTTTTTCCTGAGAGATGTCCCCAAAGAGAAGAATTTTTTCTTCCTAAAATTGCTTCCTGTTGTCTCTAGCTGTTTACCTCTAACTATGTCAACTAACACAAGACTCAACATTTAGAGGAACATGGCCTGCCAACTCCAACCCCTGGCTAAGATGACAAGGTTGAGGGTTAGCTTAAAGACGTGTTTGCCTAAATAAAGGAAACACTTGGTGGTTGATGTCACTGTCCATATTTTTTTCTAATGTCAACCAAACACTTGATGACAGTCATTATCAGAACGATTCACCTTGGTGGGAGTTGTCCTGACAAATACAGTCTAATAGGGGGACTGAGATCCTCCACCTGGCAAGTCGAGTGGGAATTATTAATAGCATCCCCAAGTCACAATATTTCTGAGAGAAATGATAAATAATTAGAATCTTGACTCAGCTAGTTGCTTGATTTTTCAGTGTGTAGCACTTGGCAGAAAACGTTATATTGAAATTGCTTTCGTTTTCTTTGCATTGAACTGAACATGTTCAAATGTGCTAAGTTCATGTCCTTGTGACAATCTGCTTATAAATTCCTTTTTAGGTATGCAACAACAACATGCTTGTGGGAATACTATATGATACGCACCCGTGAAATGGTTCATAAAGGACTAATCATCAACTTCCATGTAAAATGGTATTTTAGTTCCAAATATTTAAAAGATTTTCTGTACTCGGTAATTAAATATTTATTTTATCTGAAGTCTTTGTCAATACATGCTTGACATTTTTTTGTCCATAGTTTCTCATTATCTCTCTCCCCCTCCCCTTAATCTCAGTCTAATAGTACAGTGATGGTGAAGACTCACTGCTCTACCACAGCTAATTACTTCCTATCTCCTTTTAATGCTGGTACCCGGGAAACATCTCCTATCAGGAGAGCTTGTCGTTATCTTTTTTTTTTCATTTTTTATTGGATATATTCTATATTTACATTTCATTTCCCTTTTTCTGGTTCCCCGCTCCCCAAAGGTCCCACATGCCCTTTTCCCTCCTCCTGCTCCCTCATCCACCCCTTCCCACTTTCCTGTTCTGGTATTCCCCTACACTGATACTTTGATCCTTTCCAGCACCAGTGTCCACTCCTTTCTTCTTGTCGGACATCATTTGGTATGTGAATTGTGTCTTTGGTGTCCCAAGATTCTAGGCTAATATCTACTTATCAGTGAGTGCATACCATGGGTATTCTTTTTGAGACTGGGTTACCTCACTTAGAATGCTGTTCTCCAGCTCCATCCATTTCTCTAAGAATTTCATAAATTCATTGTTTCTAATGGCTGAATAGTACTCCATTGTGCATATATACCACATTTTTTTATCCATTCCTCCGTTGAGGGACATCTGGGTTCTTTCCAGCTTCTGGCTATTATAAATAAGGCTGCTATGAACATAGTGGAGCATGTATCCTTATTGCATAAGCTTGTCATTATCAATGTTTCCTTTTTCTAATCCGAATAAGGTAAATGTAATCTAAAAGTGAAATTGCCATTCCAATACTACTGCTGAACAGACACAGTGGGCTTTAATGAATACCCTATTGATAGGTTGTAAGTGGTCCTAATTTTACTTCAAAATGTTCTTTTTCATTCAGTTAAAAAAGAATGAATGTCTAGAATGAGCACACAGAATATCTTTTTATGTCTGATACCCAAACATCTGGTTTTATCAAAGTCAATTCTCCAAAAGTTGGGGACTTCTCTACTAGAACTCCATCATAGAGGAAACTGATGAAAAATAATTAGGGCGGACTTTATCTATACTGCTAAAATATTGTTTTGAAACCATTTCATCTTTTGACCATTCCTAGTCATCTCAGGTACTTATTAATTACAACTGCACGATTATTTCTTGAGAGTTCATATACACATACCATGCTTTTACTCTTCTTATATAATTTAACTTCCTAACATGTTCTCAACTCTTTTCCAACAGTCACTTAACCCCTTACAAATCTATTCTCTGTCAAAAAGATTCTTCATCACTCTAGGAATATCCCATAAGTTCTACACAGGTATTCTCAGTGTCATACATACACAAACTGTGTGTTTCCACCTGTCCTGTTCACCAGGGGAAAAATAATCAGAGGGAAAATAGCAGTTAGTATAGAATCATTATTGATTTCAAATATTCCAAGATTGAGAATGTCTCTTGTTATAGTTCAGGTAATTTTTATTCATATTATTATTTTTATTATTATCATTGTCATTATTAAACATATTCATTTTACATACTGCTCATTGTACCTCTCCCTAACACTCTCCCACAATTCCTCCCCCATTCTTCCCCTTCTCCTCTGAGTGGGTGGGGCCTCCCTGGCAATCCCCCTACTCTGGCACATTAAGTCTCTGTGAGGCTAGGTGCATCATCTCCCACTGAGGCCAATCAAGGTAGCCCAGGTAGAACAACATATCCCACATACAGGTAACACCTTTTGGACTAGCCCCTCTCCAGTTGTCCTGGACCCCCAAGAAGGTTGAGCTGTACTTCTATATATGTGCCGGAAGCCTAGGTCCAGCTCATTTATGGTTTTTGGTTGGTGTTTCTGTCATTGAGAGCCCAAGGGTTTCAGGTTAGTTTACTGTTGATCTTCCTGTAAAGTTCCTATCCCCATAGGGCCTGCGTTCTTCATGTTCTAAGCTCCACCCACTGTTTGGCTGTGGGTGTCTGCATCAGTCTGAGTCAGCCTCTGGGTGGAGCCTCTCAGAGGACAGCCATGCTAGATTCCTGTCTGCAAGCATAACAGAGTATCATCAATAGTGTCAGGGATTGGTGCTTGAACATGGGATGGGTCTCCAGTTGAGCCAGCTATTGGTTGGCTGTTCCCTAAGTATCTGCTTCATCCCCAATCTTGCATTCTTCTAGACAGGATCAAATTTGGGTTGAAAGTATTGTGGGTGCTTGGTGTCCCTATCACTCCATTGAGGTTCCTTTCCAGCTACAGGGGGTGACTTCTTCAGGTTCCTTAACCCAAAAGCTATGAGAGTCACAGCATAGGAACCCCATTGGTTTTGGGGTGCCTCCCTTATTCCAGATCTGTCTCTTCTGAGATATGCATCCTACTTCCTCACCAAAGTGAGTTGAGTATTTCCATGCATCTTCTTTTTTATTTGTTTTCATTTTTATTAATTATTTTGTTTATTTACATTTCTTTTTAACATGCAAAGTTCTTATGAGTCTTTATTTTATTTTTTTGAATTTTTAAAAATTTTCTATATTCCTTGTTTGCATTCTAAACGATTTTCCCTTTCCCTGTTCTCCCCCCCCCCATCCTCATAAGTCTCATAAGCCCTCTTCCCTCTGCCCACTCCCCAATCAACCCTCTCCCACTTCTCTGTCCTGTTAATCCCCTACAATGCTGCATCAAGCCTTTCCAGGACCAGGGCCCTCTCCTTCCTTCTTCTTGGGAATGATTTGATATGTGAGTTGTGTCTTGGATATTCAGAGCTTCTGGGCTAATATCCACTTATCAGTGACTGCATTCTATGTGTGTTCTTTTGTGAATGAGTTACCTCAGGATTTTTCCAGTTCCAACCATTTGCCTAAAAATTTCATGAATTCATTGTTTTTAATTGCTGAATAGTATTCCATTGTGTATATATACCACATTTTCTGTATCCATTTCTCCACTGAGGGACATCTGGGTTCTTTCCAGCTTCTGGCTATTATAAATAAGGCTGCTATGAACATAGTGGAGCATGTGTCTTTATTGCATGCAGGGAATCATCTGGTTATATGCCCAGGAGTAGTATGACAGGGTCCTCCAGAAGTGTCATGCCCAGTTTTCTGAGGAACCACCAGACTGATTTCCAGAGTGGTTGTACCAGCTTGCAATCCCACCAGCAGTGGAGGAATGTTCCTCTTTCTCCACATTCTCTCCAGCACCTGCTGTCTCATGAGTTTTTAATCGTAGCCATTCTTACTGGTGTGAGGTGAAATCTCAGGGTTGTTTTAATTTGCATTTCCCTAATGACTTAAGGGAAACACCTTTAAAATGTCCATGCATTTTAATGGCCATCTGGCCACTCCTCATGTCCCTGAAGACACATGAGGGACATTCCCCTCCTGATAGCCTCTCTCACCCAGTTCTCTCTCTCCATCTGCCTCTTATGACTGTTTTATCCTTCCATTCTAAGTGGGATTCGAGCATCCTAGCTTGTGCTTTCTTTCTTGTTTAGCTTCTTTAGGTCTGAGTAGTGTATTTTTAAGCTTTTCTGTATTTTTTTTTTTTTTTACAATTCCTACATCATCAGCTTTACAAAATAGAGTACTATCAATGAAGTTATCCACCAACTTGTCAATATATGGGGATGAAAGTTTTCTGATCCTTCCTTAACAGTACAACTCCAACTCCAACATAACAAATTTTCGTCTTTTTTTTAAAATATCTGCGATATTAACTCGTGTGGGTTATGTGAAGCACTGATGCTGGAATAACTAACTGTAGGTTTCATCTTCTGTAATAAGTCAGAAAAGTGGAATAAAATATAAATGCCACATACAAGAAGCAACATGGTAGAAAAATAGAATGAAAATAGCATATGTTAACAAGTCAAGTGAGAAAGAGCAATGTCCACAGCCAAACTACAAAATGAAAAGAAGTTCACAAACGTCAGCAGTCGAACTTTTAAATCTCCTGATTCCTTACACATATAAGCATTTTCATTTTTCAGGGCTGATCTCTAACAGTACTCTTTACTAAGTCACAACTCTTTAGAGAGCAACTGGTCTTAGGATGAGTGTATAACATCCTTGTAATGCTAGAAAATAAGCTTGTGTCATGTCCAAAATGAATGTGAATCAATCTAAAACAGATTCTTCCAGCAAAATCAGCCATGAGTGTTAATACATCTAAATATATTCTGGGACAAAATAAAGGTACAAAATGACATTAGGAGTTGGATGTGCTCAAATGAGAAAGGTTAGTATAAATTCCATGAGCATGCAGTTGTAGAAAAGATGGGTACATTAGGAAGAATATTATTATAATAGAGAAAAATCACATCCATGCATGTTCAATACATTTACATTTCTTCCATTAATCATGTACATTAAAAACATTGAGCAATGCTTCTCTTTGCATAAGCAGAAAAGATAAAGCAAGCATGAATAAATCAAAAAGTGTTTGAGAAGGTAAGAAATTTACCAAGAACTCAAAAGACTGATCAGTTCTGTCCATCATTTAGTACAGCTCAATGAGAAAATAAGAAAGCTGTCCACATAATCAGTCCATGGTCAAGTACAGCTTCATTCGTGGTCCTGGTGTTTGAGAAGACAAATATGCCAGTCACAAGGGTTAAGTCATTTGACTCAGTTCTTAATATCTAATGAAGTATAACAAAGACTTTAGTATATAAAATCACAATATGATCTGAATGTTATCAACAGATCATACTGATGAAGCAAAAGATGAAGCTTCTATCAATGGGATGGACATTTTAAAATCAAACAAAAAGTCTACAATAAAAAGGAGCTCCAGAGACTAGAGAAATTGTAGTGGATGGTTGTATGCCAACTTAACACAAACTAGAGTCATTAGAGAGGAAGGAGCATCAATTAAGAATATGTCTCTATAAATTCCAACTCTAGAGCATTTTCATAATTAGTGATTGATGGGGGCAGGTTCCAGTCCATTGTGTTAGTGCCATCCCTGTGCTGGTGGTCCTGGGTTCTACATGAAACCAGGCTGAGCAGGCCATGGGAAGCAAGTCAGTAAGCAACACCCCTCCATGGCTTCTGCATCAAATCATGCCTCCAGTTTCCTACTGTGTTTGAGTTCCTGTCCTTAGTTCCTTGGATAATGAACAGTGATAGGGAAAAGTAAGCCCAATAACCCCTTAGCTCCGCAAGTCGTTTTAGTCACAGTGTTTAATCACAGCAATAGTGACTCAGAAACTAAGAAAATATATCTTGATGTAAATGCTTGCTGTACAATCAGGACCTACAAGAACTTGAAACCCTGGTACCCAAGTCAAGAAAAAATACGCATTGGGGGGACAGGCATTTGTAAGTATTTCTATGATGGGGTGAAGACATCATCCCATGAGCTCACTGATAAAGGTAAAACTGGGATCTTCAAGTTCTGCATCTGAATTCATTTGTTTTAGGTGCCGTATGAACCACAGTATGAAGGCTTTTATCTTTCTGTCTTATTTCATTGAGCACAGTACCTTCCAGTACCATCTGCATTGTCAAAGAATTTTCATTTTGTTTAAGCATGAATAGTACTTATTTCCATTATCTTTATTTCCAGTTGGTTGATTTTGAATCAGTTTGGAAGAAACAAGACAGATCTATGTGTAAACAGGAATCCACTAGCTAATAAAAGGTAACTTTTAAATCTGACTGTTTAGAGGTCTTTTAGTCTTTTAACTAATGTAAGAGAATGATAACTCTAAAAATATATGAAAAGTAATATTACTAAAACTTTGAATACCTATTAAAAACAACTACTAGTTATACTTGAATGATAAGCAAATAGAGAGTTTATGAATAATTGACTAAATCCTAGAAATGGTTTGAGTGCAAATGAAGTAATTATTTTTGTGATAAAATGTTTCTGTGCCCTTTGCCTTCTGCTTGTGGCATATAAATCAATCATAATTATAGTTTAATTTTAATAAAATTAGAAATGTGTAATCCACTTCAAAAAGCTAAAAACACTTTCCACTGCTTTATTATATTTACATAGTTAGAACACTGAGGTTTAATCAAAGAACAAATATTAATAATTATGCCTGTCCGTGCCTGTGCACAAAAGGCAGCCAGACATAAAAGAACTTTCAACAGGAAATATGTGTACACTAGCCTTGTCACAATAGCTTGCAGAAATCCTCTCACTAAGCTGAGACCTATATTTCCATATTTCCAGAATCACTATTTTTACAAAGGTACTACAAAAGGTGAGGTCAGAGTCAGAAATATCCAAAGAGAACAGGTTTAAGTAGCCAAGGTAGTATTAATACTACTTGGTTTTGCCAGTGTTTCCATAGATTGGCCACATCTATTTTTGCTGACCTGCCATTTAGCCTAGAAATACCTTAGTATCACTTCAGATGATATCATGGTAATATATTCTGTAACAAAGTTAGACATTTTGGAGTGTGGACATATCTATTTACATTCCAAACCACTAATAATTTCATGCTCTGGACATCATTATTTAACATACCCTTCCTTCAGGTGTTTGTCATTATCATAGGCATATTTACATTTATCTGGATATTAAAGAGGATTCAACACACTTAAGTACTTGCTATATAATAATTAATACATTTTAGTTATTCCCAGTTCATTAGCATGAGTTAAAAATGTGCACAATTTAATACACTTTGGTAAAAGAGTTGGTCGCTATCACCTTTCAAGAAGTATAGTGGTTATCCCTCATGTCAGTATACCCTTTGGACTTCCAACTGTATGGTGTGAAACTGAGCAATAACCTTGTTTGTTAAGGCTGAAACCATCATCAGCCTTTGTATTTATTTCTCAGTGATGCCCCTAGCTAATGACAGAGGAGCCAGCATGTAAAGGAGATACTGGCTGATTCTACTGACTCAGAGCTTCTTTTATAAGGTGTATTGATTGGAGTGCTCCTGTTCAGGCTTGCTGAACTGCTTTAGAACAGGTCGGTGGCATGAGATGAAGGCACTGAGCTTTCCTTATCCCATTCAGAAAAGCCTGGTCTGCATCTCAATCTATGGGTTCACCAGGCTTCACAAGCTTTCTTTCCATTTTCTTTACATGTGCTTTCCTTAGGAAACACCATCCATAACAAATCCTACCTGGGCACCATCTTTTGGAGGATCGGTACTAGTAAAGGAATACAAGTCACTATATTCAATGACATCAACAAATACAAAATCTCTTGATGGGCTACTGAGTTAATTCTCAGTAAAGAACTTCACAGGCTAACAGAGAAGAGGACACTTAGGACTCTACATTACTAACTCTTAGAAAGGGTACATTAAATCCATTAAAAATAGGACAAAACAGCAACCAACAGATAAGGAAAAGATCTCTACCAATCCTACATCTGATAGAGAGCAAATATCCAATATATACAAAGAACACAAGAAGTTAGACGCCAGAGAACCAAATAACCCTACTTAAAAACTGGGAAAGTGGAAAGTCTTTGGAATGTAAACAAAGAATATAGAAAAGACAAAAATAGAAAAAAATAGGAACAGAGCTAAACTGAGAATTCTCAACTGAGGAAACTCTAACAGCTAAGAAACACCTAAAGAAATGTTCAACATCCTTAGTCATCAGGAAAATGTAAATCAAACAACCCCGAGATTCCACCTCATACCTGTTAGAATAACAAAGATGAAAAACTCAGGTGACAGAAGATATTGGTGAGAATGTGGAGAAAGAGGAATACTCCTTCATTGCTGGTGGGATTGCAAGCTGGTACAACCAGTCTGGAAATCAGTCTGGCAGTAACTCAGAAAACTGGACATAGTACTACCTGAGGATGCAGCTATACGACTCCTGGGCATATACCCAGAAGATGCTCCTACATGTAACAAAGACACATGCTCCACTGTGTTCATAGCAGCTATATTTATAATAGCCAGAAGCTGGAAAGAACCCAGATGTCTTTCAACAGAGGAATGGATACAGAAAATGTGGTACATTTCCACAATGGAATACTACCCCTCTATTATTTCCACAATGGAATACTACCCAGCTATTATCAACAACTTCATAAAATTCCCAGGCAAATGGATGAAACTTGAAAATATCATCTTGAATGAGGTGATTCAGTCACAAATGAACAAACATGGTATGTACTTACTGATAAGTGGATATTAGCCCAAAACTTTGGAATACCCAAGATTCAAATCACAGACCATATGAAGTCCAAGAAAGAAGACCAAAATGTGGATCCTTCAGTGCTGATGAACAAAATACTCACTGGAGGAAATACGGAGACAAAGTGTGAAGCAGAGACTGAAGGAAAGGCCATCCAGAGACTGCCTCACCTGGGGATCCATCCCATATAGAGCCACCAAACCTGGACATTATTGTGGATGCCTGCCAGGAAGTGCTTGCTGATGGAAACCTGTTATGGCTGCCTCCTGAGAGGGTCTGCCAGAGCCTGACAAATAAAGAGGCTGCAGATCTTGCAGCCAACCATTGGACTGAGCTAGGGGTCCCTGGATGAATTGGAGAAAGAACTGAAGGAGTTGAGGGGAGTTGCAGCCCTATGGGGGGAGCAACAGTGCCAACCAGCCAGATCCCTGGAGCTCCTGGGGACTGGACCACCAACCAAGGAATACATATGGAGGGACCCATGGCACTGACCATGTATGTGGCAGAGGATGGCCTTGTTGGACATCAGTGGGAGGAGAGGCCCTTGGGCCTGAGGGTGTTCAATTCCCCTGTGTAGGGGAATGCCAGGGCAGGAAGATGAGAGTCAGGAGGGGGAGCTCTCTCATAGAGGCAGGGGTAGGGGGGATGGGATGAGGGGTTCTGAAGGGGAGACCTGGAAAAGAGAAAACATTTGAAAAGTAAATAAAAGAAAACATCCAATCCAAAAAAAGTTATTAAATAAACAATGCAGGTCTTGGTCTGTAGCTTACTAGTTGACTACTGTTTAGCTTTGAGTTGGATATCTGGCAAGAGAAACACGTTTGCAAAGCTGCACGATGGCTCAGCAGGTGAGAAGCACTTGCTGCATGAACTCAGTGACCGGAGCATGATGTCCAGAATCTACAGTAGAAGCAGAGTGCGCCAACTCCACAAACTCGTCCTCTGACCTCCATAAACATGCTATAGTACTCATTCACACACAAGAATAAACAAATGAAAAACGAGAAAACAAAACAAAACAAAAACCTTTGCAGTCTAAGGCTGCCATTAGTGGAAATAATGGCAACTATAGGTAGGTTTAGAATACAAAGATAACCCTTGTGTTAAATCAGCCATAAAATGTATTTCATAATCTAGATGGCTTTCTTGTTAAAAGCAAGCACTTCAAAAAGCAGTGGGACAGAACTATAAAGCTCTAATGGGGTTAAGATAGCACTAACCAAAGAGGCAAAAATCTTCAATGCAGTGTCAATAACCAAACAGGCTCCAGCATCCTAAACTGATATTACAACAACAACTACTACTACTATTTATCTACTCCATACACCAAAACCTCTATATAATTTAATTTAAGCACATTAAAAGGCCCATTGAAGACAATCAACAGAGCATATCAATTATGGGTTTCATTTCTTGTCCCACTGAACAGTTCCCCACAATAGCATCTATATGACTCCCAAGTGACATCTTTAAACATTAGTATAGTCAATTTATTAATTATTTTTACTGAAGTACGCAAATTTATAAAAATTGTTGACATTGTTCAAGAATTAAATATGCAAGAAAGCAAAGTATGTCCCTGAGAGATATATTTATATGGTCTCCATAACAGATGAAAAGCTCCTGTCACTTTATCTTGTTTTAATTAAATCCATGAGTAGTTTATCTTCAGAAAAATCATGATTTAAGTAAGTTTTAAAAGTTACACCTGTCAATCTTACTTAACAAACTCACAGAGATCACTATCAAAAGAATTTTTGTAGGCTGAAACATCAGTGAAATTCCCTAAGCTGTCACAGAAGCAGACACACCACTCCCGAGATTGCAGGTGATGTAAAATATCTTCTCATAGTCACGCATCCATAGCTCAGGGGAGACAGGACCCACAGCTCTGCCGTCCACAAGATGACTTTCCGGACTGCAAATAGTAAGTTATGTCACTCATCACTAAAGGTCATACTATGAGTGGCTCCTTGGATAACCAAAAGGATGCCCCACTGTTTTATACCAGAGAACATTAAGTGGTTGCTGCTTGAAGGTCTGTCCTATAAAGAAGTCTGAATATAAGCAGGAAAACAAGAGTAAAGGGTGCTGGGAACAGCCAAAGATGACTGACAGGTACAGGTGGGCTGGGTTCTCTGTGTACATAGTAATCATCCCTGAGTTACTGTGTCCCGATTGAAGCCTGTGTAAGTCTCCCTTCTATATTTTAAGGTGCATGGGATGTTTAAAATAAGACTAAAGCAACAAGAAACTTAAAGCTAGGTCCTGGGATGATCTTAGATTAATGCTGTCTTAAGTACAGAGATGATGTTTGAGGTCCATAGTCTAAACATCAGGACTTTTTTTATTGTACTACACATATTAAAATTTGTTGCATATGTAGGTGATATAAGATGCAGCATCAAGTACTAAATACAGTGAACAAGAAAGCATGTGGAAATAAAACAACACTCAGAATTACGTAAAATACCAGCTGCTTGCCATAGTCAATACACAAAGGACTTGTAGGGTAAAAAGAGATTAAAAATTGAAATATATATATAAACAAAGTAAGAGAAAAATATGATAAAATTTTAAAAAATACAAAGCCATGACCCAACATTATGGAACAGGTAACTTCCAAAGAAACCATTGCGTTCCTCTGCTGCTGGACACGTAGCCTATTTCTTAAGGAATCTCTTCCTAGGAAACTTTCATTTTTGTGGCATCCTCCAAAAGTCAACGTGCCCTGCTGCAGGTGAGGCTGTGATTACAACTTGACCGATGTCCAGATACAAATCGATGAATAATTCTGAACAAATTTTTCTTGAAGAAGAGAAAGAGATATTGAAACTGAAAGTAATAATCTTCATAGCTGCAGAATTCTCAGCAAATATACTCCGCTTTTGAAACAGCGCATTTCCAGCAAGTCTCTCTACTCAGAGATCTCACAAAAAATGTATCATTACTTTAAAGGAAAAAACAAAAATATATAACATAATATATATACATATATATTATGCTATATATACATAGTGTGTGTGTGTGTGTGTGTGTGTGTGTGTGAGTGTGTGTGTGTGTTTTCAAAAGAAAGTTTCCTTATTTGAAGCCGATGACTTAAGTAAGAACATATATGCACATTTTCTCTGGTCATGAAAATGTTTATCTGCTCACTCCTCAGATGCTTCCTGCAGAATGTAAACATCATGTGTTTTCATATTACACAGCACATAACAAAGCATTAAAGAAGCGGATAACAAAGACAGCCTCCCTCCGTAAATATCTCGAGTTCAGCTAAGGAGCAGACAAGTCACAAAAATATCTTCATTCAAAGAGCTCTGTGAACAGTAGAGATGGGCGCACAGCATTCCACAGAAGAAACTGTGTAACTGTTTACTGTTTGCCTCCATGAAGTCAGGTGCTGCCTGACCCTACCTTCCCTTGGGGGTTGGGGATGAGGTAGCACTGACTCAATGACAGACTCCAGGAGCAGGTGAAAAATACCACAGCAGGCTCCTCTGAGCACTGCTGCAAGCTCCTTTAATACCCCCACCCAAACCCCATTGGCCCCAAGAAAGTGTTTCTTCTAAACAGCGTTCCCATTGGCTGTCATTGTCTGTGCCAGCAATCCTTGGTCTCTCAGGCAGTCCTCAGCCAGGTCCTCCTGCAGGAGCTGCTTTTGCAGCTGCGTGGCCCACGTTGATTACATAGAGGTGGCCCCGCTGTAACTCAGTGTTGAGTTTTAAAAGATTTACCGAGTAATCGAGAAATTCCTTAAATCTTTTTATAAATTAGCTTATCAAAATACATAAAGGAAAACGGCATGGCATGAAGCCGTTCGTTGGTAAGTTAGACAGTGGAAGAAGCAGCTACCTGGAACTCATAAACACCATGAAAAAGCACAGGTGTGTATTTATAGAACAGTAATGGGCAAAGGTTTATTGGTAGTATGCCGTTTGCAATTGTTTGTTTATATATTTCATAGACATGTTTAAAAATATCTGTTTAATAAAAGCATCTTTCTAGACAAAAGAACAGTGGGATAATGGGAAGACTGAAACTTCATTGTTACTAAAAAATTATATGAAAATTCAGTAAGGGTGTGGTGACTTTCTCCATGGCTCTGGGATTATCCAAAGGAGCATGGAATCTGTGCTGACAATTCAGACTAGAGCAGACCAAAGCACACTTTGCTGAGAAAGCATTTTCTTCTAAGATCTGAACTATAACCCTAAGTCTCTCCCTCCCTCTCCCTCCCTCCCTTCCTCCTTTTCCCTCTCCCTCTCCCCCTCCCCCTCTCTCTCCCTCCCTCTCCCTCTCTCTTTCTCTGTCTCTATGCAAAATAGGAGAGAAAAAGTCATGGCCCAGAATGTTGCCTCTTCTATGAATTGATAAATTGAATGAATTGCCTAGAGAGTACACCAAGATGGACTCTGATCCAGTTATACAACAGGGTGCTGACAAAGGGCTCCCACATCCCGGTCATCTGATAATACTGAAGTTTCTTATACATAAGATGAAGCCTTTTGTATATGAACCACACCCACTAAGTCACAGCAGGAACGTGGATTAGAAGACAACTGTGAGGATGTGACTCAGCCTAAGGAAAGTAACGTTCAAAGAATGTGGGGCCCAGAACTTTAGTATCAGTCATCCATGCTGTGTAGACAGCACCTCTCAAAATGATGTGGCCTCCAACACATCATTTATCAGCTCCTCAAGATGGAGAACAATTCTAGGGGCTGTGGGCTCCAGTATATGAACATCAGCCTGGAAGGCTTGGGAAATTATCATGCTAACAAGACCAGGCAAGCCACTTCTAGTTCCTGATGTGGAAAAACCTTGTGTGAAGGTAATCCTTTTTGCATCTTGAGCTTTTGCACTCAACAATCCACACACTTCCAGATACAGGTGAGATAATCTGCTTTCCCCACCTGCAAGTGGGCTTCTTTTCATCGAAACGAATATACGGGTAGTGAAATTCATGATCTTAAGTGGACACATCCACATAAGACTACTAGGCAGAGGATTTGCATGTTCTAACTTTCCGTTTCTGGAGGAAAATTAGAGGTGGGTTTGTAGATTGGTAGTAGCATGCTCAGGATACTGAGCTTGATCCTAAGAATAATAAAAAAAACAATATTCAAAAAAACAGTAGAAGGGCATTATTTAAAAATGATAATCTTGGTTCCCCTTTAGAAGCAGTGAACAATCATCTCCTCTCATCCATAGATCTATTCTTCTAGAGCCTTGAACTGGCTTTTCCAGTGCCACAGCAGAGGCCACACTCACTATTTAAGGTAATCACAACCATGCAAACATACAACCAAAGTTTAATATTCAACTATAATCCCTGTATGTACTGTCAAGAGAGAATTAATAATGATGAATATTAAACCCAACCATGTATATAGACCTCTCATTTTATAATATAACTGTTAGTCTATTAACTGTTAGTACTTTAAAGTTATTTTTAATAATGCAAATACACTTACTTTTCTACGTAATTACTGCTTGTGTTTTATGGTTCTCTGTAAACTCACCTTTCTCGCTGACAATATTTTTGTTCTGCTTAAAGCTTTGCTTTCCTTCTCATAAATACTCTGTCACCATTTCTCTTGCTTTTATGATTTTGTGGAAATTTTTAGTCTGAAAAAGGTTTTATACTTTTGAAAAGTAATTTCTCTCTTTAGAGTTCTAAGTTGACATGTTTTGGCACCAAGGTTTTCATCCATACAGTCAAAAACACTCTTAATCTTGTTCCACAGAACCATTCAGTGTATGCTCATCCCACCTTCAGAAATCACGTTTTTTCTTGAGCAGTCTCTTTCTTTTTTTTTTATTGGATATATTCTATATTTACAATTCATTTCCCTTTTTCTGGTTCCCCACCCCCAAAGGTCCCACATGCCCTTTTCCCTCCCCCTGCTCCCACATCCACCCCCTCCCACCTCACTGTTCTTGTACTCCCCCACAGTCTCTTTCTATTAGGCTTTAGCCCACGTAGGTGTACACTCAGCTAAATATTTAATGAGACGACTCTGAAGATTTCTAGATTCTCTGTGCTTCTATATCTCCCATATATAAAACCCACAGATTTTAGACATTTTGTTCTCAACAAATCTGTTCAACCCCACAAAACTACCAAACTCAGTTTGTTTGGGGTTTGGGGTATTTTTCCCCCTCTGTACCACAGAATGAAAATTGTCTCTGGGCAGAAAACACTTGAGTTTGGAGGCATTATGCCTTTCATATGCTCTTCCTAGGAACATATGAATAGCCGAAAACAGTTGTTTCTAATAGTGTGAAGTGAGAGGGGAATTCTAGATCCTTCTATTCCCACACTTGATGGGAACAGACACCCCTCATGTCTCTCAAGAGTCTTCTATATTTGTATGCATATTTCTTGAACTGCTCTGTAGTATTCCCATGTCCAAATTCCAGTTGATAAATGCTGTATAGTTAGGTTTTACCAGTTAGACTAAAGATATTAATCTATTTGTATTCATATATATATATATATATATATATATATGTGAATATATATGTGAATATATATGATTATATGACTAATATATATTCATATATAATTCAAATATAAAAACATTTGTATTCAGGTACATATTTATTTCTCTTGGGCATTAGCTCAGATAGTGGAATTACTACATTACAGAAGAATCCATGCGCGCATTGTATTTTAAGAAACTACATACTGGTTCTCCAATAGAGTTTTATTTGTATGACCATAAGCAGTGCACGAACTTTCCAGTGTTTTCTAGATATTCATCACCATTTGACATTTTCAGTCATTTTAGATTTTAGCCATTCTAACTAGTTCCAAATGGTATTTCATCATTATTCATTATTTTCTTTTGCATTTTCCTCATAACTATAATAATTTAAGCACTAAGTGGCCATCCAAGGATATACCTTATTAATTTTTTTATTAAATTTATTTCTTCATTTTACATCCTTAATATATGCCCTCCCTCTCCTCCCAGTACTTTCTCATGCAAAGCCTCCCCCATTCCTTCTTCCCCTTCTCCTTTGAGAAGGGAGTCCCCCCTCTAGGTATCACACCTGTATCTAGGAACATCTGTCACTGCAGGACTAGGATCATCCTCTCTCACTGACGCCAGACAAAGCCTCAGGTAGAGGAACAGGATGCACAGGCAGGCAGGCAATAGACTCAGGGTCATCCCCTGCTCCTGTTTTGGGAGGGTGGTGGGGGGACTCATGCATAGACCAAGCTGCTCATCATCTGCTTCATCTGTGCCGGGGGCCTAGGTTGGCTGGCTCTTTGGTTGATGGTTCCGTCTCTGGGAGCCCCCAGGTATCCAGATTATTTGATTCTGTTGGTCTTCTTGTGGAGTCCCTGTCCTCTTTGGATCCCGCAATCCTTCCCCGAACTCTTCCATATGATTCCCTTAGCTCCATCTAATGTTTGACTGTGGGTCTCTGCATCTCTTTGCATTGTTTGCTCGGTTGAGACTCTCAGTAGACAGTTATGGTAAGCTCCTGTCTGCAAGCATAACAGAGTATCATTAACAGTATCAGGGATTGGTTCTTGTCCATCGGATGGGTCTCAATTTGGGGCAGACATTTGATTGGTCATCCCTTCCATCTCTGCTCTTAGTTCCTGCACATGTTGTCAGAAGGACATATTGTAGGTTTTATGGGTAGGTTACTGTCTGTATTGCTCCACTGTGAAGCCCCCCTTGCCATAGGAAGTACTAAGCACTCAGGATCCATGCAAGAATGTACTTTTTAAAGTGTCTTTGCATGTATCTTTAGTTGACTTTTCCTTCTAGTTTAATTTTGTAAGTAATCAAAGCATTTTTATCATTTATTGTCAGTATAGGTATCGTGATCATGACAACTCTGTTAGAGATACCTGAGACCCACAGCTGCTCTTCTTGTCTTAAGACTAATGGACTCTTACATTTAGTGCCTGGGTATGAAAGTCTGTCCCTATGAGACTCATGCACTGAATGCTTATTCTCAGATCAGCAGTATTCAGCACTATAGCAATTTAGAGGTGATTGTATCATGGGAGCTATAACCTCATCCCTGGATTAATCTATTATTGGGTTCCTAGCTTAATGGGCTATTCAGAGATAGGGATTAATTAAAAGATGTTGAACACTGAGGTGTGATTGTATGGGTTTCTTTTGTCACACATCTCTTCTCTTCCCTTCTCTATTCTCTACTGCTTGGCTTCCATGAGTTAAGTACCTTCTCTACTAAAATACTACCACCACCAGGATGTTCCACCTTGCTGCCAGCTGCCCTTCTACTAAAACCATAAGCTAAAAAAAATCCCTTTGTGCTTTGATTTGCACTGGAATATTTTCATGCAATAGAAAGATAAATAACCCCTAATTTGCATCTAGATCCTGTGATTTGGCCAAAAACTTGCAATGTGAGCCTGGAGGCTCCTGCTGTACCTCTATATAAAAATTCCTCTTTCTAGTACCCCTGCCTGGAAAATATACAATTCAGAAGTCCTAAACTTGACTATATTTCTTCACAACTCAACAAGACCACCAGATATGTCATAATGATAATCCTTGTAACGGCCTCATGTAGTATTTTCCATTTATTTTATAAGTCTAGGAAACTTGGTTCATATATTATTCTTAGGCTCATTGTTGTTTACAAACAGAAAGTTAAATCTAATACAAATTGCACCATTATGCAAAACAGAAGTGTTTTCTTCCATTTAACCCTTGAAATGTGTCAGGAAATCCAGACTTCCTTATCCCTATCCCACCAGGTGGTCCTTTTGAAGCTTCCTATAGATCAGAAGAATTTCTACTTGTCTTCTCTTAATTTTGAAAAGACTCTTAAAAGAGGTACATGCTAGAATTTGTCTCCAAAGTCTCAGCTCTGTGCTAAACACCAAACAACATTTAAAAGTGTATTGGCATCACTTTAAAATTATATACAAACACTAGTCTTCAAATAATTCATGAAAAAACTAAGAATATTAAAATAAGACACAAAACTAAGCAATTATTCTCAGATTTTAAAAATGCATGAATATAGTGATAAAATGATCTCTATTCAGGTATAAAAATCTTATGTGTCAGTCAAAAGCAATATAATATATGGATCTGACAAAAAATCAGTGTAGTAAATGACATCTGACAAATGTTTGAGGAAGTGCAAAATGTATTAAAATGCTATTTTTAACAAATCCCAATTTAGTTTCAAAAATGCATAATATAATTCAGAACATAAATATAGAATAATAGGACCAAATCATAAGTAATAGATTCTGTTCTAAAGTTTTATAAATAAGAGAAAAATGACAATAACAGGAACCATATAAATATTATCAGCATGTTTTAACTTAAAGCTAAACTAAAATTACACACACACACACACACACACACACACATGAAAACTTGAAATCCCTATGTCAAATTTCCTAAATTTTGTTTACAAATATTATAGTATGAATCAATGTATTTGTGTATATTTGTCCACCTTTTCACAGTTTGTACTTCTATAACATTATTGTACTTCTATAACAAAATATGCATTATTGCTATGCATATTTTGAGTTTCTTCGTACAGTCATTGCCCTAGATTTCTTAAACCATAGATACAGAGCTGAAGGAATAGTTGCCACTGCACTACTTCATTTCCATTATATTGTTTGTTTTCTATCTTATGAGTGTTATTGTAGAAATTCTGTGTACATTCTAAGGCGTAAATGGGCACAGTTGATATAATATGGGTATAAATGAAAATATAACTGAAATTTAAGATTCCCAAAACCACTTTTTACCCATCTGCATGGATATAATCATGCTTCAAAATGAGCCAAGACCTTGAATTATTCCACAATAATTATGTATGTCACATAAATTGGAATAAGATGCTTCTGAATAACTTAATTTTAGATCTTTTTTTACGTAATGCTTAAAAATTCTCATGCAAGTACATACTGTTCATTAAGCATATTCTCTTCAAGACTCTGAGTCCTTTTTCACACTCTCCCCTCCCATTAGTACCTCTCTCCCCTTCCCAGTTTTAGTTCTTCAGTTACATCCTATGTGCATACATCATGTCATGTATCCATATGAAATCTAGCAATCACAAATGAAGAAACACGCACATTATTTGTCCTTCAAACACTAACTTAGCTAATTGATTACCTCTGGGTCCATCTATTTCTGGGAAAAGAACATAATTTCCTAAATTATCTCTCATTTCTATGTTAAATAATTTTTTGTTGTAGGGATGCTATGTCTTTTTTAAATGAATTTTGATCAATGGCAGCATTCTTGGAAAGAGAAGAAAACTTTACAAGATGACTTCTCAGACTGAAGCATTCGTGAAGTTGAGCACTGCAGTGTGCTTTAATATTTGTAGCATATGTTTTAGTTGACATTTTAAGCTTGGGAGCAGAATGCTTTACAGGAACTATTTATTAGGAAACTATTTAATAGATATACTGTCTCCAGCTAAACTTCTTTCTCCTATCTTGAATCTATACCAGTCCTTCTGCCTCTCTTCATGGCATCACTATGACCATCCCATTCTATCTACAATACCACATTGCAGGCTCCTATTAGGTTCCATGACTTGTTAAACTTCTAATCTTCATTTTCCATTTTTAGCTCTTTTACTTTCTCTAATTTGCAAGGTTGGAAGTCCTGCAAATGTCAGTCCTTGAGTCTCTACTTTTTCTTTACTAATACAGCCATTCCATAAAAGTTTACATACAATCCATATATATATATATATATATATATATATATATATGTATGTATATATATATATTAGATATTTTCTTTTTTGCAAAAAGTAAATATAATAAAAAACTTAAAAAGGTAAAGCCAACATTTACCCCCATTTCTGACAGACATTTTCCAAGTCTTTAGTCTTCCTGGAGTTCTTGCAGTTGCCTCCCATTGTGCAGAATAGGTCTCTCTAGGTGTCTAGTCTTAGTATCTTAGAGTGGACGTAGAAGCTATAGTTGATGATCTTCTCTAATGCTTGAGGATATGATATTGAATTTGGGATGCTAGGGTCTTTTAAATTTTTTCTTTTTTATTGGATATATTCTTTATTTACATTTCATTTCCCTTTTCCTGGTTCCCCGCCCACCAAAGGTCCTACATGCCCTTTTCCCTCCCCTAGTTCCCCCATCAAACCCTTCCCACTTCCCTGTTCTGGTATTCCCCTACACTGATGCACTGAGCCTTTCCAAAACCAGAGTCCACTCCTTCCTTCATGGACTTATGGGACATATGGTGAGGGGGAACTGGGAAAAGGGAAAGCCTTTGGAATGTAAACAAAGAATATAGAAAATAAAATAAAGAAAAGGTTATCTTTTTTCTACTGGATGTTTTCAGCTCCTTTGTCGAAGATCAATTGGCCATAGATATGTGGGTTCAATTCTGGGTCTTCAATCCTATTCCATTGATCCACCTCCCTGTCACTGTACCAGTACCATGCAGTTTTTAACACTGCTGCTCTGTAAGTATTGCTTGAGGTCTGGGATACTGATTCCCCCAGAAATACTTTTACTGTTGATAATAGTTTTAGCTATCCTGGGGTTTTTTTTTATTCCAGATGAATTTGAGAATTGCTCTTTATAACTCTATGAAGAACTGAGTTAGGATTTTTATGGGGATTGCATTGAATCTGTATATTGCTTTTGGCCAGATTGCCATTTTAACTATATTAATCCTGCCAACCCACGAGCAAGGAAGATTTTTCCATTTTCTGAGGTCTTCTTCCATTTCCTTCTTCAGAGTCCTGAAGATTTTGTCATACAGATCTTTCACTTGTTGGTTAGAGTCACACCAAGAGACTTTATATTGTTTGTGGCTATTGTGAAGGGTGTCATTTCCCTATTTTCTTTCTCAGCCTGCTTATCCTTTGAGTATATGAAGGCTACTGATTTGCTTGAGTTGATTTTATAACCAGCCACTTTGCTGAAGTTGTTTATCAACTGTAGGAGTTCTCTGGTGGAGTTTTTTTTTTTGATCATTTAAGTATACTATCATATCATCTGCGAATAATGATACTTTGACTTCTACTTTTCCAATTGGTATCTCTTTGACTTCCTTATGTTGCTGAATTGCTCTAGTTAGTACCTCAAGTACTATATTGAAAAGATGTGGTGAGAGGGGGCAGCCTTGTCTAGTCCCCACCAGAAAGGTAGACATGGTCCAAACCTGTGCTTTCCACATGTCACTTATCCATCTCCATCTGAATTAGTCTAACAGTCATCTCAAAACTACTATAACAGAAGATCTCGATCCTGTCTCAGCCACCACTCTCAATCTTCTCACTTCATTAACAGTTCTGTCATTTTCCCATTGTTTAGAAGGGGAAATCTTGAAAGTGGTCTCTGTCTTTTCAAGTTCCTTTCAGCTATAGGTTCATTGAGTCCATCAAGTACAATTGCCTACCCTTTCAAGTTTATCTGAAATACCCTCTTCTCTTCACCTGTGCAGTCTTGTCCAAGCACCTGCATTTTTGCCTATGCTGCCAATTTTTCTCCTCTCTATTATCATTATTTCTTTCCTTACCTTGGCAGATTTTCTCAACAAAGACTCTGCAATAATCTTGGTAAAAATACAAGTGAGTTTATGTCATTACTCTGCTCAAAACTATCTAATAGCTTCCAATTTCACTTCAAATTAAAGCCAGACATTTTACAGTGGCTAAAACTCTCACAATACTCAATCTACCTCAATTTTCAAAATTGTTTCTGATTGGTTTCCCTGATGGATTGTCATGTTATTCCTGTAGCAGGCAGGATTGCGTCCTCCTGAAGTCCAAGAGTCACTTCATTAAGGAGACTTACAACTTGAATACGTTGCCTTCCATATCAGACGTTTGTCCTTTAATTGCTTTGTAATCTTTCACTAATGTTTTTGTGGTCACCCTATCTGAAATTTCAGTAGTATCTTCCTCCCTTGTTGAGTTCTTCTATGCACTTCTTGCTGACCATGGAAGATAATCTAAAAATTTGTCTGTAACAAAAAAAAAGTCTGTTATCAATGATGTATGTTTATTTAATTAATCTATTTATTTTTACACTTCATATTTTATTCCCTCATACCTTATTCCACCCTCCAGCTGTTCCACATTCCGTACCTCCTCCCAACTCCCTGTCTCCACATGGATGTCCCCACCCCCAACCGCAGCTGACCTCTAACCTCCCTGGGGCCTCCAGTCTCTTGAGGGTTAGGTGCATCATCTCTGAATGAACACAGACCCAGCAGCCCTCTATTGTATGTGTGTCCAGGACCTCATATCAGCTGGTATATGCTGCCTGTTTGGTGGTCCAGTGTTTGAGAGATCTTGGGGGTTCAGGTTAATTGAGACTGCTAGTCCTCCTACAGAATTGCTGTTCTCCTCAACTTTTTCAGCCTTTCCTAATTCAACAACAGGGGTCAGCTGCTTCTGTCCATTGGTTGGATGCAAATATCTGCATCTGACTCTTTCAGCTGCTTGATGGGTCTTCCAGAGTGCAGTCACACTATGTCCCTTTTTGTGAACATTCTATAACCTCACAATAGTGTCAGGCCTTGGGACCTCCTCTTGAGTTGGATTCTACTTTGGGCCTGCTGCTGGACATACTTTTCCTCATGTTCCTCTCCATTTCCATCCCTGTAATTCTTTCAGCCAGGAACAATTATGGGTCAGAGTTGTGACTGTGGAATGGCCCCGCTCTAACTCATTTGATGTTCTTTCTCCCTGCTGTAGGTGAGCTCTATAAGTTCCCTCTCCCTAATATCTGGCATTTCATCTAAGGTCCCTCCCTTTGAGTCCTGAGAGTTTCTTGCCTCCTTGGTCTCTGGTGCATTCTGGAGGGTCCCCCCAACCTTCTATCTCCCAAGGTTGACTGTTTCTATTCTTTCTGCTAGCCCTCAAGGCTTTAGTCCTTTTTGCTTACCCTATACCAGATCATATTCCCCTCTCCGCTCTCCCCCCACTCCCCAAGAACCTTGAGAGTTTAACAATAGGCAACAGTAAGTACTTCTGAGTGGCTGAACACATCTATGAGAAAATAATTCATCTATCTCAACTAATGAAGCTGGACATCATAAAGAAGGCAGGATCACAACAGCAGTAGCAACAGCAAACACTCATGTGTAGGACTTACCATCTTATAACAGGATAAAAAGTGATCACAAGTATAATAAAGTTATCAGGGACCTGACAAAAAAATGTAGAAAGTATTGAGGAAAAAAGGAGAAAATGTCTTTTTTTTTTTCAACTTACTGGAAGTTATATACAGGAAAATGTTAACTGTAACTACAGCACTGTGTGTGTGTGTGTGTGTGTGTGTGTGTACTCATGTGCCTGTCAGAACCCTAGAGCTGGAGTCACAAGACATTGTGGAAGTTCAAAGAATTGATCTGAGGAAGAATAAGACTTTCCTTAGTGGCTGAGCCTTCCTTCCAGGCACTCATATGTTCTCTACTAGAATCACCAATACTGTTTTTTAAAAGTCTTTATAAAACTAGGTTTTGTTGAGGGCTAATATCCAATATATACAAAGAACTCAAGAAGTTAGACCCCCAAAGAACCAAACAACCCTATTAAAAAATGGGGTACAGAGCTAAACAAAGAATTTTCACCAGAAGAAATTCGGATGGCTGAGAAGCACCTTAAGAGATGTTCAACATTATTAGTCATCAGGGAAATGCAAATCAAAATAACCCTGAGATTCTACCTCACACCAGTCAGAATGGCTAAGATTAAAAACTCAAGAGACAACAGGTGCTGGCGAGGATGTGGAGAAAGAGGAACACTCCTCCACTGTTGGTAGGATTGCAAGATGGTACAACTGCTCTGGAAATCAGTCTGGCAGTTTCTCAGAAAATTGGGCATGTCACTTCCAGAGGACCCTGGCATACCACTCCTGGGCATATACCTAGAGGATTCCCCTGCATGCAATAAAGACACATGCTCCACTATATTCATAGCAGCCTTATTTATAATAGCCAGAAGTTGGAAGGAGTCCAGATGTCCCTCAAAGGAGGAATGGATACAGAAAATATGGTATATTTATACAATGGAATACTACTCAGCAATTAAAAATAATGAATTCATGGAATTTGTAGGCAAATGGTTGGATCTGGAAAATATCATCCAAAGTGAGTTAACCCAATCACAAAAGAATACACATGAATTGCAATCACTGATAAGTACATATTAATGAGCCCAGAAGCTCTGAATACTCAAGGCACAATTAGCAAATCAAAAGATTCCCAAGAAGAAGGAAGGAGAAGACACTGGTCCCAAAAAGACTGGTTCCAGTTTTGCAGGAGAGTTCCAGAACAGAGAAAGGGTTGGGGGGTGATTGGGGAATGGGCAGGGGGCGGGGGGAAAGAGGACTTATGGGACCCATGGTGAGGTGGGGGACTGGGAAAGGAGAAAGCCTTTGGAATGTAAACAAAGAATATAGAAAATAAAAGAGAAAAAAGAAAATAAAAAATTAGGTTTTGTTACGAATAATATATAAAATTTGAGTAATTTACTTGATAAAATAGAGCTCTCAAATTGGTTTAATAAAATAAAAATCATTAACATAAGGATTTAATATGCATCACCTTACCTAGTTGACTATTAAAGCTATTATCTTCTTTTTCAGCTAAGGTCCATCTAAATTAAATACTTTCTGTGTGAGAGTACACTACAAAGGAAATGATGATTTTAAATATTTATATACTTAAACATGAAGTTGTTTGAGTTTCTTAGTTTTTAATGATGCTTTATCTAACTCTCATCAGTGTTCAGGCATTCATTACATTGGGACCATTTCCATATTGGCCAGATACCTCAGGACTAAACTAGTCAAATGCCCTCTGAGAATATACCATGCGATAGTATATACTGCCTTCATTAACTCTTAATTCTGAGATTTCACAAAAGCACCCCAACAAGATCAATATTAAAAAAAACTAAAAATTTTTCGTATCTGTACTATATAAATCTAGTATTATACTGAGTGTCTGAATGTTTTTAAAGAGTTCATTTTTTTTCACAAAAGGAAGAAGATGAGGAAAACCTTTCATCATAATAATAGTTTAACTACTCTTTTTGATAGTATGCGCCCAAGTCGTAGCCTAGTCATTGTTGAAAATATAGGTCCGTGGAGATAGGCCGGTCAGGGAAGTGCTTGCTACGAAAGCATGCGAACCTGAGCGTGGGCCCCATCGCACACATGGGCATGATGGCATGCTTGTAATACCAGCACTGGGTACTAGATACCGTGCTGCATAACGGCGAAAGGTCTCTCTACTCCTCCCCCTTCCCACCGCCACCCAAAAGACCTGTCTATTTTTTTTTTAGTTATTTTTATTTTCTATATTCTATGTTTACATTTCAAAGGCTTTCCCCTTTCCCAGTTCCCACCCACCATACTTCCCATAGTTCTTCTCCCCCCCAACTATTCCCCAATCATTCCCCCTCCCCCCTCGGTTTCTTTACTAAACTGGATGCAATCTTTACATGCCCAGGGTCCTCTCCTTTCTTCTTCTTGGGAATCATTTGACTTGCTATTTGTGTCTTGAGTATTTAGTGCTTCTGGGCTCATTAATATCCACTTATCAGTGATTGCATTTCATGTGCATTCTTTTGTGATTGGGTTAGCTCACTCAGGATGATATTTTCCAGGTCTAAATTAATGTCATTCAGTCATTTGGCATTTCCCTATTGAATCTCCAAAAGAATATTCTATTATGGCATGGTTATTTCCACCTCTATTCACAATATATCCATACTTCTTCATGTTAATTTTTTAAGATCATTTAAAAGTTCCCCCCAATGTATACTTACCTACTAAGAAGGTATTCTCCCACAGACATATAATTTCCCTTCATTTTCCCCAAATCCTACCTATTCTTCAAGTATTATTATGATTTTAATGTTTTCAATGTTGACTCTACATTCTATTTTAAATGTCAATTCAATATTCCATCTCAGAACACCTGTATCTTCCTTATACAAATTCTGTTTCTTATTTATTTATTCTAAATATGTTAACTAACTGCTCATAATGCAAGAGATAATATATGTTAGGTGCTGCTCATTTGTAAGCAAGGTAAAAGGGTTACTACTCTCACAAAGCACTCCTTTGATTCATAACCCAAGATTAATATCTTAGTGACTGAACATATTGCCATTACTGAAGTATGTTTTGCTGAATATGTTACATATATGAACTTATTTCATGTGAATTATAGAGCCCATATTTACGAGTTATGTCACTTATTTTTTATTATTTCTGTATCATCTAGTTCATAGGCAGTATTCATAAAAGGCAGGTGAGTTAAAATGGATAAAAGTGTACATGAGACTAAATTTAAGATGAAATGATCTTCCCTTTTGTCCCCTGTCTTTATACTTCAAGAAAGATTAACAATATGAAAGGTAGCATTTGATTCTAGAATTCAAAACAGCATTTCTCATAGATCTTTATTTAAACTTAAAAATAAAATGACTTTAAAGACTAATACATCCAATAGATGACTATATCCCTCTAGGGAACAGAGCCTTTAAAAGGTTGTCCAACATTTTAGTAACAAACTCCTTCTGTGAACTTTCTTCCAATCTTTTTGTTTTTCTTTTATTTTCATTTTAGAGTCTCAACAAAATTCTTTCCAATGCTTTACCCTTTGCAATAAAAGCATCTTTACATTAATACAGGTCTATAGTATATAATTATATAAAATCTACTATATAATGTAAATAACCAAACAAATCAAATCCTTTTCCAAAGAAGATCTTTGAATAACTATAACTGGAATGTCAATGATGTTTCTGTTAAATAATTGAATATTATAAAGAAATCTGACTGTAAATGACAAAAACATGGTATATCCAAGTTTTAGAGGTGAAAAAAATTAGGTAATCTCAGCCAATATAATGGCTCATCAATCAAATAAAAATCAACTTAAACTATTACCCTAAATTGGCTTTTTTCTTGCTTGGACCCTGCATTTTCAGAACTGTGTTCTCCTAATCCTAACTCCTTGTTTAAAAACTATATTGCTTATTGCCTTGGGCAAAATGTTCAAAATAATAATATTTGAACCAGTATACCAGCATCATGTTAACTGTATGGGCAACTAAGGAAAGTTAACATAGTATTGTAGCATGGACAATGATGCTTTTAGAATGCACACACATGATGTGTGTGTGTGTGTGTGTGAGAGAGAGAGAGAGAGAGAGAGAGAGAGAGAGAGAGAGTCGTAAATGCACTCCTTATTCCACATCCTTATTTAACTGAAGAAACAATCCTGCAAGGAGAGCCATAAATGCATATATATATATATATATATATATATATATATATATATGCAACACTAAATGGATCTATGCAGTTGTATTTATGTATTATCAAGAATAATTAAAGAAAAGAGGTAATTAAGTTTGAGGAATGGAAAAGACACAGAGGAAATTGATCAGTAGCAAGGGAAGAGAAGAACAACATAAATATAGTACTTCTGTTTGAAATTCTCAAAAAACAACTAAAATTTAAAGTTAAAAATACTCCTAATCCAAGAACCTGTAACTAAGGAGATTATAGGCCATAGGGGAGACCTTACTATCATTATGCTGTTAAAAGCAACTACTATCAAACAGACTCCCAATGACTCCTTGTTATACCAATAGATTGAAGCATCTCTCAATCCCCATCAGAGACACTTCTATTTATAGTAGATGGTAATTAACACAGAGCCCCACAACTGCCCATGATCCAGGCAAGAGTGCTTAGTCTTAAATGGAGTATCTATATTGCAACTCTTCATCCCATGGCCCAGGATCACTGCAGAAGATAAGTTGAAAAACAGTTAGAACAGGAGGCATTGAATGAATGTTAGAAAACAACACACTTGGACAGGAGCACATTTGCACATATGACAGCATGCACAAACACCATGCAACCTCAAGCCAAATCAAATCCTAGGTGGGAGAGAGGAAGTAGTCAGAAAGCTATGCCCTCTAGCCTAGGAGCTATAGGCAACTATTAGCTTCTTGGCAAAAAAGAGGCAGTTTGTTTGTTTGTTTGTTTGTTTGTTTGTTTGTTTGAAGGGTGTTGCTACAGGTAGAACCAGGCATCCATGAATATATGGGGAGCACAAAATGTCTAACTGGATAAAAAATTAGAGAAAAATAAAGGTTGGGTAAATAAGGAAGGATTAGTGGATCTGAGAGTAGTTAGGGACTAAAATTCTCATGCCAGTCACACCAGGCAGAACGGCTAAGATCAAAAACTCAGGTGACAGCAGATGCTGGAGAGGATGTGGAAAAAGAGGAACACGCCTCCATTGTTGGTAGGGCTGCAAGCTGGTACAAACACTCTAGAAATCAGTCTGGTGGTTCCTCAGATAATTGTACATAGTACTATTTGAGGACCCAGCTATACCATTCCTGGGCATATACCCAGAAAATGCTCCAACATGTAATAAGGACACATGCTCCACTATGTTCATAGCAGCCATATTTATAATAGCCAGAACTTGGAAAGAAGCCAGATGTTCTTCAACAGAGGAATGGATATAGAAAATGTGGTACATTTACACAATGGAGTACTACTACTCAGCTATTAAAAACAATGAATTCATGAAATTCTTAGACAAATGGATGGAAATAGAAATATTATCCTGGCTGAGGTAACACAATCACAAAAGAACACACATGGTATGCAATCACTGATGAGTAGATATTAGCCCAGAAGCTTGGAATCCCCAAGATACAATTCACAGACCACATGAAACTCAAGAAGAAAAAAGACCAAAATGTGGATGTTCCAGTCATTCTTAGAAGGAGAAACAAAATAATCATAGAAGCAAATACAGAGACAAAGTGTGGAACAGAGACTGAAAGATAGGTCATTGAGGGACTGCCCCACCTGGGGATCCATCTCATAAACAGTTACCAAACCCAGACACTATTATGGATGCCAAGAAGTGCTTGATGACAGGAGCCTAATATAGCTGTCTCAAGAGGCTCTACCAGAGCCTGACAAATACAGAGGTGGATGTTTGCAGCACCTCTTATGAGTATTAGCACAGGGTCCCCAATGGAGGAGATAGAGAAAAGACTGAAGGAGCTAAAGGGGTTTGAAACCTCATAGGAATGACAACAATATAAAACAACCAGAACCTCCAGAGCTTCTAGGAACTAAACCACCAACCAAAGAGTACACATGGAGGGATCCATGGATCCAGCTACTTATGTGGCAGAGAATGTCATTTTCTTGTGTCACTAGGTGGAGAAGCCCTTGGTCCTCTGAAGGTTTGCTTCCCCATTGTAGGGGAATGCCAGGGCAGTGACATGATAGTGGGTGGGTGGGAGTGGGAGCATTTTCACAGAGGCATGGGAGGAGGGATGGGATAGGGGGTTTCCAGAGGGAAAACCAGGAAAGGGGATACCATTTAAAATATAAATACATAAAATATCCAATAAAATTATAATGGATGAGTTTAGATCCAATGAATTTTACTGGTGCCTTAATAAAGTCAGCATCATAAGAAGAAAAAAACTGTATAAAATTCTCAAGGAACTAATAAAAGATAAGAAAAAAGAATGTTGAAAAGAAGACAAGTAAGATAGTGTTGTTCTACTAATACTACTCATACATAATACATTTTTTTTCAAATGTTTTCATTGATTTTATTTTCTAGGTCGTGATAAAGTTAAAGCATACATATTTTCGAAAGCAGCGACCCTCCGACCCATAGTCACAGCTTGCTTGAAGGAACGTGGAAGACCGTTTGCTCTTCCCATCTTATTACCAGCTTTGCACCACAGTCAGCCGACGTCTCTGCGATCTCCTACACTCTCCACAGCCTGAGTTTCTGATTCTCTTCGTCATGATGAAGCCCACATACAAAGTCAGGAGGCATTTGGGCAAATGATGTTAATTTCCTTTAACTGCAACAACATTTTTCCTCATAAACAATACAACTCCTTTCATATGTGCAACCATCATTCTTTCCTTTGTTGTTCATCTTGATTTCTTGATTTATATTCTAAACTACAGAGTAAACAGTATTTTATAAGATTCTGGAACATAAGAAAGAAAATAAGCATTCCTAAAAGAGAAAATTTTTTGAAGAATATGTAACCTATAAATCACAAATTCAAGATTAAAGTTTTAGTTTTACACACATAGTGGGATGAATTTTTAATTTTTTAAAGCACATGTCCAGATCACAGCAAATGTTCTTAGGTAGACTCCCTGCAGGATTCAAATGTGCTCCCAAGTATTACTTTGCTCTCAATTATTAATTTATTAACACAATAAGGAGGGAAGAATTCATGTGGAAACATGACGGAGTTCGGTGTCTTGGTGGAATAAGAGAGAAGCTGAATACGAAAGCCAGTAATAAGCTGGCCTTTCCTCAGTTTTCAGGAAATTGTTGATGCAGAAGATAAAAGTGTCAATACTTCTACAGACTCCAGGGATTAGTATTACAGATTGAATTTTCTCTTTCCAAAGAAATAAAGTCAAGATGCAACTCAGAATAACACAATATGTGAACGACTTTTAAAAGAGTGTCTGTACACATTACAAAGCTACAATGGAGTCATAAGGCCCTTAACCCAGTTCAGGCAGCAGGGCAGCAGCCTTCTAGAAAGAAGACATTTTAATACAGATATAGTGTGTGTGTGTGTGTGTGTGTGTGTGTGTGTGTAAACATTACAAAACAACATAGGTTGAATATGGTCATGTAGCTGGATGATATTCTACAAGCCTTGAAAGCAATGCAAACTGTAGCAAGAAAATTGAAAAATACAAAGAGTGCATGGTTTCACCAATACCTTGATTTCAAGCCTCCAGATGCATGGAACAGTGAGGACATTGACCTCTAGGTAGCTGAGATTTCTTGGTCTAGTGTTTATTTTTAACCAACAAATACATAATCTATTGTCTTTTCTCCAAAGTTAATTGTCTAGCTATTATTAATATATAACTGTCCTGGATAGTTTTATGTCAACTTCATTTAAGCTAGAGTCATCTGAAGTAGGGGATCTCAATTAAGAAAATGCCTCCATGAGCTGAAGAGGTTTACAGCCTCATGGGAAGAACAACGATGTCCGCTAACCCAGATGCCCCAGGACTCCCAGGGACTAAACCATCAACCAAGGGGTACACATGGTTCCAGCCAAAAGTATGGCAGAGGAATGCCTTGTCGGGCATCAGTGGGAGGAGTTGTCCTTGGTCAGGTGAAGGTTCAATAGATGCCCCAACAAAAAGAAATCAAGGTGGGGAGGTAGGAGTGGGTCAAGTGGAGGGGCATATACTTGGAGGCAGGGGGTGGGAGGAGGGGTTGGGGGTTTTCAGGGAGGGGGAAACAAGAAAGGTTTTACCATTTGAAATGTGAATGAAGATTATATTCAATAAAAAATGCCTCCATAAGATTGGTTGTAGGCAGGTCTATAAGGCATTTTCTTAATGATTGGTATGGAAGGGCCTAGATCATGGTAGGTGATGCTATCCTTGGGCTGTTGGTCTATAAGTAAGTAAGCTGAGCAAACCACAAGGAACAAACCAATAAGCAGAACTTCTCCATGGCTTCTACATCATTTCCTACATCAAGTCCCTGTCTGTCTTGAGTTCCTATCTTAACTTTCTTCCATGATGAAAAGTAATGTAGAAGTCTAAGCCTTTCCTTCTCAGGTTGCTTTTTGTCATTGTGTTTCATCACAGCAACTGAAACCCTAACTTAGTAACATTATGCAACAAATTAACCAGTCATATTTCATTCAAAAAATAATTGTACACTATTAATATTAGACTAGCATGCAATTTTTCTAGGGCATTTCAAAACATCCAGATACCTTGATCTGATACCTTACATTGCATGTACATGTTCAATTCTGCATACACATTTTTAACATTTTTGGAAACAGAAACACTTCCATTTTATAGTAGATAGGAAAAATAAATAATTTGGAAGCAATGAAACAGTAAAAGAAAAATTTAATCACTGAAAATAGACATGTAAGTGATAAGGATGAAATTAAGCAATGGTATAGTTCTTAAGTTGTTTTTGTTCATTACTGTGATATACTATAGATATGTATATATAGTCTTTTTGGTTCTGTATTTAAATGTAAAAATTCAACACTTTTAGCAAAAAATGTGCTAAAAGATTAGTGTAAAATGATATACATATTTGTATATGAGCTTATATATATGCATTTATAAATTTATGTATATATGAGTTTAAAACTGACATATATAATTGTTATACTAAAATACTTACTTGTAACTATAACAATGGCTTTGAGTAGCGGGCTCATTATTTTCACCTGAGTATAAGACCTTTGCTGAATTTATTGGCTGTAAAACAGCCATGAAAAACTAGTAGTAACCTCTGCCCTGTACCTATTGGATTTATAACTCACACCCAGTCTCCAGCACTGATATTTACAGTGCCTGTGTTGAGGCTCTAAAGTTCTTGGAGAACAAGAACTTAATAGGCTTGTGTGCATGGGAGAATGCCAACAGTGTATCCTGGGAAAAGGCCTAAGAAAACATTAGTCAAGAAGTCTGTGTTGAAGTTCTAGATCTCTAGTTCCTGGCAACTTGATTCCAAGTGTATGAAAAAAACCTACCTGAGGTTCTGCTGCTTATTATGATATAATGTATTAGAAATCACTAATAGTCATGTGAGAAAGATAAAGTAAAACCATCCATTAAAAAGCTTGTCAAGTGGCAATTCCCTCTCCCCCTTTGCATCATGTTTTAAGTTTTGGTCATTGTAGCATGTCAAGTGTAGCCATACTCTCTTCTTATTCCTACATCCTCTTCCTGCAAAATGATGGCAATTGTCAGTTTCCATCATCTATTCTGAACTCTGGTACTGAAGTTTGTTGGTTAAATGTATCAGTTAATGAGACTGTAACTCATGTGTGGCTCTTGGAGGTCATAGGTGTGTGCTAACTCCGCCACTTCACTCTCTCTCTCTCTCAGATATCTCACCGATAGCCAAATTATAGTCCACAAAGATTATCTTCCTTCCACTCGTGTTTGTCTCCAGGATTATTTCCCCTTTACAAATGCCCTCTGGAAAATCAGTCTCCTAATGCAGCGGGTGCACATCAGAGATCTTTCTATGCATCTGTAAGTCGGTATGTGAGGTCAGATGCACACAATGCATGAACTTACTCCATCATCAATGACCATCTCTAAACTCATAACCTGGTAACCCCGCCCATATACAGAAGAGGGCTGCTGAATACCAAGAGAACATATATAAAGGAAAACATGTGCCATACATAATGAAGACAGTTTTCTACTGAAATTCCTCTAGGTATTAAATGAGCATCATTATCTGGAAAGGGGTAGAGGAGTATTAATGAACAACTGTTCCCAGACTAATGGGTCTATGCAATCCTTTTCCAGGCAACACCTGACTGAGAAAAATCGAGTCAGAACATAACTTCATTAACTTTCATTTAGCAGACCCAAGACATCCGTGACTTTGGGGGCCTTGCTTTATGCTCATCCCAAGGAGCAATTTGGAATTCAAATGAGAAACTTGCTTTATATATAGCCTTAACAGTGTTGCCCAGTCAATTGAACCCAATTATTTTCTTTTTAGTACTATGAAGTTCTTATCTCTGTTGACAAAGAAGCAAATAGCCCAGAGAAGCCAAACATTTGCTCAAAGGACAAAAGAAGGAACTGTCAAAAGTCAGGGCTTAAATCTCACAACGTAGTAATCAGGACACTATTAGAATCCCATTTTAAAATTCTGGGATTTAGAATTATTACCTTGAAAGAAAGAAAATAAATGAAAAATCTAGGGAAAGATCACTCAATCGGATAGAGTCAAAAGTTGATTTAAGTAAAAGAAGAATCAAACTCAGCAGACCTCTTCAAAGAAAGTCGGTTTTGTTTCCTTCCGTTTGAAGAATGTACAGTAACATAAGCAAGTAAACTTTTGAAATTTTATTTTCATGGTTACACTAGAATAACTAACAATAAAAATACTGACTATTTTATGCAGTCTTCTAAGATTATAAAGAAGAAAGAACTCTTCCCTGAGAATTTTATGTCACTAATTCTAAAGAAAGTTTTGTATCATAAAGTACACTTCAACCTTGACTATTTCTGTACAACAGCAGTAGCAGTGATGATGATCACTAACATTTGTCTAGGATTTACTATGTGTCATGCCCCACAGTGAGAGCTTTATAAGCGTATCTTATTTAAGCCTCACTACCAGTCCCCCAGGTAAGTGACTATTATTATCCCACAATGCAGGAAAAGTCAGCAAGTCCTGGAAAAGCTACACTGTCTTTCCAACTCACAAGCCAAATTATATTCAAAATTCTGACCATTTGGTTTCATAAAGCAATCTCTAACTGTCAAACTACAGTGACTTCTATATAACACAGGTATACTAAATTTAAGGAATAGCATCAGTATATTAAGAATACTACCTGAAGGAGCTTGCAACCCCATAAGAGGAACAACAATATGAACCAACTAGTACTCCCCAGAGCTCCCAGGGACTAAACTCCCAACCAAATAGTATACATGGAGGAACGCATGGCTCAAGCTGCATATGTAGCAGAGGATGGCCTTGTTGGACATCAAAGGGAGGAGAGACCCTTGGCTCTGAAAAGGCTTGATGCCCCAGTGTAGGGGAATACCAGGACAGGAAAGCAGGAGTGGGTGGGTTGGTAGCAGAGGGAGGGAGAATGGGATAGGGTGTTTCCAGAGAGGAAACCAGGAAAGGGGATAACATTTGAAATGTAAATAAAGAAAATAAAGAAATAAAGAAAATATCCAATAAAAAGGCTACTTGAACTTGCAACATAATACATAATATCCATATACAACCACTCCAGGAAGCTTTATTAAAATACATTGATACTAAATGGGCTGAACAAATCCTACTTAAATGATCATACTTTCACACTATGTGTTTTTTAACATGACCAACATTACAGAGCCGATTCTCCCTAGAAGACAATCATATCATACACTATTAGCTTCCATCCATAATTGCCCTTGGGTTTCTTTGCCCTGGACAAACGGAAAAGTGGCAAAGTTTAAGATGATCTCAAACCATGGCATGGGGTGCCTGTGGGGTTTATATACATATATTCTGTCTGTCTTTCTTCTGCTTCTCTGTTCACAACGGTTCAAGTTTCCTTCAAACTCCAGCATCCATGTTCCCTCAGGAAACTGCCCTGAAGTGTAAGGTTACAATTCTTTTATGGATACTTTAGGGCCTTGGGCTCCCAAATTGCCAATTAGTATACTGCAAATGAATGGAATGCCCTGAATGAGTTAGTATTCCAAAGAGGCAGCAAGGTGTTTTTTATTCACCTTGAGGGCTGGCTAGTAGCAGCTCCCTGTCTGAGAACCAGTGCACCGTTATGAAATATGTATCCTGAGAGTAAACCTGGGTTCACTCACCTTTGTCTAAATCTGCCACAAGACTACACATGAAAAATGAAATAAACCACAATGTATTCATGAGGGAGAGTGACATTATCCGAAGGAAACTAATTGGAAAACTTTTATTTGATCTGAAAATACCCTGAAGATAGCATTTATCAAAATATGTGTGTCCTGAGTGGTTATATATGGCTCGTTCCAACAGTGGGCAGTTAATTCACTTGCCTTATCTTTCTAAACCCACTAATCTTTTTCCTCATATTTTACTTTGAATGGAGTCTTGTAATGAGTTATGAGACTGTGGGGTTACATGTACAATACAACAACCACTGCAGAGTACATTTGTAGGAGCATGGAGGATACCCCTAGCTCATCTCATCCTTATTCCCGAGTATACTGGGACCTTCCTACTGGCACAATTCCTTGTCCCTACCCTCACACATTTCAACTCTTCAGATTGCCTCCCTATCTCGCGCCACCCCTCATCACACACATGGATAAAGGGCACATTTACACTTCAAGGTGAGAGAATGTTAAAGTTCAACTAATTGCTGTGAATGGGATATAGTTGTTGTAATGCCAAAATCTTCAGGTTGGTTCATAACTTTAAGCCTCACAATAACTTACTGCCAAGTTAAAGGCAGACCATCAATGTATCAAGAGATCTCACCAAATTACACTTTCTGCTCACTCAGCAGCTAATTATGGGGCTATTTCTGTGCTGTGTTGGAAACATAGCTATGATTAGGAGGGAGTAGGCTTCCTCTCTCAGATCTCCCAGGTTAAATGAATATACATGCTAAAGAGCACAAAATTTCAGTGTACTGTCTTCATACCCTAGTGACAGATCTGAGAATGTCTGAGGTGGCAGGCAGGAGACTGTATGTACTTTCACATCCTTGAGCCTAACTTTTGTTGTGCCTCATGAGTCTTCATTGAATCCCATGGCCTGTCACCTGGGATAATCATGGATTAAGTGAATTGAATTTCTTAATGGTTCTCTGAACTATCTAACACTTAACATAGTACTCTATTTAAATTCCAATAGCCTAGTGAAACTGCTAATACTACTTGTCTCTTTAATAAATGAGACAGCTCAAAAAGAAAGCTTACAGGGTATGGTGGTTTGACTATAAGCATATTGGCCCAAAGGAAAGGGTACTGTTAGGAGGTAAGGAACCCTCCTCCAACTACCTGAGAGATAGTCCGTTCTTTCCTGGCAGCAGTTGGATCAAAATGTTGAACTCTCAGCTCCAGGCACCATGTCTTCCTGGATACTGCTATGTTCCCGCCTTGATGATAATGGGCTAAATCTCTGAACCTGTAAGCTGGCCCTAATTAAATGTTGTCCTTTATGAGTCGCAGTGGTCATGGTGTCTCTTCACAGCAATCGAAGCACAGAATTTGTCCAAGATCCTCATTACTAAATGAGAGAAATGAGAGTATATCATGGGAAATTAAATTTTAGAAGCCATGCGCACAAACATTCCACTAACCTGACTATCTATTCTCTATATTTTTATACTAAGGATAGTCTCAATATAATTCTTATTCACTCATACATCATTTTGGTTAGCCAACAAATATGTACAGAACATTTTCTTGAAACTAAAAAGTCAGGAATAAAAAATGTAAAGGCATTGCCCATACTCACCAGAGAATACAAAGTCAAGCTTTGGAAGAAGACTTCAAGGAAGAGTCAACATGAAGTGAAGGAGACCACATGAAGGAAAAGTCAACTGGTAGCAGGCAACTACCTTCAGTTAAGGCTCATGAGGAGCAACAAAGTGTGGGCCGAAGAAAAGAGAAGGTACATCTTCCCATCTGCCGCCTCAGACACTATCACTTCTGTCTCTAGGGTATGATGACAGTGTATTGAAATTTTATTCTTCTTATCATTATATATCTTATTTTATCAAGATTATACCACAGATAATAGTAGCCCACAAGCCTGAGGGAAATAACAGTTGCCCTCATTCCTGAAGGGTAACCAGAAGTTAGAAAGTCAAGGGTCCTTGAGTCAGAGTATGAGCAGAGAAAACATAAGACTTGTTTCTGAAATGCCATAAGACAAGGCTTATGAGAACTAACTATAGTACAATAAGGTAGAAATGGCAGGAGGAAAGAAGGAAGAAGAAACCTTGAGTCATAGGTAAAAATAGGCCTCAACACCAAGAAAACAAAAAGCCTCCAAGAGACAGTAGACTTTTAGTTAAAACACTGAAATGATCAACAATGTTTTAGGGCAATAATTTTGACTCTGTCCCTTCTAACATTTTTAAAATCAGCATCTAACTAGGTTTTATATTTAAGCACAGATAACTGCAAACCTTTCTTTTCACTTTCCTTATCAAGGTTGGAGAACTCCACCAACAGCTTAGAATAACAACCCATAACAAAGATATTTTCTGAAAATATTTCAGTTCATTAAATTTGATTCTGGCCTTCAAATCCCTTTCTTCATGTTTTCCCCTTTGACTTCAGAAAGCACAAGCAAAATATGAAAATGAGAAGAATGAGAAAAATACTTTGAATACGGTGTATGGAATGTTAATGCTATTCTCTGAGAACATTTTTCTCAGAAAAAAATATTAAAAAGATAACAAAAGAAAATGGCAAAAGGCAAAACCTGGTCATTGAACTCAGTTCAACCACTTGACATCTGTGTGCAATTCAAACATCTATGCTGGTATAATTTCACTTTCTGACTTTCTTTCTATCCTCAGGTTTAGACCAATATTACCAAACATTCTCAACATTTAGAGACTAGGCTTGTGCATTTTTAGGGCTATGTTTTCTTGTGCTTTTGAATGTATCATGAGGACAAAAAAAAGTACATGATATACATACATTCTTGCATACTAGCATGAGTCTTAATAATAACATTAAAATACTGTGTCTATCAATATAATAAATAATTTAAAATATTTTTGAACTTCTTTCTATGTCTATCCTTATAATAATAGGCAGTGCAGTAACAATATTTACATGGAAATTTGAAAAACCAAAGAACTAAATTTGGTTATTTAAAACCTTATATTAGTGAACAGAAGTAGATGGCTTGCCTCACAGTTTTTGATATCAAATAATAAGGTTTATATAAAATTTACATATATTGACTAACAGGTGCCCATTGGAGTCCCTGTTGTAGATTGTTTCTAGTGAAATAGGCTTTAGAAAGTTATATAAGAGAGAGGAACATTCTTCACATATTCCTACAAGTCCCTATTGCTGAAGAAATCATGAACTTTTATACAGGACTTAAAAGATCCAAAATGGATCTGACCCTCACCTCTGAGGACTAACTTTCATAGTCCTGGAAGTATTGTATAAGCAAACAAGTGAGGGAAGTTCTACCCAGCCTTGAGTCCTATGACCAGCTCAGCAAAATGTACTGTAAGAGGAGGACACAGCTATCTGGAGTTAGTGAAATCACAGTTCTTGGAGGATAAGCTACTATCACTGCTTTACCAAACATGCATAATTCTGAATTGCATAATAAATACCCACCCTGACACTCACATATAAACATAGCTCTTACCCACACATACCCTCAAAGAAGCTTCTCTGTACAATGAGATCATTACAGAAAACCACAATTACTCACTATGCAGATGACAACTTATGGAGTTCTCAACCCCAACAAATATATTTATAATACTGTTCTGCTGCACCTAAGGCTCAAAGAAAATCACAGAAGAGGAGGAAGACAAATTATAAAAGCTAGGGTACCAGGTAATAAACTGTGAGATTGAGTCACCTAATATGAGAGGGAAACGTCACCCATGATCCTCAATGATATGGCTCTCTAAATAAACTTGAACAATGACAACAACCCCAGACACTCTAACATTGCAAGGGAGACATCTCAAAGGGCCCTAATCCTAGAAAAAGAACTACAAGACATGAAGGGATGTGAAGATGAGTAGAATTAGTCTTCATCTACAGATGATCCATGTATTTGGTTATTCAAACACAAGTGGGCACCCTGATAACTGTATACATACATAGAACACTGAATGGACTCAGCTGATTGCATTTATGTATTGATTTAGCTGATTATAAATATATAGACATATATATTAATATGTACATAAAACATATATAACATTGTATTTATATCTATGTATAAATATATTCATATACAATATAGACAGGTATATAACATTTATCGATAGGTAGAGATATGTATCTATATTGTACATGTATATTATATATAATATACATATGTGTATTACACATGTGTAATACACAATACATGGTTTATGTATATATCAGTCCCAATGGTATTGAGAACCCCAGAGGCCATACAAGCTCCAAGACCCCCAGAACCCCATAGGCAACCTAGGGTTCAAACCCCAAAAATCATACAAGCTGCCAAAACCCCAGTAGAAAATCCCAACTATAATTGAGGACTGTCAGGTCACCAGAACCACTTGCCATTCTGGCCAGATGATCAGACAACAAGGGGAAAAAGTCTTTCCAAAACAGATAAACTCAGAAATCAGCACCTAAACCTGAACCCAAACCCCAGATGCCACTGACCCTGATAAATAATTTGCCAAATTCTTTTCATTTGAAAGGTTTCACTCCAGCATGGATTCTACAGTGAACTCAAAGATTTGATCCTTTGGTAAAGGATGTTTCACATTCTTATATTTTGCAAGGTTTCTCTACAGTATGGAATCAGTGGTTCCCTATAGGCACTGCACATAGATACACACAGGCAAAATACCCAGATATTTTGATATAATGAATACCAAAGTTAACAAAGAAAATAATGGGATTCTCTACACTGCTGTCACAGCCCTGAGACACACAGCAGTCCAGTCTAGTGAAATGCAAAGGAGCTGCCTTTGTCTCTACTCTATCTACTTGTCCCTGCATGTCTCTGTCTGTCTCTGTTTATTTACTCACCTCTATGCCTGTCTCTCTTTTTCTGTGTCCCTCTTTATCAGGTGGTCTTTCCAAGATGTCTGTACAGGGTTTCATTGTGACATTTGAGGATGGTATGCTTTTTATAATATTATTTTCACTCTGAAATTATTATTGTTGTTGTTTGTTTGTTTGCTTTTCAAGACAGAGTTTCTCCGTGTAGCCTAGGCTGTCTTGGAACTCACTCTTAGACCACTATTAACTCACATTCACAGAGATGTGCCTATCTCTGCCTTCTGAATGCAGGAAATTAAGTATGTACTTTTGCAACAATTCAATTAGCATCGATTGTATAAATAAGTGAGATTTATGGTAACTTTTAAGAAGCTTGTGATCCACATAGAGTTTTTTTTTCTCAAAATTAAACATTTTACAATATGGTTTGTAGGGATTTTCTATTTTTGGTAGAGAACCTCTTAAAGTTTGCATCTGAATATAAATGTACTCTGTGATACATGTGATACATTGTATAGACATAAAGGTAGCACGCTCCTTTGTCTTTCCATCTTCTTCCCTCCCTTCTTCATTTTGTCTTTTTTCTCTTTTGCTACTTTGCTCCTTCTCCATTTCTGTCTGTTGAAAATTGAACCACAGGCCTTATGGATCCTGGTCAAGTACAGAACCATTGTGTTACACCACAGCCCTTCACTGTCATCTTCTTATCACATATGATTAAAAGGTGCTCAGTGAGGCTGGAGGCGTGGCTCAATGATTGAAAGTACTGGTTATTCTTATAGTGCATACAAGTTTGATTCCCAGTATCCAAATGCTGTTTCACAACTGTTTATAAATGCAGAGCCATCTTCTGGTTTCCTGAGACACCAGGTATGTATCTGGTACACACACACACACACACACACACACACACACATACAAAACATTCATACACACAAAATGAATCACACACACATATAAAATTAAAGATAAAGAGTCCATGAATTCGAGAGGGAGTGGTAGGACATAGAAATTAGAGGAAGGAAAGGAAATGGTGGAAATGATATAAGTATATTTTAATAATGTTTTAATTACTTTTCAGTTGAGGTGTTAAAATATCACGAACAAGTCAACTTAACAGAAGAAAGTTTATTTGGGGCTTACGGTTCGAGAAGCTTCAAAACCATCATGGCTGAGAGTATGGGAGGAGGCAGACAAGATGCTGGAGCACAGCTGAAAACTTCCATCTTGAGACAACCAGGAGGTAAAAAGAGTGCTAATTGGAAGTGCCATGGGCTTTTGAAATCTTGAAGCCCACTTCCAATGACAGACTTTCTTCAATAAGGCCACACACCCTATTTCTGCCCAAAGATCAGAGTGACTTCCAGTATTTGTTCTAGTTGCATTTCAGAATTTCAATGTATCCACTTCAGATTAAAAAGTCTTAGAGTAGCTACAATAGGTATGTTTCACCATTACATGTCAAGGATGTGAGTAGAAGATTAACACTTCTCAGGGTTCTTTTCCATATCTGTAAGATTGGGAAGGGAACTAATTTGGGAATATATTCTTAAGTTTTAGGGTTTCATTTATTCCAAGGTTAGATTAGATGATACTGGCCTTTAAATTGATTCTGTAACAGAATGAAAACACATGTATATAGAAGGTGAATGAATTTGGACATGTCTTGGGGTCCAAAAGACATCCAGCGGTAGGTGGCTTCTTAAGCAATCTCCATTGATTCCTGCTATTTGATATCCATATCTTGTGTATGGAATAAATTTTTTATCATTATTATTATTATTATTATCATTATTATTATTAATGTGTGTAGACATAATGGATGATACTGTAGAGACTAGGTTCTAAAACAACAATGACTTTCTTTTTTTTTTTTTTTTTTTTTAGTTTTGCTCTCTTTTTTTTTTTTTTTTTTTTAGTTATTTTTATTTTCTATATTCTATGTTTACATTTCAAAGGCTTTCCCCTTTCCCAGTTCCCACCCACCATAGTTCCCATAGTTCTTCTCCCCCCCAACTATTCCCCAATCATTCCCCCTCCCCCCTCGGTTTCTTTACTAAACTGGATGCAATCTTTACATGCCCAGGGTCCTCTCCTTTCTTCTTCTTGGGAATCATTTGACTTGCTATTTGTGTCTTGAGTATTTAGTGCTTCTGGGCTCATTAATATCCACTTATCAGTGATTGCATTTCATGTGCATTCTTTTGTGATTGGGTTAGCTCACTCAGGATGATATTTTCCAGGTCTAACCATTTACCTACAAATTGCATGAATTCATTATTTTTAATTGCTGAGTAGTATTCCATTGTATAAATATACCACATTTTCTGTATCCATTCCTCCTTTGAGGGATATTTGGGCTCCTTCCAATTTCTGGCTATTATAAACAAGGCTGCTATAAACATAGTGGAGCATGTGTCTTTATTGCATGTAGGGGAATCCTCTGGGTATATGCCCAGGAGTGGTATGGCAGGGTCCTCTGGAAGTGACATGCCCAATTTTCTGAGGAACCGCCAAACTGATTTCCAGAGTGGTTTTACCATTTTGCAATCCCACCAACAGTGGAGGAGTGTTCCTCTTTCTCCACATCCTCGCCAGCACTTGTTGTCTCTTGAGTTTTTAATCTTAGCCATTCTGACTGGTGTGAGGTGGAATCTCAGGGTTGTTTTGATTTGCATTTCCCTGATGACTAATGATGTTGAACATCTCTTAAGGTGTTTCTCGGTCATCCGAATTTCTTCTGGTGAAAATTCTTTGTTTAGCTCTGTGCCCCATTTTTTGATAGGGTTATTCAACAATGACTTTCTACCACAGTTTATTTCAGTCCTCTCTCCCCTTATTTTCCTATGAGAAGACAAACTATCTGTGGAGAGGATGATGGGATGGAAATCTTCCAGCAGTTATGTAAGTAAACTTGAAAACAGGTCACTCACAGCCAGTGTGAATGAGATCAGAACCCTGCCCTTCCTTGGCTTAGCTTGAGAGCAACCTCATAAAAGAACTCTGGCCATATACATACAGCCAATATTAACCCTTACTTCTGAACCAAAGATAATATCTACTGAGCTCTGTGGCTACAATTTAGCTTAATTTCTGATACAGGAAGAAATAATTTATTCAGATTTTATGAAAGGCAATATAAAATTAAAATACACATATCTCAGATCTTTGATGTTTTTGATTATATAATTTCTCAGTCTGAATTGTTTTAAAGCCAGTAATTGTTTCAGAATATTTCCTGAGTTTCTAAATAACTAGAGCTAAATAGCTAAACTCTACAAAGTGCCTTCATGCTTAGAGAGACCGTGGGAGTGACAGAGTGATAACTGAAGCTCATGTTTATATAGCTTTTTAAAGTTGACAGAGCAATTTTTCATAAATGGCATTTTTATTTCGAAAAAAAAACTATGAATTTGGATCTTATACGTTTTAAAGGTGTCCTTATTACATGCTGGGGAATCCTCTGGATATATTCCCAGGAGTGGTATAGAGGAGTCCCCAGCATGTAATAAGGACATGTTCTCTACTATGTTCACAGCAGCCCTATTTATAATAGCCAGAAGCTGGAAAGAACCCAGATATCCCTCAACAGAGGAATGGATACAGAAAATGTGGTATATTTACACTGTGGAATACTACTCAGCTAATAACAACAATGAATTCATGAAATTCTTAGGCAAGTGGGTGGAACTGGATAATGTCATCCTGAGTAAGGTGACCCAATCACAAAAGAACACACATGTACTCACTGATAAGCAGATATTAGCCCAGAAGCTCCAAATACCCATGAAACAATTCACATATCAAATGATGCCCAAGAAGAAGGAAGGAGAAGCCTCTTGTCCTGGAAAGGCTCAGTGCAGCAGTGTACGGGAATACCAGGGCAGGGAAATGGGAAGGGGTTGATTGGGGAACAGGAAGAGGGAAGAGGGCTTATGGGACTTTCGGGGAGGGGGATCCAGGAAAAGGGAAATCATTTGAAATGTAAATAAAGAATATATCGAATAAAGAGTTTTAAAGGTGAATAACATTATGGCAGAAAAATTAAACAGAACATTTGTTTTTTGTTTTGTTTTGTTTTTTAATAATTAGCAACGTAGAACTTGAATCTTTGTCTCCGGACTCACCTTGACCATTTTCAAGGTTTACTTGTTTGGTACAGTGATGAGACAGACTGTGGTTCTAGACCTGGAAAAAATTGTTTTCAGATGCTATGTATTATTTAGTTTCTTACAAATATAAAACATGTTTGAAATTATACCAGCTTACTTCAGTTAACAGTTTACAAGTATATGGTTCTATTTGTTACATAAAAGCAAACAAGCAGGTTTTATTAAATGAATTCAGTATCAGACAAGCATTCACTGGCACTTCAAATCAAAGCCATGATGCTTTGCCTCTAATGTAAAATTTGAGGGATCTCAAGATATGAAATCTTATCATATCTCTCTTTCTTTATTTATTATTTTTCTACTATTTGGTCTAAAATATGGAGGCTCCAATTTGCCTCAACTTGCAGAAGGCATTGAAAGTAATTTCCTGTAAAGGAAGAGAATGAGGCAAATTATCTTCCTCACACACACCAACATAAAATAGTACTCCATTCTCTGCTGCAAATAGGCAGCAGAGATGCTATGGTTTGTGAAAGAATGATTTGAAAAAACCAAACAGAAACAAAAAAGGAGAAGAGGAAGATTTTAAAAACACTTAAATTTAGATAACACTTAAATTTTTAGACTCCAGTACTTTTAGAGGACAGGAAAAGAATTATAATGTGTGTATGATTTATATTTCCCATGCAATAAAGACATGTTTTTTTGTGAAACTCTAAATGTAACTGATTTTTATGATAAACCTCCAAAGTGAATTTCATAAATGAAAGCTGGCATTTCAAGTATTCCAAGGGATTTCTTCACATTTTTCAAATTGAAGAAGTTACATTTATGAGACTTGAGACTCCCAGTGTAAAATCTAAAAATTCATGGTTAAAAGATTTTGCTTATATTGCAATTTCTAATGGGCAAATTTGAACATTTTTCTTTGAATACTTTAACAAATAAGGATATTTGCATAAAATATAGTTTGCATTTTTAAGACATCATCTGTTTCTCTTTCCCGTTTCCTCTGAAATCATAATGTATATTTTTTACAATATCATAATCCTTTCCAGAGGAACAGAATCTGATGTCATAAATGGCCATTTTGCTTTCAAGTGCCAATCAGCACGGGCAGTGGGAAACTTCTTTTTTTGTAAAAACAGCTTTGTTTCCAGAAGGATTTCCGAACATTTGACATAATAGTCAAATTCTAAGCCTGATTTTTTTTTTCAGCAGATAGCCAATATGTTTAGTATTCCTAAAGACAATAAGCACTGGCCAAATACATAGTTAAAATCCTTTTAACATCTTCAATGAAGAACTTTAATACTTGATACTCTAAAAATATCACTTCGCTATGGTGGCTAAAGAGATATTTCTTTAACTGTTAAATGTGTTTTATTGAGCATGCCTTCAGAAACTTCAAATAGTTGCACATTCATCTTGTTGCTGTTGCAAGCACAAAAATTTACTGTACTTTCATACATGTTAATTTTAAACTCACACCACATGATAACAATACTTTTCTTCAAACTACAGAATCTCACCACCATACTCAAAACAAAATCTAAATTCTCCATAACAAAAATATGGCTTCATCCTTTGGTCTCTGCATTTTGCACCATTTCTCCTCCATCTTCTTTCCCTGCCTTCCCTAATTCCTTCCGTGTCTACATACATACAGAATTTCTTACACTAGAAATCTCACATTACAGCCAGATGTATTGAAAGCATGGATACTTGATGGCTTGCTCTTTCTCCGGTCATTTGGTATCTTCCAAAACAACGTTAGAATGTCACCTGCTTCTTAAATATTTCTTCATTCTCGGATGGTATACACTAATCTCGGCTGAACTTTCAAAACTAAGCTCAACTTCATGGGTTTGTTTCCATACTTATCTCTCCCTACAAGAATTAAGTTCCTCAAAACATATGCCTTTAGAGCACAGAAAGTGAATGACAGTAAACTATTTACTAAGAGAATGAATGGAGAAAGGCTGGAATCAAAATAGATTTTATAATATCATGGTAAAAACTCCAGAATTATATTTAAGGAGACATCAGACATTGTATAGAAAGCAAGAGAAATTGTATCACTTGATTCTCTCACTTACCTCCCCAACACTCAACTAAGCAGGGCTCATAGGGGCTCACGGAGATTAAAGCAAGCATCAAGACTGCATGGGACTGGGCTAGATCCTCAGCATATATGATATGGTTGTATAGCTTGATATTCTTACAGTGAGAGTGGGGGTTTTCTTTGATTCTTTGCCTTGAGACATTTTTCCTCCTATAGGAATGCCTTGTCCATCCTTGATAAGAGTTTGTGCCTAGTCTTATAGTTACTTGTTGTGACATGTTTGGATGACAACCCTGACAGGCCTGCTCTTTTCTGAAGGGAAACAGAAAAGTGGATTAGGGAGAGTAGAGGGAACAGGAATGAGTGGAGGGAGGGTCAATTGTGGTCAGGATGTCATGTATGAGAGAATAATAAAAAATGGGAAGGATCCATACAACATAGGAAATTACCAAGAATGGAGAGATAATTTCTAGAATAGGAGAAGATTTTGTGAGTCATCTTCTGTGAGACTAGCTTTCAGAATATACAAGGAATTAAAATGACCCAATAATGAAAAATATTTTTAGAGTTAAAAACCACCTAAATGGAAATTTCTCAAAAATAAACAAACAAAAAAACTAACTAACTAAATGTACAACTGACCAATAAGCTTTGGAAAGGTTAAATGGCATTAATCATCAAGGGGATGCAAACCATAACAATAATTGAATGTCATCACATCCAATGGTTATTACCAAAAAGACAAAAGTTTTACAAGAATTCAGCAAAAAGTCCACATCCATATAATAGGAATGTAGATTAATAGGGACCACATTGAAAACAGTGGAGTCTTCAAAACCTAGGAAGTAATAGCAGTAAGCAACAATCACTATTCCTTAATATCTCTTAATATCAATGGACTCAATTCCCCAATAAAAAGACACAGACTAACGGACTGGATCCGTAAACAAGACCCAACATTTTGCTGCATACAGGAAATGCATCTCAGTGTCAAAGACAAACACTACCTCAAAGTAAAAGACTGGAAAACAGTTTCCCAGGCAAATAGTCCCATGAAACAAGCTGGAGTAGCCATTCTAATATCCAATAAAATAGACTTTCAACCCAAAGTCATCAAAAAAGACACAGAGGGACACTATATACACATCAAAGGAAAAAACTACCAGAAAGAACTCTCAACTCTGAACATCTATGCTCCAAATACAAGGGGACCCTCATTGGTAAAGGAAACTTTACAAGAGCTTAAAGCACACATCACACCCCACACAATAACTGTGGGTGACTTCAACACCATACTCTCCTCAATAGACAGATCAGGGAAACACAAAGTATACAGAGACACAGTGAAACTAACAGAAGTTTTGGACCAAATGGATTTAATAGATATTTATAGAACATTTCATCCTAAATCAAAAGAATATAACTTCTTCTCATCACCTCATAGTACCTTCTACAAAATTGAACATATAATTGGTCACAAAACAGAACTAAACAGATATAAGAAGATAGAACTAATTCCATCCCTTTCAGATCAATATGGTGTAAGGGTGGTCTTCAAAAGCAACAAAAACAACAGAAAAACCACATACACATGGAAACTGAACAATGCTCTACTCAATGATACCTTGGTCAAGGAAGAAATAAGGAAAAAACCAAAGCCTTTTTAGAATTTAATGAAAATGAAGGCACAACATACCCAAATTTATGGGACACAATGAAAGCAGCGCTAAGAAGAAAAGTCATAGTTCTCAGTGCCTCCAAAAAGAAGCTGGAAAGAGCATACACTAGCAGCTTAATAGCACAGCTGAAAGCTTTAGAACAGAAAAAAAAGGCTAGTACACCCAAGAGGAATAGAAGGCAGGCAATCATCAAACTCAGGGCTGAAATCAACCAAGTAGAAACAAAAAGAACTATACAAAGAATCAACAAAACCAGGAGCTTGTTCTGTGAGAAAATAAACAAGATAGATAAACCTTTATCCAGACTAACCAGAGGGCACAGAGAAAGTATCCAAATTAACAAAATCAGAAATGAAAAGGGAGAAATAACAATAGAACCTGAGGAAATTTTAAAAAATTATCATATCCAACAACAAAATACTATAGTCAACACAACTGGAAAATCTGGATGAAATGGACAATTTCCTACACAGGGACCAACTACCAAACTTTAATCAGGAACAGAGAGACCATCTAAATGGTCCCATGACCCCTAAAAAAATAGAAGTGGTGATTGACAGTCTCCCAACTGAAAAAAGCACAGGACCAGATGGTTTTAGTGCAGAATTCTATCAGACCTTCAAAGAAGACCTAACACCAATACTCTTCAAACTATTCCACAAAGTAGAAAGAGAAGGAACCCTACCCAATTCATTCTATGAAGCCACAATTTTGCTGATACCAAAACCACACAAACATCCAACAAGGAAAGAGAACTTTAGAACACTTTCCTTTATAAATACCCATGCAAAAACACTCAATAAAATTCTTGGCAACCAAATCCAAGAACACATCAAAACAATCATTCACCGTGATCAAGTATGCTTCATCCCAGGAATGCACGAATGGTTCAATATACAGAAATCCATCAATGTAATCCACTACATAAACAAACTCAAAGAAAAAAACCACATGGTCATTTCATTAAATGCTGAAAAAGAATTTGATAAAACTCAGCATCCTTTCATGTAAAAGGTCTTAAAAAGAACAGGAATTCAAGGCCCATCCCTAAACATAGTAAAAGCAATATACAGCAAACTGGTAGCCAACATCAAACTAAATGAAGAGAAACTTGAAGTAATCCCACTAAAATCAGGGACTAGACAAGGCTGCCCTCTCTCTCCATATTTATTCAATATAGTACTTGAAGTTCTAGCTAAAGAAATTAGACAACATAAGGAGGTCAAAGGGATACAAATTGGAAAGGAAGAAGTCAAATTATTACTATTTGTAGATGATATGATTGTATACTGCAACAACAACAACAAAAAAAAACTCCACCAAAGAACTCCTACAGCTGATAAACAACTTCAGCAAAGTGGCTGCTTATAAAATCAACACAAGCAAATCAGTAGCCTTCCTATACTCAAAGGACAAACAGGCTGAGAAAGAAATTAGGGAAATGACACCTTTTACAATAGCCACAAACAATATAAAGTATCTTGGTGTGACTCTAACCAAACAAGTGAAATATCTGTATGGCAAGAACTTCAAGTCTTTGAAGAAAGAAATCCAAGAAGACCTCAGAAGATGGAAAAATCTTCCATGTTCGTGGGTTGGCAGGATTAATATCGTAAAAATGGCCATCTTGCCAAAAGCAATATACAGATTCAATGTAATCCCTGTCAAAATCCCAACTCAATTCTTCAAAGAGTTAGAAAGAGCAACTCTCAAATTCATCTGGAATAACAAAAAAAAACAGGATAGCTAAAACTATTCTCAACAGTAAAAGAACTTCTGGGGGAATCAGTATCCCCATCCTGAAGCAGTACTACAGAGCAATAGTGTTAAAAACCACATGGTATTGGTACAGTGACAGGCAGGTAGATCAATGGAATAGGATTGAAGACCAAGAAATGAACCCACACACCTATGGTCACTTGATCTTTGACAAAGGAGCTACAACCACTCAGTGGAAAAATGATAGCCTTTTCAACAAATGGTGCTGGAGGTCAGCATGCAGAAGAATGCAAATCAATCCATTCTTATCTCCTTGTACTAAGCTCAAGTCCAAGTGGATCAAAGACCTCCACATAAAACCAGACACATGAAACTAATAAAAAAGAAACCTGGGAAGACCCTTAAGGACATGGGAACAGGGGAAAAGTTCCTGAATAAAACACCAATAGCTCATACTCTAAGATCAAGAATTGACAAATGGGACCTCATAAAATTACAAAGTTTCTGTAAGGCAAAGGACACTGTCAATCAGACAAAACAACAACCAACAAATTGGGGAAAGGTCTTTACCAACCCTCTATCAGTTGGGCTGATATATCAGGACAGAGGGCTATATCCAAGATATACAAATAACTCAAGAAGCTAAATTCCAGAGAGCCAAATAACCCTATTAAAAATGGGGTACAGAGCTAAACAAAGAATTTTCACCTGAGGAAAATCGAATGGCTGAGAAGCACCTAAAGAAATGTTCAAAACATCATTAGTCATCAGAGAAATGCAAATCAAAACAATTCTGAGATTCCACCTCACACCAGTCTCAATGGCTAAGATCAAAAACTGAAGAGAAAACAGGTGCTGATGAGGATGTGGAGAAAAAGGAACATTCCTCCACTGCTGGTGGGGTCGCAAGCTGGTACAACCACTCTGGAAATCAGTCTGGCATTTCCTCAGAAAATGGCACAATACTTCCAGAGGACCCAGCTATACCACGTCTGGGCATATACCCAGAGGATTCCCCAGCATGTAATAAGGATACATGTTCCACTATGTTTATAGCAGCCCTATTTATAATAGCCAGAAGCTGGAAAGAACCCAGATATCCCTCAACAGAGGAATGGATACAGAAAATATGGTATATTTACACTATGGAATACTAATCTGCTATTAAAAACAATGAATTCATGAAATTCTTAAGTCATATGGTTGGAACTAGAGAATGTCATCCTGAGTGAGGTAACCCAATCATAAAAAAAAAATACACATGGTATGCACTCACTGATAAACAGATATTAGCCCAGAAGCTTGGAATACCCAGGAAACAATTCACATATCAAATGATGCCCAAGAAGAAGGAAAGAGAGGCTCCTGGTCCTAGAAGGCTCAGTGCAACAGTGTAGGGGAATACCAAGATAGGGAAGCTTGAAGGGGTTGATTGGGGAACAGGGGGGAGGGAAGAGGACTTATGGGACGTTTGGGGAGGGGGGATCCTGAAAAGGGGAAATCATTTGAAATGTAAATAAAGAATATATCGAATTAAAAAAAACAAAAACAAAAACAAAAGAACTAGGAAGTGATCTACTTTATGACCCGTCAATTCAACTGCTGGGTACAAGCTATTATATAATTTAATCTCCACAGAGATGTAATGAAATAGATTATCACAAATTCTCTTGCCTATGCAAAGAAATGAGTATGTTACAAAGACATTCTCATGTTTAATGTGCTATTACTCATCATAGTCCATATATAAAATTGAGATAAAGCTGGCAATTGAATGGCCAAAGAAAAAATATGGCTAATATGTACCATAGAGTATTCCTTGGTTATAGTAAGAGTGGTATTTTCTCACCCAATGTAATGTGGATGGAAAATGAAGAGAGAAAAAGTGGCGTGGCACACTTCTCACCTGAAGAGAAAAGGTCATGCACAAGGGGTGAACATCGCACATACTCACTCATGTGCAGTAGAGAACAGGATGGTGATGTCAGAGCGTAAGAAGTGCATGGTGGAAACAGGGGTGGCTGAATGCATGACCCATGTATACAGGAATGCAGTCTTCTAGAGGAGTAACTTGTTCTTCAGCCTGGTAAAGGGCAGAAACTCAAGCAGAGCAAGAACTTGAGGATAGGCACTTATATAGAGGCCATGAAGTAGTGTTACTTACTGGCTTTCTCCTTTTCCCCAAGGCATTCTCAACTTGATTTTTTTAACTGAACTTAGGACCAACACCTCAGGGGTGCTGCACACAGAATGGGCTGGGCCATCCAGCATCAGGCTTAGCTAATGGCCTGATCTAATGAAGGCAGTGTCTTAGTTTAGATTCCCTTCTCTCAGATGACTCTAGCTTGTGTCAAGCTGATATAAAAACAAACAGGCAGCCCTCAAATACACATAATTAGCATCAATTCAAACGATAAGTATTTTTAAAAATTCAGTCCAACCTGCGGTCCAACTTATGATACAGAAGTTAGGAATAAATGGTGTTTTATGATTTTTCAGTTTTCATTGTGGATGGATAAAATGGCAACATATTTCATATAGTATGAATGGCATTTAAATGTCTCAGATGAGGGAAAGCATTACCACAGTTCATTTACACAACTGAATATTATTCAGCTATTAAAATATTAAAAATCAGGACATCATTAATTTTGCCGGCAAATGAAAGGTACTAGAAAATATCATCCTGAGAAAGGTAACCCAGACCCATAAGGACGTGGATAGAATGTACTCACTGATAAGTGGATATTAGCCAAAAAGGTACAAAATACCTATGATTCAACCCACAGACCATTAGAAGTTTGACAAGCAAAAAGGCCCAATGAGGAGGCTTCAATCCCACTTAGAAGGGGGAAGAAAATAATCACAGGAGGCAGAAGGAGGAGGGACCTGGGTAGAAGAGGGGTGAAGGGGGAAAGGAGAGCAGGATCAGGAAGGGGGGTGGATAGGAATAGGAGAGAAGCCCAAAGGGCCAGGAGAATGAATGGAAATATGAAGCTTTGGGGAGCAGGAGGTGGGTGGACCTTCCAGAAAGTACCAGACACCCAGGAAGAAGTGAGAGACTCTCAGGACTCAATGGGGGTGACTTTACAAAAAATGCCCAACAATAGAGAGAGGGAACTCAGAGTCCACATCCAGTAAATGGACATGGCCTCCAGTGGAGAGACAGGGATACCAACCCACAGTCAAAATTTTCTGAACCAGAATAGTTCCTGTCTAAAAGAACTGCTGGGACAGAAAGGGAGAAGAGACTGAAGGAAGGTCCAAGGGCTGGTCCAACCTGAGATCCACCTCATGGGGTGTGGGGTGCCTGACATTATTATGCATGCAATGATGAGCTTACAGACAGGAGCCTGGCATGGCCGTCCTCTAAGAGGCTCTACCAGCAGCTGACCAACAGACCCAGATACTTATATCCAACCATTGGACTGAATTAGAGGTAGAATTGAAGATGAAGGAAAGGGTGACCCCATAAAAAAGACCAGTAGTCTCAACTAACCCAGAACCCAGGTAGCTCCCAGAAGATGCACAATATTTCCTTTTTTTTTTAATTGGATATATTCTATATTTACAATTCATTTCCCTTTTTCTGGTTCCCCACACCCAAAGGTCCCACATGCCCTTTTCCCTCCCCCTGCTCCCTCATCCACCCCCTCCCACCTCCCTGTTCTTGTACTCCCCCAAAATGATGCTTTGGTCTATTCTAGCACCAGTGTCCACTCCTTTCTTCTTGTCAGTCATGAGTTGGTATGTGATTTATGTCTTTGGTGTTCCAAGATTCTAGGCTAATATCCACTTATCAGTGACTGCATAGAGTTAGAAAGAGAAATTCTCAAATTCATCTGGAATAACAAAAAACCCAGGATAGCTAAAACTATCATCAACAGCAAAAGAACTTCTGGGGGAATCAATATCCCGGACCTCAAGCAATATTACAGAGTAGTGGTATTAAAAACTGCATGGTATTGGTTCAGTGACAGGGAGGCGGATCAATGGAATAGGATCGAAGACCCAGAATTGAACCCACACATCTATGGCCAACTGATCTTCGACAAAGGAGCTGAAAACATCCAGTGGAAAAAAGATAGCCTTTTCAACAGATGGTGCTGGCTCAAATGGAGGTCAACGTACAGAAGAATGAGAATTGACCCACTCTTATCTCCTTGCACTAAGCTCAACTCCAAGTGGATCAAGGACCTCCACATAAAACCAGACACACTAAAACTAATAGAAAAGAAACTGGGGAAGACCCTTGAGGACATTGGCTCAGGGGAAAAATTCCTAAACAGAACACCAATTGCTTATGCTCTAAGAGTAAGAATAGGCAAATGGGACCTCATAAAATTACAAAGTTTCTGTAAGGCAAAAGACACTGTCAAAAGGACAAATCGGCAACCAACAAATTGGGAAAAGATCTTCACCAACCCCACATCTGACAGAGGGCTAATATCCAATGTATACAAAGAACTCAAGAGGTTAGACCCCAGAAAACCAAATAACCCTATCCAAAAATGGGGTACAGAGCTAAACAGAGACTTTTCACCTGCAGAAATTCGGATGGCTGAGAAACACCTTAAA